>VZQC01004268.1:781059-813401 GCA_009823505.1 Rhizomys pruinosus
TGTACTGTCTGCATGTAGGTTTGTGCACCCGTGTCGTGCAATGCCGAGTTGGTCAGAAGAGGGCCTCGGATTCCCCTGGAACTGGAGTTCTCCTGGAATTGGAGTTACAGACGGTTCTTTGCCACCATGTGGGTGCTGGGGATTGAACCCAGGTCCTCTGCAAGAGCAGTCGGTGCTCTTAACCACTAGGCTATCTCCCCGGTCTATGTCTTTTGATGGGGGAGTTTAGACCATTAGTATTTAAGGTTATTATTGAGAGATGTGTGTTGCTTCCTTTCACCTTATTTTTTGTTTGCAATCTTGGTCTAGGTTTGTATTTACTCTGTTATGCTTTTGTTGGTTTCTCTCTTTAATTGCTTAGGGATAGTTGCTCCTTTCCTCTGTTCTTTGGATTGCTTCAAGGATTTTCTAAAGTGTTGGTTTCTTAGACATGTAGTCTTTCATCTTGTTCATGTCATGAAATATTTTTCTTTCTCCTTCAACTATAACTGGCATGTTTGCTGGGTATAGTAGTGCGAGTTGGCATCTAAAGTTTTTTAGTACAGGGAATACTTTGGTCCACATTCTTCTAGCTTTCATACTTTGGACTGAGAAGTCAGCTGTGATTGATTCTGATGGGTTTCCCCTTATATGTAACGTATTGTTTTTCTCTTGTGGCTTTCAGTATTTTGTCTTTGTTTTGAACATCTAGTGTTTTAACAATTATATGGTGTGGGGAGTTTCTTTTCTGGTCCTATTTATTTGGTGTTCTTTGTGCTTATTATATTTGTATGGGATTGTCTTTTTTCAATTTGGGGAAATTTTCTTCTATTATCCTGTTGAAAATCTGGTCAATAGTTTTGTCTCGGGATACTTTTCCTTCCTCTATCCCAATGATGTGGAGGTTTGGTCTTTTCATAGTGTTCCATGTTTCCTGGTTCTTCCACTCTTGTGTCTTTTTTAATTTTTCATAATCTTTACTTGAGCTTTCTAGTTGCTTCACATTATCCTGCAGGTCTGATATTTTTTTTCTGCTTCTTCCATTCTGCTTCTGAGGCTTTTCCCATCCTTTCCTGGTGATTGGATGAATGTTCAATTTCCTTTTTCATTTCATCCTGTGATTTCTTTAGTATTTCCACTTCCCTCTGGAGCCTGTCATTCTCATCTGGTAGTTCCTTGGTTCGTTGGTCATTTTCTTTTTTCCATTTCAGCCTGGGATCTTTTTTAGCATCTCCACTTCCTTCTGGAGTTTGTCATTTTCTCCCTTCAGTTCTTTCCAATGTTTGTCATTATTTCCCTCTAGATCCTTCTTGAGTTTTTCATTTTCTCCTCTTAGTTTTCTAATTTCTTTGCATATGTCCACAGTTGTTCTAAGGTTGGTGTCTTGGTTTCCTTCCTGGGAGATCTCATTGTAGGGATCTTCTATAGGGTTGGTTGAGTTTGGTATGGATTTATTATAAGCTTTTCCCGTATTGTTTTTTCTTTGAGTCTTTGGCATGTGGATTTGTTTTGTTTCTTTGCATTCTGGCACCTCAACATTGGCTACACAGACTATAATCACTAATACTGAGCCTGCTAGATCCTCTGCACTACAGCTCTATCAGGTTGGGGGGAAGGAGGGGGTATTGTGTTGCTACTTTGGCCCTTGCACTGGTAGGCCTCCAAGGGTCAAAGCAACTCTGCCTTGCCTTATGGGCACCCCACTGAGACTGTGCACCTCTCTGGAACCCAAGATGGGGGTTCCAGGCCCTGGTATTTATTATTCAACAGATATAGGGCAGCATAGCAGAAAGGAGCTCTTCTGATCTTGGGTTGAGAGCTAAGACATACCTTACCATCAAAGTAGCCATAGGATCAGCCTTATGACAAATAGCAAAGATTTTCTGCCAATCAGACTTCAATTCTCTTTCAAGTCCCTTTGTTGTGTTCAGAGATCAGTTATGACTTCTTTGTCTGATTTTCTGTGCTTTAGATGTGGAACCACCTGTCATAGATTGGTGCCGATCCCCACCTCCAATCCAGGTCTCAGAGAAGGAGCATGCGGCCACCTGGGATGAGCCTCAGTTCTCAGACAACTCTGGTAAGAATGCATAGGCTTTGTTATCAGCATGGCAACACTGACCATGTTTTACCTTTAAAAGCTTCTTAGAAGGATATAAGAAGTAAAAGGAATAATAGCTAAGTACAATGAATAACTACGTTATGTGATGTAAAGTGCAATGAATAACTACATTATGTGATGTAAAGTGCAATGAATAACTACATTATGTGATGTACTTTAATATTCATATAATTATTTAACATTAGTACTCTTACCTGGCCATTGACCTTTCTCTTTATTCAGTATTCAGTGAGCATTTATTAAACCTTTTCTAGGTTTTGAACTTGAAGGTTCTATTGAATTTATTGAAGTGTTTAGCTTATAATATCTTGGAAAACAAAATATGCATTCTACTGACATTTCTTTTTTTTAATTTATTATTATTATTATTATTATTATTATTATTTTTTGCCTTTTCAAGACAGGGCCTCCCTGTAGCCCCAGCTGTCCTGGAACTCACTCTGTAGACCAGGCTGGCCTTGAACTCACAAAGATCCGCCTGCCTCTGCCTCCCAAGTGCAAGGATTAAAGGCGTCTGCCAACACGCCTGGCAATTTATTATTTTCTTTTGTGTATGAGTGTACTGTCTGCATGCAGGTTGGTGCACCTGTGTCATGCAATGCGGTGGAGGTCAGAAGAGGGTGTCAGATTCCTCTGGAACTCGAGTTAGAGATGGTTTTTAGCCACCATGTGGGTCCTGGGAATCGAACCCGGGTCCTCTGCAAGAGCAGTCAGTGCTCTTAACCGCTGATCCATCTCTCCAGCCCCCTACTGGCATTTCTAATTCAGTTCTGTGTGTTCATATTCATGTCCAAACATTAGGTGAATAAATTACAAAAGTTCCAGGGTGTGGTGGTACATGCCTTTAATCCCAGCACTTGAGAGGCAGAGGCAGGTTGCTGTTTGTGAGTTCAAGGCCAGCCTGGTCTATATAGGGAGTTCCAGGCCAGCTATTTCTTCCAGGAGACCCGTCTAAAGACAAAACAAAACAAAAGGTCATAAGAAAAAAGCAAAATCTGAACAAACATAATTGCAGTTCATTAAAATCTTTCACTAAAACTCAGAAAACAACAAAAATGAAATGTGAATAGATTCTTAAACAGCCAATGCTGGAACTGACATATTCAAAGAAAGATATTTTATTTAGCAAAAATTCCTTAATTTAGTGAGATTTTTGAGTTTACACTCTCTGTGGTATAGCCTAAATATTACAACTTTTCTTTTCTACTAGTAGACACAGCATGTAAGTGAACTGCCCAGATAATTTACATAAATAGAAAATGAAGTAGAGGTACTCCAATGCACTCACATCCCTTCTTTCCCTGTAGGGGCTGAATTGGTCATCACCAGAAGTCACACCCAAGGAGACCTCTTTCCTCATGGGGACACTCTGGTTAGATATACAGCCACTGACCCCTCAGGCAACAACAGGACATGTGACATCCATATTGTCATAAAAGGTACTGTCTTTGTGAGCCCACCAAACCCTAGTAGGCATTTTTAAATTTTTTTTATTTATTATTTTTATGTGTATGAGTGTACTGTCTGCATGTAGGTTGGTGCACCTGTGTCGTGCAATGCTGCGGAGGTTAGAAGAGGGCATCAGATTTGCCTGGAACTGGAGTTAAAGACAGTTCTTAGCTGACATGTGGTTGCTGGGAATTGAATCTGGGTCCTCTGCAAGAGCAGTCAGGGCTCTTAATCACTGAGCCATCTCTCCAGCCCCCCTAGTTGACATTTTATATATGTAATTACTATTTTGTGAGTGAAAATAGATTACGAGCATTGTATTTTCAAAGTCAAAATACTGGCAGATTTTGTTTAAGTTTCCAAAAGTAATTTCTTGACCTTGTGATAAATAGATCTTCTTTCAGGGTAGCTTTAGTTACTATATTTGTCTGAGTACTCTAGAGGAACAGGACCAATTTAAAGGAGATTTCCTGAATTGGCTTATACAGTAGGGGCTGAATAGAAACCAGCTGTGGTTTCTGCACACTGGAGATTCAGAGAACAGTTGCTGCACAGCCTAAGAAGTTGGAAGACTGGAAGGTAGCAGGGGAGAGCCTCGTGATGCAGTCCCAGTCCACTGCTACAGTCCAGAAAGCTCCCTGGAGATTCACAGGGAGACTGAAAGGCTGAAGAACTTGGAATCTGCTGTTTTCTTTTCTTTCATCCAGGCTTCCAGCCTATTGGATGGAGCTGCCCATATTCAGGCAAGGTCTTTTCTCCCTGTCAGTGACTGTCCCAACTGTCAATCATCTCTAGAAACACTTTCACTTACAAATCCAGAGGTTTTTCACTTACTAATCCTGTAGGTATCTCTCAAACTGGTTAAATTCACAGTCAAGATTCACCATCACAATTATCATTTTATTAAACTTTTCTCCAAGCATTCTTATAATGATTCTCTTTTGAATGTTGAATAGGAAGATTCTGAAAATGTCTTTGATATATTATGTTATCCATTTTTAATTTTTATTAAAGTAATGCCAAAAAAACAATAGTCTAAGGGTGGGGAGAGGGCTCAGTGGTTGAGAACACTAGCTGCTCTTTCAGAGAACCCAGGTTCAATTCCCAGCACCCACGTGGCAGTTGACAACCATCAGTAACTCTTGTTCCAGGGAAATTTGATGTCCATTTCTGACCTCCATGGGCATTGCATGTCACATGTACACTTAGATACATGCAGACAATACACTCATGCACAGAATATAAAAATAAATAAAATATTTTAAAATAATAATAATCTAGGTTTTTTTCACCTTCTTATAGATTTCACATAGGTACAACCTTCTAATCTATGCCCAACACTTTCCAAAAATCAATCACTGATGCTCTCCCCCACGAAGAATTTTGATGAAATGTTCCTAGGAATAGGGCTAGAAGTACTTTTAACATTTTGGTTTTCATTTGTGGACTTTGATTTATGCTGCTCATAGGACCCCATATGAATAACACAGTGTTATTTTGATGCAGGTTCTCCTTGTGAGGTTCCCTTCACACCTATAAATGGGGACTTTATGTGTTCCCAAGACAGTACTGGAGTTAACTGCACCCTGAGTTGTGTGGAGGGTTACGATTTCACAGAAGGGTCAACCGAGAAGTATTACTGTGCTTTTGAGGATGGTATCTGGAGACCACCGTATTCTACTGAATGGCCAGATTGTGCTAGTAAGTTTTAATTCTGCATCCTTTTGAGGTGTGCTTGTGTATGCATTTCTTAGCATTAATACAAGAAACTTGCCTTCCAATAAGAATTAGTAGGATATGGTGCCATGAACTTCAACTATATGTAGATGAGAGAATTACTCTTCTCTGAATTTAAAATCCTAGCTTGCTCTACAAAGAACCATATCATCCCCCACCATGATTTACCAGAAATACTTCAAAAGATTTATAAGTATAGAATTCTTGACCTGGAAACCTGAATCTCAAGTCTCCTCATTTGTAAAAGAGATGATATAACTTACTGCCCAACATAGGTGATAGATTAAAGTAGACTTTTCAGTGTCTTGAGATTTGATAAATTTAGAGCTGCTCCATAATGTAAAATGTATTTTACTATTAAAAATATCTTTGTCTAGTGTAAATAAATATTTTCTAGAGGGAATCCTAGATCCAGTACCATAGACAAGGGATAAATGCCAATGTAATAAAAAAGTAAAACCGCCGGGCGTGGTGGTGCACGCCTTTAATCCTAACACTCGGGAGGCAGAGGCAGGCGGATCTTTGTGAGTTCAAGGCCAGCCTGGTCTACAGAGTAAGTTCCAGGATAGCTTGGGCTACAGGGAGACCCTGTCTCAAAAAGACCAAAAAAAAAAAAAAAGTAAAACCTACTTACTTGAGCTATTTTTTTTCCAAATGATCAAAGTCAACAGAATTGTTATCACTCAGCTATTTCACAATCTAAGATTGAAAGGTATTGCTAAGGCGTGTTGCCCTTAAATATTTTGGGATTCCTTAGTAAATCTATTAATGCAAAAATGCCACCTTCCCTCCTTCTTTCCTTCCTTCTTTCTTTCCTTCCTTCTTTCCTTCCTTCTTTCCTTCCTTCCTTCATTCCTTCCTTCCTTCCTTCTTTCCTTCCTTCCTTCCTTCCTTCTTTCCTTCCTTTTTTCCTTCCTTCCTTCTTTCCTTCCTTCTTTCCTTCCTTCCTTCTTTACCTTCCTTCCTTCCTTCCCTTCCCTTCCCCTTCCTTCCTTCCTTCCTTCCTTCCTTCCTTCCTTCCTTTCTTCCTTCTTTTCAACTGTGGTGCTAGGGATTGAATCCTGGACCCAACACATCCAAGACTCTGTCAGCCCACAATGCAAGCTTTTGCTCCAAGAACAAAATTGTCTCTATTACACTTTCAAGGACTATGATTGCATGTATTGGTTAGAGACTTTTTTGCATCTTTTTGAGACAAGGTCTCCCTGTAATCCCAGCTGGCCTGGAACTCACGATGTAGACCAGGCTGGCCTCCAACTCAGAGAAGTCTGCCTGCCTCTGCCTCTTAAGTGATGGAACTAACATTGTGCACCACCACCCAGCTTAAAGGCTTTTTAATGTCTATTAGTTTAAAATATAAATCTATAAGAAATGTATATAAATATAAATTAAAACAGCTCTGATTCTCTCAAATACCTTTTCATATGATTAAAAGGTAAAGAATGAAAGGCGAACTCACCTCTGGTAACTAAACACAATGCTGCTCAGCTCGTGTCTTACTGTAGTCAGCTAATGCCTAAAAACTTCCCTTAAATCTCAACTCTTGTTGTTAAACAACCCTACTTACAAATCATGTCAGAATCCAAAAAAAAAAATGTTTAACTTAATTTTTTTTTGTAGATCTTAACTCAAAATTAGCTTAATTTTTTTAAGTTAGCCTATAAAGTAATGAGTGTCATTATGGCATTTTTCCACACATGTCATTATACTTTTTCTAATTTATCCTTTTCTAGACCAATTTTTTAAGTTTTAATTATATCATAGAACATTAACTATCTGCACTAGGAATATAAGTCATTAGCAATTGCCTAACACACACAAAGCCCTAGGTTCAATCCTAGCAAAACAGAAAGAAAGAAAGAAAGAAAGAAAGAAAGAAAGAAAGAAAGAAAGAAAGAAAGAAAGAAAGAAAGAAAGAAAGAAAAGAGGAAGAGAGGGAGGGAGGGAAGGAGGGAGGGAAAGGAAAGAAACAGAAAGGAATTAAATCTTTGTGTTGAAAACACTAACCAGCTGAAGCTGTTATGCCCAACATTTTCCAGTAAAACGTTTTGCAAACCATGGATTCAAGTCATTTGACATGCTGTACAAAGCAACTCGCTGTGACGACACAGATCTATTGAAGAAGTTTTCTGAAGCATTTGAGACTACTCTGGGGAAAATGGTATGTCACTAGTGGGCCTTTACTGTGTGTTATATTTAAAAGGACACTCTTAAGGCTCTGGTCACTTGCAAATGAACCCCCACTCCTAAATATAACCCTCTTCAAGATCCAAACTTGCACCTGATATTTGGAATTACTTATCACTTTTGGACTTATGAAATAAGTTTTAATTAAGTTTGCAATAAAATATTATTAAATTATTTTATTATTTACATTTTATGTGTATGAGTATAATGCCTGCATTTAGGTAGATGCACCCATGTCATAGAATGCCCTTGGAGGTTAGTAAAGGGCATTGGATCCCCTGGAATTTGAGTTATGGACAGTTGTCATCTGCCATGTGGGTGCTCGGAGTCAGGTCCCCTGCGAGAGCGGCCAAGGCTCTTAACCACTGAGCCATCTCTCTAGCCACTAAAAAATTTTAAATACCCTGATCCTGAATGTTAGAAAAGTTTACGACCCTTATGGTTTGAGAATCCTTCCTTTATTGACAGAAAATGCCAAGCATTATAAATTATATTTGCATGTGATGAGAAGTTAATTGAACATGTAAATATTTTCTTTTTGTTGTTTTGTTCTGTCATTGTTTTTTGAGAGAGGGTTTCATGTATCCCAGGCTGGCCTCAAACTCCCTGTGTAGCCAAGGTTGACCTTGAACTTCTCAACCTCCTTGCTCTACCTCCAAAGTGCTGGGATTATAGGCATGTGCCACCTCACCCAGGACAGGGGTTCCTGGTGGTTGAACCCAGAGCTTCCTGCATGCTAGGTAAGCACTCTACTGGCTGAGCTCCAGTCTTAGTCCAAAGCACTTTCTTTTTTATGCGTCTTTATTTAGATCTCTTTCAGCAGTTGGAAGACAGCACAGCCATGTATTTAACTGTGTTTAGCATCTAGAATCCAAGAAACATGCCTTTATATGCCAAACAGAGTGGGTAGAGCTTTATTTGTTTACTAATAAACATTTTTATGGTGCTGCTTGCCCTGTGCCAAGCATTGTTATTAAAATTTTAAATCTATTAGCTGGGCGTGGTGGCGCAGGCCTTTAATCCTAGCACTCGGGAGGCAGAGGCAGGCAGGTCTTTGTAAGTTCAAGGGCAGCCTGGTCTACAGAGTGAGTTCTAGGACAGCTGGGACTACAGGGAGACCCTGTCTCAAAAAGACCAAAAATAATTTTTTTAATCTATTAATTGGCATCCATTTAATAAACACTTGTTTTGAAATGTTTTACTGACATCTAGTCATTGTAACTGAATTCCATAGAGAAAAATCATTGTCATTACTGCTGCAGAACCAAGAAAATATTATATTAATCTGTTTGCTGTGACTATAGGTCTATGCTTTAAAAGGCAACAGTACATCTTCGTCCAAACTGGTGAGGTAATCCTCAAATAATAAATGGAATTCACATTGCAAATTATGTGAAAGTGGCTTTGGTGTGTGTTAATGGCTTTCTTGTGTCTTTAAATAGCCTAAATCTGCCAGGCGTGGTGGTGCAAGCCTTTAATCCTAGCACTCTGGAGGCAGAGGCAGGCAGATCTTTGTGAGTTCAAGGCCAACCTGGTCTACAGAGCGAGTTCCAGGACAGCTGGGGCCACAGGGAGACCCTGTCTTGAAAAAGACCAAAACAAAACAAAACAAAACAAAAAAGCCTAAATCTGTAGTAGGTTAAGGATCAGAATGTGATATTTGATGTACAGCCATTTAGTTAATATTTAACAAGCATCTATGTTCTATCCCGGAGTAGAGTAGCCTTTAGATGTGGCTAAAAGTGTCAAAACTTAATGCACTCATAAGATTTACATCCTAATGAATAGATGAACAATATAGAAATTGCAGGGAGAATATGCAGCATGCCAGGTGACCAGTGCTATAGAATAAAATAAACCAGACTATGAGTAAATGTCACCAATAGGATTCCTGTTTGAAAAGAGACCTAAAAGGATGAGACACATACATACACCTAAGGGTTTCATGCAGTGGAAGAAGCAAGAACAAAGGCCCTGAGGCAGGAATATGTTTGGGAGTTTGAACCACTCCATAGAGGCCAGAGCAGCAAGAGTAAAGAGGTAAAGGATTATGGGATACATTGAGACAGGAGATGCTCAGAGGTCACATGGGTCCGAGGAAGTAGGAGAAAGAAGAGAAAGCAGACTGTGGAGACCTGTGAAAATCCCTGTAAAGACGGTTGTCCTGTGTTTTGGGGTGGAAAGTCACCAAAGTGGATCAAGTTTCTCATGAGGTTGGCTAGTAAGACAAGCAGAGAGTTGGGGGCATGTAAGGAGACCACAGACCAGGGCTGGAGAGCTGGCTCAGCAGATAAGAGCACTGGCTGCTCTTTCAGAGGACCTAGGTTTGATTTCCAGCACCCACACAGTGGCTAACAATCGTTCTTAACTCCAGTTCCAGAGAATCCACTGCCTTCTTCTGATCTCCCCAGGCTTTGGATAACACGAACGCATTCACATACATGCAGGGAACACACTCATGAATATAAAATAGAAATAATAAATAAAATATTCTTCAAAAGAAGACCACAGAGAAAACGGAAGCAACAAAGAAATAGTGGCCTGGGTAGTAATGACAGTTCTGAGAAGGGAGCATTTGGATAGATCCTGAACATAGATTCTGTTACTCTTGCTGATGAAAGAGAAGAGTCAAAGAACAGAACAGACCATAATAGCACAGATGCAGGCAGTGGGCTCTCATCAAGGTGGAAGTGAGGGCAGGAAGGATTTTTATTAATTTCTGTTTTACCTGTGAGGCACAAATTCCATCCTGTGCATAAGGATGGAGAGAATATGTTAGATGACAGCCATTTTCTAGGAGACCTTAAATGACCTTGAATGAATATACAAGAGAAATGTAATTGGACTGGCAAAAGCAGAGTTGTGGATTTTCTCCAGCCATCACCAACCTTGTAAGGACAGATGAGAATGGAAAGTGGTCACTTCGACCAGGTTTAAGAGTTCTCTAAGCCAACAAAGAAGTAGGCATTCAAGGGAGGATGCATTTAGCGAGGATGAACCATAGAAGCTAAGGCGGGTAATGGAAGACGGGAGGGGCTCGGGGAGAGTGAAGAGGCAAAAAGAGTCCATTGATTGTAAACTTCAGGGAGGTCAAAGAATTGTTGGATTCCTGTCAGGAGGAGAAGATGCACCTGCTGGTGGGTAACATACGGGAGTGTGGGGAAGAGTCAGGGCATTGGAAGGTGAGAGAAGAGGAAAAGCAGAGGAAGGCAGGGAGAGGGAAGGACCATGCAGGAATGAGATCGAGGAAGAGCGGAAAGGCTGCCTGCTCCTCGACCACCACGGGGCAGGCGGGGGTCTTGGTAGGACGGGGTGGGGGGACCGCGCCACGGATGGGGTACGGGAGGGCGCACGCCGGGGCGACGGGGGACAGTGAGGGTGGGTCTGACAGCTGTGAGCCTTCTGGGAGGCGCAAGGGAACATGTCCTAGAAATGGGAAGAATGAAGAGGAACACCAGGATTTAGCATTTCTAATATTTCCAGAAATCTGGGAAGATGAGTGTCATTTGGAGCAAAGGTGGAGAAAAAATAGAGAAAATGGGAGATGAAAGTTAATTCTTTTACTGAATGAGCTTCAAAGGGCGGGGGTGGGGGGTCGTAGGAAGCTGGAGAGGGGTGAGAGATAGCATCAGAAAAAGGAGTTAAAGAGTTTATGAGGTGAAAGCCTAGAGACAGAGATATCCCAGGAGTCTCTGGGCTTCTGGTAAGTGACATCAGTGGAGATTAGAAAGTATGAAGTTAATCCTGGTGTTCTGAATCACTGAGATGCTGTAGGTAAGGAGGGAGTGTCAGACTTCACACCTTGTAGAGGTCTGGAATCTGCAGAGCCTTCACTCTTCCCCTGATGGAGATGTGGGGGCCAAGGGGGCACCGGGCTCACCGGAAATAGTAGAGTGAGTTCCACCTCTCCTCTTCATTTTCATTCGCAGGTCCCATCATTTTGTAGTGATGCCGATGACATTGACTGCAGACTGGAGGAACTGACCAAAAAATACTGCATAGAATATAATTATGACTATGAAAATGGCTTTGCAATTGGTAATTAACGTTATTTAGGATTGACAGTTTTCAGGAGTGATCTGCAAAATAATTCTTTAAGAGTTGTGGAAAATAGAAAATTTAGCTTTTATTAAATTTATTCATCAAGTGTTTCAGGATGGCTGTATGATCTGATTAGGTGGCCTGTTCATTATAGATATCTTGGGCTTTGATTCCAAATAAATTATTTCAAAATAATACCCAAAATTGCAGGATAAAAATAACACTGGGATGGAAAACTTCAAAAGTGATAGGATATTATAGAATATAATCATAATAGATGTAATATACTTAAGCAATCATTTTATAAGATATTCAATTGATATTGAAATTAAACCAGTAATTTAAAATAGTTATACATGGAAAATATTCAAATTATTCACCTTGGTTATAAGATCCAGTCATTCAATTCAACTCTAATATCTAAATCTAAGCAAAATTTTGAGGGTTTCTCCAAGTAGATTGAAATTTTTATTAAAGATTTCCTAAGAATGGTAAATCAGTTTTCCATAACAGCTACATAGTATTTTAGAAAAATATGTCCCTGAAATAAGAAAAATACTCATCCCAGCTTACATAGCCAAATACATAAAGCAAAAAACAAATATCTGAAAACAATTTTCTTAAGTGGTCAGGCTCACAAATATTAACTTATTGTTTAAGGAACATAATAAGCATCAGTGTGGCCAGAATAGTATTAATACACTTGCTGGGGGTTTATGATGAGTCAGATATTAAGCCAGTTGGCTTGTATAATTTGTTTCATCTATGACAGAGAATCCTGTGAAGTAAGGCTCATTAGCTACATTTAAGATGAAGGAATCAGGCCAGGCATGGTGGCACATGCCTTTAACCCCAGCACTTGAGAGGCAGAGGCAGGAGGATCTCTGTGAGTTCAAGGCCAGCCTGGTCTACATAGCAAGCTCCAGGCCAGCTGGGACTAAAGAGAGACCCTGTCTTAAAAAGATCCCCCCCCCCAAAAGATGAAGGAATCAGAGTTCAGAAAGGTGAAGGGAACTTGACCATGGTTATACAACCATGCATCTTACCTCACACAGTCACAGACTGGTGCCTGGCTGTTAATCACAAGGGCACCCAGGACACCTAGCAATCATGCACATCCCTGCCTGTTCCCATGCTGCAAATATTTATTTTTATGCTGCCTTTGCCAACTGCTCCATTTTAAAAATATGAGGCAGATGTTTTAAACATTCTTTACAAGAGGAAATCTAATCTGCATTGGTGGGAGAGTGGTGTGCAGCTGCCTTCTGAAAGGAAATCTCCTACGTACACTTCATTCATAAAGCCATTTTTATTTTTTATTTTTATTTTATTTTATTTTTTATTTATTTATGTGTATGAATGTACTGTCTGCATGTAGGTTTGTGCACCCATGTCGTGCAATGCCGCGGAGGTCAGAAGAGGGTGTCGGATTCCCCTGGAACTAGAGTTCTCCTGGAATTGGAATTACAGATGGTTCTCAGCCGCCATGTGGGTGCTGGGGATCGAACCCAGGTCCTCTGCAAGAGCAGTTGGTGCTCTTAACCGCTAGGCCATCTCTCCAGCCCCATCATAAAGCCATTTTTAATTGGAGTAAAATCTGGAAGAGAAACAATGCATTGATTAGAACCCTGCAGTCACTCTCACTTCACCTCCTTAGCAAGGATAATTCATATTCGCTTAAAGATGTTTCGAATGCCCATATATGGCTGTAAGCAAAAGCGTAATACATTAGTACTTTAAATTAAACCTGAAATCCACAAAAACAATAGAAGGTTGTGGGCCAAGCCCTGCATGTGGTACACCATGGGCAATCGAGTAAACGATCAAGAGCAGTTTGACCTGTGACAGACATAACTTTAGAACCTAAGTGAGGACAAAGACGTGCCCATTGAACACTTGTTTTTCTGCCCCAATTCTCATCAGGACCAGGAGGCTGGGGTGCAGCTAACAGGCTGGACTACTCTTACGATGACTTCCTAGACCTTGTACAAGAAACACCCACAGGTGTGAGCAAACCCAGGTCATCACGGATTAAAAGAAGTGTGCTATCATCTGATCACAAAATTAAGTTAATTTTTAACATCACAGGTAAGGATAAGCTTTCTGTTGACAAAAGTAACTTAAGATCGACTTTAGGATTGGGTTTTATTTATTATTTTTTAAATTTATTTATTATTTTTTATGTGTATGAGTGTACTGTCTGCATGTAGGTTGGTGCCCCTGTGTCATGCAATGCTTCGGAGGTCAGAAGAGGGAGTCGGATTCCCCTGGAACTGGAGTTAAAGACGGTTCTTAGCCGCCATGTGGGTGCTGGAAATCGAACCTGGGTCCTCTGCAAGAGCAGTTGGCACTCTTAACCACTGAGCCATCTCTCCAGCCCCAGGATTGGGTTTTAAATCCAATTAAGTAGCTGTTGATTACCCCCAGGATAAAAGTACCACTGCTGCCCCAATATAGTTTGCTGTGCTGGTCATTGTGGTTATTAGGCATTAAAGCTGGGGTTTGACCATCAACTGATGTTCTTCCCTAGCAGCTAGCATAGTGTCCTCTAAATCTATGAGAGCCAGCCTTCGGGGGCAAGGGCTTCTAGGTCAGTTCCAGCTCCATTGCTCCAAAGTCTGTGTCCAGATATGTCCTGTCTTCAGCAATAGGGTCTTCCCTTCAAGTTCTGGGACGTAATCAAGGGCTGTGGCAATACTCTGTGTAATTTTGGGAGTCTCTTAGATTACCCTGGCCAACAACTCGAAGGGGGAGTTTCTCCTGTCTGGTACTGTTTCTTGTTATACAGCCTTCAGCTATACACATGGAAACCTGTTTTTCTTTTTTGTAAATATTTTATTATTTTTATTTTAGTGTATGAGTGTATTGCCTGTATGTATGTAAATGCACCCACGTCATGGAATATCTATGGAGGTCAGAAACAGGTATTGGATTCCCCTAGAACTGGAGTTACAGATGGTTGCCAGCTGCCATGTGGGTGCTGGGAATCGAACCCTGGTCCTCTGCAAGAGCAGCCAGTGCTCTTAACCACTGAGCCATCTCTCCAGCCCTGGAAGTCTATTTTCCAAATATCCCATGTACTACATTTATTGGGGAATAAACGTGAAAGTGAAAGAGCTCAGACCACTAAACTTTGCTACTGTTTTGCTGTTTAATATCACCACATATTTTATGATCCTTTCAGTAGCAAACACCTTGCTTTGTATATTGGCACAATGAACTAAGATGCCTTTAAATGGAAGAATATATGACAATTTAATACCCTGCAGTAATGAATTCCCTCCACAGGTGATGTTGATCCAATATCTGAGAGGAGTCTAACATACTATCTTGTTCTTGATATTATCCATGTGCAGCTTATTTGATGAGTACTAAGTGAATTTACTCTGGATTAATTTTTCCTAAAGGACTTTAAGATACCATTACTTTAGGGATAAAAACTACGATGGCTTTCTGATACTCCACTCGGCCCCACCCCCATATAAGTGTGTGTATTGTGTTTAATTTATTGTTTCTATCTCAGCTAGTGTGCCACTACCAGAAGAAAGAAACGATACTCTTGAATTGGAAAATCAGCAACGACTCATTAAGACATTGGAAACAATCACAAATCGCCTGAAAAGGACCTTGAACAAAGAGCCCATGTATTCCTTCCAGCTCGCCTCAGAAATGCTGGTGGCTGACAGCAATTCCTTAGAAACAGAAAAGGCTTTTCTCTTCTGCAGGCCAGGCTCTGTGCTGAGGGGGCGCATGTGTGGTAAGACATTTTCCTATTGTTGTGTAATTGTTATTATATTTTCTCAAGAACCTAAGTAACTTCTTTTGTTCAGGAAAGGAAAGTATTTTATGTGAGGGAAATAAATCTAGTTTTTGTGTGTAGCTCTTTTTAAATTTCATCATGGGACTGGAGAGATGGCTCAGAGGATAAGAGTGTTTGTTTGCTGCCTTTTCAGAGGACCTGAGTTTCTTTCCCAGTTAGGATCCGTTACCCTGTTCTGGCCTCCACAAGCACACGCGAGGGCACACACACACACAGACACACACACACACACATACACACACACCACAAATAAGAACAAAATAAATTTTTTTTATTTATTTTTGTATGTGTATGAATGTACTGTCTGCACGTAAGTTTGTGCACCCATGTCGTGCAATGCAGCGGAGGTCAGAAAAGGGTGTCGGATTCCCCTGGAACTGGAGTTCTCCTGGAATTGGAGTTACAGACGGTTCTCAGCTGCCATGTGGGTGCTGGGGATCGAACCCGGGTCCTTGCAAGAGCAGTCGGTGTTCTTAACTGCTAGGCTATCTCTCCAGCCCCCAAAATAAATATTTTTTAAAAACAACTTAGAAACTGGAGAGACGGCTCAGTGGTTTAAAGCTCCGGCTGCTTGTAGGTTTGGTTCCCAGGACCTACATGACATCTAACAACTGTCTATAACTCCAGTTTCAGGGTATCAGACACCCTCTTGTGACTCCACTGGCTTTACACACATAAGTGCACTTATGTACATGCAGGCAAAACAGTCATACACATTAAAAATAAAAGTTTAAAAAACTCATAACTTTTTTCTGGATTTTGCATTTACTTATTAAAAATTTATTATTTTTTTATTCTTATTCAACTTTTTCCATACATCATATATCATTTCTCAATTGAATTTAGAGTCACTTCCCTTTCCTTGCCCCCCCAACCTGATTCATGCAGTCTGCCATACATGTCTTGCATCTTTTTTTGAGTCTTTCTAGAGTTTTTTTTCTTTTCAAAGCAGAGGCTTATTGTTTTGGGGGGGGAGCATCACTGTTTCAGTCTTTTTTTCCTAGTTCTTTCATTGTTGTTCTCTCCAACTCGTATTGCATACACACACACACACACACACACACACACACACGTACATACACATATCACCTGAGTTGGGGGATTTTCTTTTTGTTTTGTTTTTGTTTTTTTTTTTTTTAGGCTGAAAGATGTCATGTTTTCCTTAAGGAAGTGTTTGAAGGCTCCTCCTTGACAAGCCCAAACAACCATCAATCTTGCCCTTGTGCTCCACACTGGGTCTTTCCCTCCCATGGTCACCGAAATGAGGTCCAGTAAGCCCGCATCCTGTCATGATCTTCCTGTACTGGCCTCCATGATACAGCCTGGGTAGTCCAACAACGTCAGTCTATACTCTGACGAGGCTGAAATCCCAGTAGCTGTCAGTCCACAAGCTGGGTATCTCAGTAGTCACCATCTGGCATTGAAGGTTTGGAGGATTCTTGGACAGACATGAGTCTTCAGTCCATATTGGAAGGTTAAAAAGCTATGTCTCATGTCTTTGAAGAATGGCAAAAGCAGTGGCAGCCACAGAGTAGATGCATTTGCCAGTAAGAATTGAAGACAGGCAAAACAACAGTGCTCTCTCTCGCTCTCTCTTTTTTTGACTTTTTACTAAGATCTCAAGTTTTATATCTGAAGTACAGTTTCTCAGGCCTTATTGATTATTTATTTCTGGTTTTACTTTCCCTTTGGATGCTTAAGGCCACACAGCCCAGATTAACCAAGATTTTTTTTTCTTAAGGTCAGTTGAGGATCTGGTCCTTAGGGGTCACTTGGGGTTTTTTTTGTTTTTTTTTTTTTTGTGGGGGGGAGACCCTGGCTCCTTTCAGCTTTTCGTTTACCAGTTCCATCCATTCAAGGACAAAATCAGGTCTTGGTAGACCAGGCTTCCCTTTTTGAAGCATGAGCAGACTTTCCTCTTTATAGACTGGACACTGGCTGAAGTCCCATTAGTGGATCTCCAAGACCTCTCTACACAGGAAGACTGATGACCCACATTTGCAGGACATTTCAAGAGATGCCCCCATGCATAGTCCCCTGAGACTTAGTAAACCTCTGAGGGCAAGGAACAAAGTTATCCCTTAGGTCCTTCAGCCAAATTGGTATGGGTGTTAAGTATGGTCATTATGCACCCAGAAAGGCTAAGTTACACCAGCCTGATACATCACACCTATCATAAAATTGCATCTTCTGAAAACAGTGTGTTATTTCGGTATCATATTTCTTGATTCACATTTTTCCATTTTAATTTTATATTACTCTAAAATATGTATACATGTCCACCATCATATACCAAAAATCCAAAGTCTGAAAATAAATGGGAGGTTAGTTCTAGAACCTGTCTAGGGATTCACAATGTGAGAGCACAGTTGTTTTCAGATCATGAGGACTATAACATTAATGTTGCTCAGTTTGCCTTACAACTAGGTACTTGGTGCTAGCATCCACAGATGCGGGATACCATTTGTCTTTTGTTTTTCTGGGACTGTGTTACTTCACTTAACATAACATCTTCTAGATCCATCCATTTACATGCAAATATCATGATATCATCTTTCTTTACTGCTGCATAGAACTCCATTGTGTAGATGTACCACATTTTCTCTATCCACTTGTCAGTTGAGGGGCACTTAGGTTAGTTCCAGCTCTTTGCTATTGTGAAGAGAGCTGAAATAAACATGGCCATGCATGTATCTCTGTGGTAGGATGAATCTTGTGGGTATATACCCAGAAGTGGTAACGACTGGTTCAGGTGGTAGGCTCATTTTGAGTCTTTTAAGGGTTCTCCACACTGCTTTCCATAGTGGCTGTACCAGTTTACATTCCCACCAGCAGTGGATGAATGTTCCCCTTTCCCCACAACCTCTCCAGCATTTGGTATCATTTGTTTTCTGGTTCCTAGCCAGCCTTATCAGAGTGAGATGATATCTTAAAGTGGTTTTAATTTGCATTTCCTTAATTATTATCAATGTTGAACACTTTTTAAGATGTTTCTCAGCCATCTCTATTTCCTCACTTGTGAAGTCTTTTCAGCTCTTTACTCCTTCTTTTGAGTGAGTCATTTGTTTTCTTACTTGTTTGTTTTTTGAGTAGTTTATATAATCTGGAAGTTAATGCTCTGTCAGATGTATCAGCAATGAAGGTTTCCTCCCACTCTGTGGGTTTTCTCTTCACGTCTCTGATTGTTTCTTTTGCTGTACAGAAACCTTTGAGTTTAATAAGGTCTCACTTGTCAATTGTCGCCCTTATTTCCTACACAGCTGCTGTCTGATTTAGAAAGTCTTTTCCTACGCCTATGTCTAATAAGTTGCTGCCAACTTTTTCTTTTAACACCTTCAGAGTTTTGGGTTTCACATTGAGGTCTTTCATCCATTTGGAGTTGATTTTTGTACAGAGTGAAAAATGGGGGTTTAATTTTATTCTTCTACAAGTGGTGATCCAGTTTTGCCAACACCATTTGCTGAAGATGCTGTCTTTCCTCCATTGAGTCTTTTTGGCCCCCTTGTCAAATATGAGGTGGCTTAAATTGTATGTGCTCAAGTTTGGATCTGCAGTTTTGTTTCGTTGGTCAACAGGTCTGTTTTGTGCCAGTACCAGGCTGTTTTTGACTATAGCCCTGTAGTATAGTTTGAAGTCTGGTATAGAGATTCCCCCCCCCCTGTATTTGCTCTTTTCACTCAGGATTGCTTTGGCTATTCAGGATCTTTTGTTTTTCCGTATGAATTTAAGGATATTTTTTACCATTCCTGTGAAGAAAGTCTTGGGGATTTTAATTGGAATTTCATTGGATAGAATGGACATTTTTACTATATTAATTTTTCCATTCCATGAGCATGGGAGGTCTTTCCATCTTCTGATGTCTTCTTTAATCTCCTTCTTCAGGGGTTTATAATTTTTGTTGTAGAGCTCTTTGGTATCTTTGGTTCGGTTTGTTCCTAGGTATCTTATTGTTTTTGAGGCTATCGTGAGTGGGAAGGTCTCCTTGAATTCCTTCTTCAGTTGATTGTTGTTGGTGTAAAGAAAGGCTACTGATTTTTCTAGGTAGATTTTGTATCCTGCCACTTTACTGAAACTCTTAATCATTTCCAGAAGTTTTCTCGTGGAGTTTTTAGCATCCCCCCCAAAATCTTGTAGCTTTTAACAGTAGCTCCAGTGACCTTCGCTCACATTTCTCACCACCACTTCCATGTACACACGCACACAGCTGCTTAATTCTGTTCAGCATCTTCATGATGTACCACTACTATTAAACATATAGTACAAATGAAAAACTGAAGCCAGAGGGGAACAGCACATACCCATTACGATGAGAAGGGAAGATCCCGACCTACACAGCCAACTCCAAAGAATCAGGGTAAAATTCACATAACATAAAAATAACTAGTTTAAAGTGTACAATTTAGTGTTGTTAAACAAATCCACAATTGCTTCTATCCAGAACATCCTCAAAATCCCTCATACCTACTAAACAGGCAGTCCCCACTTCCCAGTCTCTAGTCCAATCCTCACGTCCCACTCCACAGTCCTCACTCTCCAGTCCCCAGTCCCTACTCCCCAGCCACTTCACTTCTACTCTCCAGTGCCACAGTCTGGATAAATTCCAACCCATTTCCTAAAGTTGTCATCATGCACTCACCTGAACATGAAGAGTGACAGGAACCTCATGGCAATCTGTCTTTGGTTTTGTTTCTTGTAAGCTGTCCAGGAAACCTCTTTTGTCAGTAACTGTGCCATCCCAAGAGTTCCCTTGTGTTTTCTCTGGTATGACAAAATCACCCCATGAAAAGCATGCTACAGTTGTCATTAGGAACCTGCTCTAGTTTCTTCTCCACTTTCTGAAAACAATCCATGTTCACCTTGATGGCTGTTGACCCTTCATTTCTCAGTGTGGTCTTCGCATTGCCTGTGTAAGCATCAGTCAACATGCTTGTGAATGCCTTTTGCATGAATGTACAAATCAGACCCCACCCAAAAACTAATGCACCTGGCACTTTACAGACAGAGAATTGGAAATCATTTTTTTCTTTTTTAATGCTTTTATTGATGTTTTGTGTATTTCAGACATCATTTTTCAGTTCAGTTTAGACATATTCCCCTTTCCCTTCCCCCCCACCCCACCCCAGATCATGCACTCTGCCATAACTGTCCTGCATCTTTCTNTCTTTTGTTTTTCCGTATGAATTTAAGGATATTTTTTACCATTCCTGTGAAGAAAGTCTTGGGGATTTTAATTGGAATTTCATTGGATAGAATGGACATTTTTACTATATTAATTTTTCCATTCCATGAGCATGGGAGGTCTTTCCATCTTCTGATGTCTTCTTTAATCTCCTTCTTCAGGGGTTTATAATTTTTGTTGTAGAGCTCTTTGGTATCTTTGGTTCGGTTTGTTCCTAGGTATCTTATTGTTTTTGAGGCTATCGTGAGTGGGAAGGTCTCCTTGAATTCCTTCTTCAGTTGATTGTTGTTGGTGTAAAGAAAGGCTACTGATTTTTCTAGGTAGATTTTGTATCCTGCCACTTTACTGAAACTCTTAATCATTTCCAGAAGTTTTCTCGTGGAGTTTTTAGCATCCCCCCCAAAATCTTGTAGCTTTTAACAGTAGCTCCAGTGACCTTCGCTCACATTTCTCACCACCACTTCCATGTACACACGCACACAGCTGCTTAATTCTGTTCAGCATCTTCATGATGTACCACTACTATTAAACATATAGTACAAATGAAAAACTGAAGCCAGAGGGGAACAGCACATACCCATTACGATGAGAAGGGAAGATCCCGACCTACACAGCCAACTCCAAAGAATCAGGATAAAATTCACATAACATAAAAATAACTAGTTTAAAGTGTACAATTTAGTGTTGTTAAACAAATCCACAATTGCTTCTATCCAGAACATCCTCAAAATCCCTCATACCTACTAAACAGGCAGTCCCCACTTCCCAGTCTCTAGTCCAATCCTCACGTCCCAATCCACAGTCCTCACTCTCCAGTCCCCAGTCCCTACTCCCCAGCCACTTCACTTCTACTCTCCAGTGCCACAGTCTGGATAAATTCCAACCCATTTCCTAAAGTTGTCATCATGCACTCACCTGAACATGAAGAGTGACAGGAACCTCATGGCAATCTGTCTTTGGTTTTGTTTCTTGTAAGCTGTCCAGGAAACCTCTTTTGTCAGTAACTGTGCCATCCCAAGAGTTCCCTTGTGTTTTCTCTGGTATGACAAAATCACCCCATGAAAAGCATGCTACAGTTGTCATTAGGAACCTGCTCTAGTTTCTTCTACACTTTCTGAAAACAATCCATGTTCACCTTGATGGCTGTTGACCCTTCATTTCTCAGTGTGGTCTTCGCATTGCCTGTGTAAGCATCAGTCAACATGCTTGTGAATGCCTTTTGCATGAATGTACAAATCAGACCCCACCCAAAAACTAATGCACCTGGCACTTTACAGACAGAGAATTGGAAATCATTTTTTTCTTTTTTAATGCTTTTATTGATGTTTTGTGTATTTCAGACATCATTTTTCAGTTCAGTTTAGACATATTCCCCTTTCCCTTCCCCCCCCCCCACCCCCGATCATGCACTCTGCCATAACTGTCCTGCATCTTTCTCTCAGTCTTTTTTATGTTTAGGAATTTATATTTTCCTCCTTCAATTTTATATTACTCTAAAATATTCATATATACTTTCCACCCATATACAGTAATTACAGAGTCTGAAAGTAAGCAGTGGATCAATTCTAGCTCCCATTAGGAGATTTACATTATAACAACATAGTTGCTTTCAGATAAACAGGAATATAATAATAATGTTATTCAGCTTACTTTTCATCTGGGAATTTGGTGTTAGCATCCACAAATGAGGGGGACCATTCACTGCTTGTTTTTCTGGGACTGTTACTTCACTTAACATAATGGGTTCGAGTTCCATCCATTTACCTGCAAAGATCATGATGTCATCTTTCTTTACCGCTGAGTACCATTATGTAGATGTACCACATTTTTGTTATACACTTGTCAGTTGAGGGGCACTTGGGTTGGTTCCAGCTCTTTGCTATTGTGAAGAGAGCTGCATTAAACATGGATGTGCATGTATCTTTGCAGTAGGATGAGTCTTGTGGGTATATACCCAGGAGTGGTATGGCTGGGTCAGGTGGTAGGCTCATTTTGAGTCTTTTAAGGCTTCTCCTCACCGCTTTCCATAATGGTTGTACAAGTTTACATTCCCAGCAGCAGTCCACTGCTGAAGGGGAATCAATTTTTAATAAGTGTGCTAAATAGCTTTAGTGTCAACTTAATACACTTGGATTGAGGGAGCCTCAACTGGGGAATTATCTCCATTGGACTGGCCTGTGGCCACATCTGTGGAGTACTGTCTTGATTGTTGAGTGAAATAGGAGGGGACAGCCCACTATGGACAGTGCCACCCCTGGGCAGGTTGCTGTACATTATATAAGAAAGCAGGCTGGACATGGGCCAGGAGAGCAAGCCAGTAAGCAGCATTCCTCCATGGCCTGTGTGCTTCAGCTCCTACCTCCAGGTTCCTGCCCTGAGTTCCTACCTTGGGCTCCCTAAGTGATGAACTATGACCCAGTAATGTAAGATGAATAAACCCTTTCCTCCCCAAGTTGGTTTTGGTCAGAGTGTTTTGTCACAGCAATTGAAGAGAAACTAGAACAATCAGCATACAGGTAATGGTTGGGCTTTAATCTCCAAATCACCTGGTATTAACTTCAACAGTGTTGCCCGAGGAATACTGACAGCAGCCCGTCTAGTGAGTGTAACATTCCACTTTGGCCTCAGAATTTCCAGGTCACCACAAACCTACCAAATACTAGACCAAATCTCCAAAGAAGAAAAGTTCTAAAATGTACCTGTTTCCTTGGCGCCCTTAGGTCTGAGGATGCCCAAAACACACATGCAGAAGGCAGAGATTCCTGCAAGCACGGCCAAGTCTCTGCCTTCCTTACCTGTTTTAGTCTTACAGCATTGGCTTGATTTTTGTCTCTAGAAATAACACTATAATGGACTAGTAGTTAGCTTTATACAAGAAATCATGAAGGGGGACAATTCAGAAAACATTCCCAATACCACGAAATTGCAAGTTTATCTAAATATTCATTGTCTTAGTCTTTTCTTATAGAGTGTTTTCTTTATTGTGTTTTACATTTTTTTATCGTTTTTATTTTGTGTGTTTGAGTGTATTGCCTATATGTACGTGAGTGCACCCATGTTGTTGTGCAATGCCAGTGGAGGTCAGAAGAGAGTGACAGATCCCTTGGAGCCGGAGTTACAGATCGTTGTTAGCTGCCATAAGGGTGCTGGAAGTCGAACCTGGGTCCTCTGCAAGAGCAGCCAGTGCTCTTAACCAGTGAACCATCTCTCCAGCCCCGTTAATCATGTTTTATACAATGCTCTGGTTTAAAACAGTTTTCCTTCATACTTTAAAGCTCCATCAAAGTGACCCTGATTGATCAATTATAGATTGCATCTTCTCAAAGTAATTCTACTACTATTGGTTTCCAGAACTATGTTTCTGGAAGGTCGACTTACATTGGGTGTAAAACTCTGGCAGTAAACTTTAACTCGTGTACTACAGTACCTAAAAGCATGCTTCACAGAGAAAATAAAAGAACTAAAAGATATGCCATGGCTGTGGGGCTTGAACAGCATTTCCTGGTTGCTTTCCCCACAGTCAATTGCCCTCTGGGGACCTCTTACTCACTGGAGCATTCTGTCTGTGAAAGCTGCCAGATGGGATCATACCAAGATGAAGAAGGACAGCTCGAATGCAAGCTTTGTCCCCCTGGGACTCACACTGAGTATCTCCATTCCAGAAGCATCTCTGAATGCAAAGGTACAGGCTTAGTAGACACTTTGACCAGAGTCACTCTGGATTTTGTGCCTACCGATAGGCTATTGTAACAAAAGATAATTTAACGAGATCACACTGGTTCATTTAATGTAAGCTTTATGTGGCACTGGGCTTTTTAGAAATGAAGATCCAAAGAAAATAGGAAGTCTGTGTATGTGGTGCTCTCTTTGATAAAGAGGTGAATCATTGTGTAAAACTCTGATGGAACAAAGAGGGTGTGACCTGATGGAAATAAAATAGGAGGCTGTTAGCAAGGCCTGTTTGGATTCTTCCCTGTGTCCTAGTGTCTTCAGACAAGGATGCTCCTGTCCTCTGTGGAATAGAATGCCCTCTTCTTATATGACATTCTTTTGTGTATGTGTATATGAATGTACTGTCTGCATGTAGGTGGGTGCACCTGAGTCATGCAATGCTGCAGAGATCAGAAGAGGGTGCTGGATTTCCCTGGAACTGGAGTCAAAGATGGTTCTTAGCTGCCATGTGGGTGCTGGGAATCAAACCCGGGTCTTCTGTAAGAGCAGTTGGTGCTCTTACCCGCTGAGCCATCTCTCCAGCCCATGACATTCTTAAGACCCACTGTGAGGGGAGAAAAGGGCTGGAGAGGTTCAAAGAGGCTCTTCTGCTTCTGTGATTTTTCTCAAGTTCCTTCAGCTAAAAATATTCAGTGCCCAAGGTGTCATACTTTGGGGCAGAGGGTTCCAAGCCCTGTCGGAGTTCAACAATCTCAATGGAAAACAGGGTAAGATGAACATCATGGAAAGCCATTTTATGTGTTCTTGCTATCTTTTAGTTATAAAGTACTACCTGAACATTTCCCCATTCTAAAGAAGGCGTTTTGGAGTGATTTCCCTCTAAGTCAAACTTCAACCCACATTTATCAATTTACCTGTACTTTTCTCTCAGTTCTTAGTAGAAAGGACTTTCATAACACTTAGCAATCAGGAGCTTGTGTTTTGTCAGAATAGTATTTGACGTGATAAGATAAATTATCTGCTGACTTGGAAATGAATTGCAATAAGTATGGACATACATATCCTTGGTACTAATATATGCACCTTTTTCCAAGTGATTTTCCTGTTCTTCGCAATAAAAGTTTCTGCTGGAAAGTTTTCACTCATAAATAAGGTTACAGAAGTAAGATATTCCCCACATAAGGAATTTCAAAAGTATCCCTCACTATTGTTTCAAATGAAGTCACAGACGTTGATGAAAAATAAATACCAGGACAAGTTAAGAATGAAATGGCAGGAAGAGGCAATGGAACCAACTCTTATTTGGACATGCAAGGCTAGAGCAGACGTGAGATTGTTTCTGTCACTCTTTGCACACCTTTCCATGTATAGATTGTCTTATGATAGTACCTGACTATGGTGTCTACTCTGATCTTCACTCAGTGACTACTTATTGATCACCCTGCATGGCTTGAATACTAACAGGTAATAATGGAAGTAAATAGATATGAGTCTAAAACTTAGTAGTACACAAAAACATGGCGGCTCTATAGCACGCGTGATTGCCAGCGGAGGAAGAGTTCATCCCAACATCTCATCTCTCCATCTGCCCTGTATTAAACCCAGGAAACCCTATCCTGCACATGGCTAATTTTGAGTGGCAAGGATCTTATTATTTCATTATATTTTTCTTTTCAGCTCAATGTAAACAAGGCACCTACTCTTCCAATGGGCTTGAGACCTGTGAATCGTGTCCCCTGGGTACTTATCAACCAGAATTTGGATCCCGAAGCTGCCTTTTATGTCCAGAACCCACTACGACCGTGAAAAGGGGAGCTGCGGACATCTCTGCTTGTGGAGGTTGTCATCAATGTTTTAGATAATTGATATTTATTTACATCTGCTAGGTTCTCTGCATGGAAGAGTGGAATGTTTTCAGCAAAACTATATGTCCACAGTATGTAAAGAATGTAAATAAACTGTCTCTTTGGGGAGTGCTTCTTTGTTTCAGCCAGACAGCACTTCAGCATAAACACTGGAGCCATGTTATTGGAAGTACAAAAATAGTGCAAGACTAATCTCAAGCCTCAGTAATCAACATGTGACTTCATTGTGTGATAGTAAAATAGATCTCTAGGCCCCACCCCCAGAATTTTGATTCACTCAGTCTAATAGAGGATCTGGCAATTTGCATTTTCTAACTAGTGTTCAGGCAATGCTCATTTTTACTATTCCAGGCATCATGTTTTGAAGCAATCAGTTTAAGTAGAAATGAAAAGATCAGCATTCTGAGTTGTGAATATTCCTAATATCGCAAATGAGTAAAACTTCCTGAAGATGCAAACAAAAATAAAATATGAAAACTTAAGATGAACACAAAAGCAGAACTGATAGTCCAGAGCAGTCTGTTAGGAACTGGGAGATGGCTCAGTCATTAAGCCCTTGCTACACAAGCACGAGGACTTGAGTCAACATCTATAGCACCAAAAAAGTCCAGACAACTGACAAGCTCCAAGTTCAATGAGAGACTCTGGCTTGCAGAGGGAGGGAGGGAGGGAGGGAGGGAGGGAGAGAGAGAGAGAGAGAGAGAGAGAGAGAGAGAGAGAGAGAAATGAACACATGCACATGCATAAACACAGGCACACACAGAAGCACATACAGGAACACAGACACACATGCACACGCAAACAGAAATTGATGTAAATGCATGAGCACATGAACACACAGAGAGAAGTACATGTATGAACACAGACATACACACACAGAGAAACACATTCATGAACACACACACACACACACACACATCAACTGTTAACTAGAAACTCCCCAAATTTGCAACTACTCTGTAAATCCAGTGAAACTGTATTGAAATAAGACAGCCTCTGCTACATCACTGGATAAAACAGTCATGCCTTCAAGATGATTTGAAAACTGTCCTTTCCGTTCTTTA
Organism: Rhizomys pruinosus; assembly: GCA_009823505.1. Lineage (NCBI taxonomy): Eukaryota > Metazoa > Chordata > Mammalia > Rodentia > Spalacidae > Rhizomys > Rhizomys pruinosus. The sequence continues at coordinate 808,175 of VZQC01004268.1, forward strand.
TGTTCTTACTTAAAAATATAAGTTGTATGCCAGTCTAGAGATTAAAAAGCTATTCTCTTATTGGAAGAGTGGTGTTCCCAAGACTGCTGTTTCCTCACCTCTCCAAGCCCCACCAAGCTAAACAGGTAGATTCACACACTTCCTACCTTTACTGAACTCCATCCACACACACAATGACATCCACTAAGAAATTGAGGTTCCTAGGAATCAGCTACATGGGGAGTTCATGTGGTTCTAGAGGGGCGTGCCCAATGCTGCATCTTAGGAGATACAGTCCTCACAAGTTAGGTGTCATAGGAAAAAGAGAGAATATATGTTGATTACATGTAACTGTGGGTTATATATGTACTACATCTACTTAAACTATTTCAGGCTATTAGGTTCATGGTACATAGAGGTCTGAGACCTAAAGATTTAGTTGGATTGTGTTCATCAACCTACTGTTTCAATGAAGAATTGAGAAGAGTTTTCTAGACCACAGTTGAAACCCATAAACCCTACCTGTTGAGTTAGAGCAGCCTTTGATTTCTTGTATTTAAAAGTCACATTATGGTTAAAATAGGTCTGCTAGAGACACTCTCTCATTTTGTTAACATGTGAACTAATTTTGGAAGAATGTCTCCAGTAAAATAATTCTACCCCCACCCCACTTCCTCTAACCACAAAAGCAACTAGAATTTTTATAGTGAAACAAATTCATACATGACTTTTTTTCTTTTAGCTCCTAAATAAGCCTTGAGGTTTTTCTAACACCAGCTTTGCAATTAAGCAGTTATAATTCCCAGAATGGAGCTCAAATTCTGGTAACTTCCCCCATGTCTCCTAATATCCCTAGCATAGTTTAACCACATTCTGCTTGTCATCTGTAAGAACTGGGAATAACTCAACTCTTTCTTGTGGTATTGGAAAAAAACACTATTTTATTTTTAAGTTGAAATATCTTTGACTTCTGCAATGGAAACATATATTTTTCTTAGTTTTCAACTCCCTTCTTTTCTTCCTTCCTTCCTTCCATTTTTTTATCTTTCTGGATTGATTTCTTTTTATAGGTATTTTGTTCAAATACCACTTTTTATGTTCTAACATGTTCAAAGTAAATTATTATTAACCACAATAAGAATTATATGCAACCACATTTTAAAAAGAATTATATGTAAGCATATTCTATACATTCTCTAAACACCTTATCTTCTATGACTTGCTAGGTCATTAAATATCCTTTGGCTTATGGCTACAAAAGTCTGAAATTTTTCAGTTCCATAAACGGCATCCTGTTGCCACTGTTAGCATGCCTTCCCCAAGGACAAGAATCAATTTCTTTTGGACCAGAATGATACTACCTTTTACTCTGACCCTTCAGGACCAAGTTAAAAACATGCTCTGAACTCCGGTTTTGCCATTGGAAGCCAGTTAGTTTGTTAATTTATTCACTTTATAATATTTAAGATGTTCCACATATTCTGATACCTATAATGATATACTTACTATAGTCAAATAAATTAACACTTCTTATCCGCTCATATTGTTATGTCTTTTCTGCAGTAAGAACACTTGAAATCTATGCTACCGGCAGATTTTCTATATATAATACAATATTATTAAGTGTAGTCAATAAACCTACTTAAAGGGCAAAATTTATTGAGCTCCGTAGCTGTGTTTGCTGTCCTTAATAACATCACCAATAAATAAGATAACCACACAAAAATACATTTTTCAGTAATTGTATAGAGTACCTCCCAAAATGAAATTTAAAGTAACAGTAAGATTCCATTTTTAAATTAAAAAGAAATTTAAATCACCATCACTACTAATAATCAGTGAAAATAATTTTATATATTGCTGATGAAACTAAGTGAGCTGCTTTTTAAAAACAATTTGGCATTATACATCAGAGGTTTTAAATGTTTTCATGTTGTTAGGCCCAACTATGGAACTACCCAAATTCAATTGTATACTTGATCTATGTAGTAAATTTCACTTTAACATTGGCTATAATAGCAAAGTAGAAACAACATGTGTCTAACAATAGGAACCTCTTACAGATCAATTATAGCCAATGCGATGTGACATTTTCACTTTACTAAAATCACCTTATTTAATGCTCTGGGGAATGATCGTATGATATAACATTAAATAGAAATCAATATGCTCTAATCTTTTTAATATTTTATTTATTATTTTATGTGTATTTCCTGCATGTGCGTAAGTGCACCCATGCCAGGAAATGTCTGAGGAGGTCACAAGAGGGTGTTGGAGTCCCTGAAACTGGAGTTACAGACAGTTGTTACCACCACGTGGGTGCTGGGGTTGAACCTGAGTCCTCTGCAAGAGCAGCCAGTGTTCCTAACCACTGAGATATCTCTCCAGTCCTCAGGGTCTAATCTTTACTGAGTAAAGTATGTTCTTAAATAGAGGAAGAAAACATTTACTCAGTTGATAAGATTATATGGGTATTAAGTATGTGAAAGGGGTTATGTTAGTATTTCAGTAACTTATTTACAAACAAAAGTTAGAAAAGACACTGATTTTCAATGTAATTTCTCACTTTATATAAACAGACTATTTGGTTTTCCATTGCAGTGCCCTGTCCAGTTGGAGAATTCTCCCGCTCTGGGTTGACACCCTGCTATCCCTGTCCTCAGGATTATTACCAGCCCAACCCAGGGAAGTCCTTCTGCCTTTCCTGTCCCTTTTATGGAACTACAACCATCACTGGTGCCGGGTCCATCACCGATTGTTCAAGTAAGTTGACGGACTTACAGGTTCCATGCTGGAGACTTACTTTTGCTTTCAGTTCTGAATATCACCATTATGGATGGATTGGAATATCTAGGCATATTAATACATCCTTTTGAGGTTTTTACATTTTTTATTACCTATATCGTGTGTGTGTGTGTGTGTGTTTGTGTGTGTGTGTGCACGCGCACGCGCACACACGCACGTACATATACCATTTTGTTCATGTGGACAAGACAACTTGCAGAATCTATTCTCTCCTTCCATCATCTATTTGTTTTTTATCTTATGTGCATGGGTGTTGCCTGCATGTGTGTAAGTGCATCCATGTCATGCAGTGCCAGTGGAGGTCGGAAGAGGGTGTAAGATCCCCTGGAACTGGAGTTACAGACGACTGTCAGCCACCACATGGGTGCTAGAAACTGAACCCAGGTCCTCTGCAAGAGCGGCTCATGCTCTTAATTGCTGAGCCATCTGTCCAGCACCTCCTTCCATTATCTGTGTTCTGAGGATTGAACTCAGGTCACCAGGCTTGTTGGCAAGTGCCTTTCACCCTCTGACCCATTTCACTGGCTCCTTTTAAGGTCTTTTTGATAATGCTGTATTGGTAACTTTTCTGTTGCTGTGAAAACAACTTATAGAAGGAGGAGTTTATTTGAGCTCACAGTTCCAGAGGAATCAGAGCCCATCATGGCAGGAAAACATGGTGGCATGGAGTAGAAACCTTAATGTTCACATTTTGAAGCAGGCACAGGAGGCAGAGAATGACTGAAGCCTGCCACAACAGATGCAGTTCCTCCAGCATGGCCATGACTCCCCCCCCCCAACAGTGTCACCAACTGAGGACAAATGTGCAAATACTTAGAGCATGTAGAGGACATTGTCATTCAAACTACCACAAGTGGTTGGAAAAAAAATATTTGGGAAACCTTGTACTTGGTAACTTCCAAATGTCTCTCTCAGCTTCTGGGACTGAATGCTGGGCCACCCAGGACTATATTCTCTTGTCTAATATGACTGAAACAAGGACTATGTGGCTTGACTCACTCTGCAACCAGAATTGAGCCAGAGTATTTCGAGAGTTTAACTATGAACCATACCTAGTACACACTAACATTTTGCCTATTTGTTTTGTTAGGTTTTAGCTCCACTTTCTCGGCAGCAGAAGAAAGCATAGTGCCCCTCCAGTCCCCTGGACAGATCCAAAAAACATATGAAGTCAGCAGCCAGGCAAGTCTGTTTCCTGCACAGAAAATTTTCTTCAGTGAAATGCTTGGAAAATAATTTGCTGTTTTACAAATAGAGGAGTATTATGGTTGAAATTTTAATCAGATTCATGACTACTATAAAGAACTAATTTGATTCTTATGACTCTTAATGAGAACTTCAAAAGCTGTAATATTAGATGTTCTTACTACCAAAATTGGGAGGGTTATTTTCCTCTCCAGAAATGTCCTCTCCATAGTATGTAGTTGTGGGAGGCTTTGATCCACTAATTGACACTTACTGTAATGGTTACATCATTGGAAAAAGGTATTTGGTTTAGCCAAAGGCTTTTTTTCACAGTGGCAGAAAGAATTATTCAGCTTTCATTTCAAAAATCATTTACATATTTTTGTGACCAAAAAAGTCATTGCTTGAAACAATATATAAAGAATTAAGGACTGACTCAGGAACATAACTAAACCAGTTTGCCGTGTGTGTGTGTGTGTGTGTGTGTGTGTGTGTGTGTGTGTGTTTGTGTGTGTGGTGCTGGGAACTGAACTTAGAGACTCACACTAGGCCAGTGTTCTACCACTGAGCTATAGTCCCAACAGCTACATTTAAACAATGATTGCCATTTTTTTAAAAATTAGTTTTTATTGATGCTTTGTGCATTTCATACATTTTTTCAATTCAGTTCAGGCTTATTTCCCTTTCCCTCCCCCCCCCACCCCCAACCCATCCCAGATCATGCATTCTGCCATAACTGTCCTGCATCTTTCTCTCAGTTTTTTTTTTCATTTTTAGCTATAAGTGATAATCCATGAGTACAAGCATCCTTCATGCAAAACCTATCTGCAGGCTGTTGTGCCCAAACACCTACAGCCCCACCATCCAGTGGGGGGTGACAGGTTGTTTGTTCAATCAAGTTGATCAAATGAGTGTCCAGACTACATTGCTGTAGTTTCACCATTCACCCCAATCGCAGCCCTTACATTCTACCACGCCCCCTCTTCCGCAGGTTGTTCCCTAGGCTTAGAAAAGGGGCACAGGTGGATGAGAGGTAAAACAGTCCACTCTCTCTGGAGCTGTTGACTTGGACTCTGGTCAATTCTGGCTGTTTCCTTTCATGGGCTGACAGTTTGTCCAGGAATAACCTTTCGATCCTACTAATGAAGAACAAGCAATTAGATATATAGGTATTTAAGCAGCACTAATAGTTATGGTAGGTTACTTTAGCATAGACACATGTTTGGATATGTTAATCCATGAATTACAATTTTCCCCC
>VZQC01004268.1:813893-859038 GCA_009823505.1 Rhizomys pruinosus
ACCCGTGTCGAGCAATGCAGCGGAGGTCAGAAGAGGGTGTCAGATTCCCCTGGAACTGGAGTTCTTCTGGAATTGGAGTTACAGACAGTTCTCAACCACCATGTGGGTGCTGGAGATTGAACCTGGGTCCTCTGCAAGAGCAGTCGACGCTCTTAACCGCTAGGCCATCTCTCCAGCCCCTGTCCTCTCTTTTTTCATAACACACTGAGGCCCATTTGTGCTGCCCTGATACTCATGGGTGTGGGGCCATCACTGAAGCACCGGCCTAACAGAGAACACATCCTTAAAGGACACTGACTCTCCTCCCTGAGAAGCCATCAACTGTCCGTAGCTCCTCAGTTAGGAGTGGGGCTTGTGAGAGAGATAGATTCTGTGCTATAATGGTGACTGGCTTGATCTTGTGCAGCAACCATAGCTGCTGTGAATTCATGGTTGTCACAGTCCCGTGATGTCCAAAAGGCACTGCTTGACTCCAGTCCTTCTGACCTCTGGCTGTTACAATCTTTTTGCCCTCTCTTCTGCATTGGTCCCTGAGCCTTCAGGGTTGGGAAAATGACAGATGTCCTACTTGGGACTGAGCACTCTACGGCCACTTATTTTCTATGCTTTGACCAGTTACACGTTTCTTTGTTAACCACTCTCCACTGCACAGTGACTTCTCTGATGCAGTTTGAGACCTGTAGTAATTAAACTATGGGTATAGAGCCTACAAACTTAGATGGCAGTGGATTCTAAAATGCAGCCAGTATTTGGGAATGCTGCACGAGTTTACCAGAATGTCATTGAGCATCATTTGTGCTCCTCCATCATTCAGGCAGTGGTCCAGCTAGCTTGAGCGAATTTCCCTGGAAGGAAGAACCAGCTGTCTAACATTACACCCTTCTGACTCCTAGGTAGGAATGCTCTGAAATGAACTGAGTGCTTACCTCTGATAGATGTCTTTTCTGCTACTGGTAGGTTTTCCATGAATGCTTCTTAAACCCTTGCCACAATAGTGGAACCTGCCAACAACTTGGGCGTGGTTATATCTGTCTGTGTCCACCTGGATATACAGGTAACATAGAGGAATGCAAATTTTAATAGAGTTTATATAAAATCACTATATCTTCTGAATCAAATATTAGGCATGTCTCATGTAACTACATTAGACCATATCAGTGGGGAAGAAAATGGGTTGGACAAATAGCAAGGTAGAAGAAGTATACATACATAACAGGGTTTTTTGCATGATTTGGAGGAAGGAAAAACAATCATCTTCAGTATGAAAAGCTCACATTATAACTCACAGTTTAAATTGGAATATAGTTCTGGGAGATGAATCGAAGGTTTTGTTCTAACACAAATACGTGACAGTCAACATTGTCCAGCACCAATATTTTAAAACAAATTCCTGGTTTTCCCCCTTTGGAAAGTTGAAGTGCACATCTAAGTTTTGCTGCTGTGTCTCTAGCTTTCAGGGAACAACATGACTTTGCACTTGATCGTGTAGAAATTATGAAAGAATTCTCTTTACTTATAGTTTGGTTCACATTACAGCTATGTCCAGAAATAATTTTAGGAAGAAATGAGATACACCTTTAAAAGTATAACTCAAAAAGTCTCTGTTTTCTTCAAGCTAGTTTTTGCTTTTAAAAAAAAAGGATGTATAACCAACTTCGAAAGTCTTTAATGGAAAAATGATATTTAAGTAGGATTCACCCAAAAAAGAAAGAAGCAAAAAGAAAATTGGAAAACAAAAACTACCAAAAGGCTAGAAAAATATTGACATTCAGCTTATCACAGCTGGTTCATGTGTATGTTTTAAGTGTATGTTTTAATAATGTCCTGACAGTCCATAAGAAACATGTCTGAGAATTCTATGCTTTAGAGAAGGCATAATACAGGATGATGTTTCTCAACACTAATGTGTTGCTAGACTTGCTAAGGTACAGACCATTGGACCCCAGAGATTCTGGCAGTCTCAGAATTTCTGATTTCATAGATGTAGGGCATGGCAGTTCAGTTACATCCCAAGTTGATGCTGATGTGAGTGATCTGAAGATCACATTCCCCCTAGTGGAGAGGAAAGATATGGGTTTCCATGGGAACAGGCCTTAGAAAACTCATGAGCATCCTATGGAAACGTGCTGCCCACTGCAGGGCATCTGGTTAATAAGCTGGCAAAGGCTGGCCCACCTCCACCCTTACAGCCTGGTGACCTTGGTAGAAAATACATATGAGTTCATTTTTTTCTTTACCATTAACCCAATTCCTGGCTCCAGTTTGTACTTTCAAACTTCCCTCTGCATTCTCTACTTGTAATTTGAGCCCTTTTGCTATATTTCGTGTAGTGTAAGATATCTGAAATCTATGTGGAAACAGATAGTGCCTTCATTAAACACAACCAGATGATGTGTAGTTCTTTCTTTGGCCATCTTCACCCTATGAACCTAGATTACAGAGGTCATTACTTTCAAATGATAACAGTTATATTTGTTACACCCTTTTTCTGATTTTCCTCAAGTGTTTGGTTTGCATTTTAGGCTTAAAATGTGAAGCCGATATTGATGAATGCAGCTCACTGCCTTGCCTCAACAATGGAATTTGTAAAGACCAAGTTGGAGGATTCACTTGTGAGTGCTCATTGGGTTACACAGGTAAGCGGCAAGTCTTGTGTCTTTGCAATATAAGCCCTGGAATCATTAAGGTTACATCACTGAGAAAAATTTAAGCTATGCCATTAAGATGTACTAATAAGGCATTATGAACATATAAACAAATGTTTATATTATATATATATGTATATTGGGAAAATGCTGTTCTCATTAAGCTGTGATTTAAGTTGCTTGTGGTTTATAAAACAGGGAGACCTGGTCCCCTCTGTACCTACTAGGTGTGCAACCTTACATCTGCTTAATTTCTTTAAGCCTATTTTTCTTATGTGAAAATAACATGCAAAGTCAGGCAATGAGAGGAAAACTCACTGGATGCCAAACACTATTAAGATCCCTCCTTTGGGGTTGGAGAGATGGCTCCATGGTTAAGAGAACCAACTGCTCTTGCAGCGGACCCGGGTTCAATCCCCAGCACCCACATGGCAGCTAAGAACCATCTTTAACTCCAGTTCCAGGGGAATCTGATGCTCTTCTGACCTCTGCGGCATTGCACGACACGGGTGCACCTACCTTACATTCAGGCAGTACACTCATACACATAAAAAAAAGATCCCTCCTTAACCCTTTAGTACTTTACCACATTTATAAAGTATGTGTGTGTTTATTTCTGGTTAAGCTGTTTGTTTATGCTTGTGCGTGTGTGTGCATGTGTGTGTGTGTGCACACTTATTAATGTAGACCAGACACCTGTGTTATTACAGGCTCTTCTTCTTTTAACTTAAGCGAGTTATATTTATTTAAGTGTGTATCTTATTTAAGTAAGAGTTGCACCCTTCAATACCTTCCCTCCAAAATAGTTCAGAAACATTGACCTATCAATCACCTTGTTGGATTACAGTATAATGATTCTAGTATTAGTAACTGATTCTTGTAAAATAGAAAATGATTTATGATCTCATAAATCCTAACAACTTCATAATGTTGTTATGATGGATATTGATTTCATATAAATAACCTACTCTCATAATTACCTAACATGAAATCATTATACTAAAAACATTTAAATGCATATATTAATTCATGTGAGCATATAATTTTCTGTAGTTAATACATTCAAAAACAACTAGTAAACAAATAAGACAGGAAACCAATTTTAGGCAAGATCACACTTTCTCAACTTAAAAATANCATAAGAAACATGTCTGAGAATTCTATGCTTTAGAGAAGGCATAATACAGGATGATGTTTCTCAACACTAATGTGTTGCTAGACTTGCTAAGGTACAGACCATTGGACCCCAGAGATTCTGGCAGTCTCAGAATTTCTGATTTCATAGATGTAGGGCATGGCAGTTCAGTTACATCCCAAGTTGATGCTGATGTGAGTGATCTGAAGATCACAGTCCCCCTAGTGGAGAGGAAAGATATGGGTTTCCATGGGAACAGGCCTTAGAAAACTCATGAGCATCCTATGGAAACGTGCTGCCCACTGCAGGGCATCTGGTTAATAAGCTGGCAAAGGCTGGCCCACCTCCACCCTTACAGCCTGGTGACCTTGGTAGAAAATACATATGAGTTCATTTTTTTCTTTACCATTAACCCAATTCCTGGCTCCAGTTTGTACTTTCAAACTTCCCTCTGCATTCTCTACTTGTAATTTGAGCCCTTTTGCTATATTTCGTGTAGTGTAAGATATCTGAAATCTATGTGGAAACAGATAGTGCCTTCATTAAACACAACCAGATGATGTGTAGTTCTTTCTTTGGCCATCTTCACCCTATGAACCTAGATTACAGAGGTCATTACTTTCAAATGATAACAGTTATATTTGTTACACCCTTTTTCTGATTTTCCTCAAGTGTTTGGTTTGCATTTTAGGCTTAAAATGTGAAGCCGATATTGATGAATGCAGCTCACTGCCTTGCCTCAACAATGGAATTTGTAAAGACCAAGTTGGAGGATTCACTTGTGAGTGCTCATTGGGTTACACAGGTAAGCGGCAAGTCTTGTGTCTTTGCAATATAAGCCCTGGAATCATTAAGGTTACATCACTGAGAAAAATTTAAGCTATGCCATTAAGATGTACTAATAAGGCATTATGAACATATAAACAAATGTTTATATTATATATATATGTATATTGGGAAAATGCTGTTCTCATTAAGCTGTGATTTAAGTTGCTTGTGGTTTATAAAACAGGGAGACCTGGTCCCCTCTGTACCTACTAGGTGTGCAACCTTACATCTGCTTAATTTCTTTAAGCCTATTTTTCTTATGTGAAAATAACATGCAAAGTCAGGCAATGAGAGGAAAACTCACTGGATGCCAAACACTATTAAGATCCCTCCTTTGGGGTTGGAGAGATGGCTCCATGGTTAAGAGAACCAACTGCTCTTGCAGCGGACCCGGGTTCAATCCCCAGCACCCACATGGCAGCTAAGAACCATCTTTAACTCCAGTTCCAGGGGAATCTGATGCTCTTCTGACCTCTGCGGCATTGCACGACACGGGTGCACCTACCTTACATTCAGGCAGTACACTCATACACATAAAAAAAAGATCCCTCCTTAACCCTTTAGTACTTTACCACATTTATAAAGTATGTGTGTGTTTATTTCTGGTTAAGCTGTTTGTTTATGCTTGTGCGTGTGTGTGCATGTGTGTGTGTGTGCACACTTATTAATGTAGACCAGACACCTGTGTTATTACAGGCTCTTCTTCTTTTAACTTAAGCGAGTTATATTTATTTAAGTGTGTATCTTATTTAAGTAAGAGTTGCACCCTTCAATACCTTCCCTCCAAAATAGTTCAGAAACATTGACCTATCAATCACCTTGTTGGATTACAGTATAATGATTCTAGTATTAGTAACTGATTCTTGTAAAATAGAAAATGATTTATGATCTCATAAATCCTAACAACCTCATAATGTTGTTATGATGGATATTGATTTCATATAAATAACCTACTCTCATAATTACCTAACATGAAATCATTATACTAAAAACATTTAAATGCATATATTAATTCATGTGAGCATATAATTTTCTGTAGTTAATACATTCAAAAACAACTAGTAAACAAATAAGACAGGAAACCAATTTTAGGCAAGATCACACTTTCTCAACTTAAAAATATAGTTGGGCACATGCCTTTGATCCTAGCACTCGGGAGGCAGAGGCAGGCAGATCTTTGTGAGTTCAAGGCCAGCCTGGTCTATAGAGTGAGTTCCAGGTCAGCTGGGGCTACAAGGAGACCCTGTCTAAGTATGTGACATTTCTGGGTGATGTTTCTGGGGAATTCAAAGAATGAAAAAGAAGTATTTTTTTATGTGTTTGGCAAAGAGCAAAAACTTTTTTAATGCTTTTGTTGATGTTTTGTGTATTTCAAACATTTCTCAGTTCAGTTTAGACATATCCCCCTTTGCCTTCCCCGCACCCCACCCCAGATCATGCACTCTGCCACAACTATCCTACATCTTTCTCTCAGTCTTTTTTTATGTTTAGGAATTCACATTTTCCTCCTTTAATTTTATATTACTCTAAAATATGCATATATACTTTCAATTCATATACAGTAATTACAGAATCCGAGAGTAAGTGGTGGATCAATTCTAAGAGCCCATTAAGATATTTACATAATAACAACATAGTTGCTTTCAGATAAACAGAAATATAACAATAATGTTGTCCAGCTTGCCTTTCATCTGAGGATTTGGCATTAGCATCCACAAATGAGGGAGACCACTCGCTGCTTGTTTTTCTAGGACTGTGTTACTTCACTTAGCATTTACCTGCAAAGTTCATGATGTCATCTTTCTTTATGACTGAGTAGTACTCCATTACATAGATGTACCATATTTTTGTCATCCACTTATCAGTTGAGGGCTTTTGGGTTGGTTCCAGCTCTTCGCTATTGTGAAGAGAGCTGCAGTAAATATAGATGTGCATGTATCTTTGCAGTAGGATGAATCTTGTGGGTATATACCCAGGAGTGGTATGACTGAGTCAGATGGTAGGCTCATTTTGAGTCTTTTTTTTTTTGGGGGGTCTTTTCAAGACAGGGTCTCCATGTAGCCCCAGCTGGCCTGGAACTCACTCTGTAAACCAGGCTGGCCTTGAACTCACAAAGATCCGCCTGCCTCTGCTTCCCAAGTGCTAGGATCAAAGGCGTGCGCCACCACGCCCGGCTCATTTTGAGTCTTTTAAGGTTTCTCCACACTAAGATCAAAAACTTTTATAAGTTCATTTGCCATGATTTCCAATTCCTCGGTTATCATACTCCAAAAATTGCTTGAAAACTTGGTTTTTAAAGCTTTTCAGGTTTTTCCCAGCTCAGAGACTCTATGATTCTTTGCAGGTCAACTGTGTGAAGAAAATATAAATGAATGTAGCTCCAGCCCATGTTTGAATAAAGGAACTTGTATAGATGGTTTGGCTGGCTACCGTTGTGCCTGTATGAAAGGATATATTGGTAAGAAGTTTACATTCTTCCTCTTTTGTCTTAAAATTCTGTAAATAGCCAGGCGTAGTGGCAAACGCCTTTAATCCCAGCACTTGGGAGGCAGAGGCAGGTGGATCTCTGAGTTTCAAGACCAGCCTGGTCTACACAGTGAGTTCAAGGCCAGCTGCAGCTGAAGGGAGACCCTGTCTCAAAAAAAAGACCCTCTCCAAAAATTCTGTAAATAAAAATGAATGTATTTAATAACATAATATATAAATGTTACTTTTGTGTTTTATGAACATACTGTGTAGGTGTTAATGTGTTTGTGTCAAGACAAAATTTCATAAAGAACTGGAGACACATAAATACTATGTAAATAATATTCATAAATGAATGTAAATTGATGCAAAATAATATGTTTCAAATAAATATTGCAAACTGATTTAAAATATGTACTTAATAGTTAGAGAAGATGTCCAAGATGAAAAACGGCTGGTGAAGGAAAAACACGGTTCAAAGAAACAGAAAAAAATTAAACTATCTTTTTAAACATTACCTCCACTGGATGCCCATTGATAAGATAAAAAGATTAAAAAGAGCGAGTTATCAAAACTGCAGAGTCCTAAAATGACTCACACAAGCTCATTGTAAAACGGACCTCAAACTGGTTTGATAGAAAGTGGCTCTTCAGCTTCCTTCCCGTTCCTTCAAGCCCAGCATCTTCCAAGACGCCAAGACTTTGACTAGTTTCCCCAGAGGATTAATCATTTGGGTTCTTTCTCATTTTCACCCATCCACAGGTGTACACTGTGAAACAGAGGTCAATGAATGCCAATCAAGCCCATGCTTAAATAATGCAGCCTGTGAAGACCAAGTTGGAGGATTCTTGTGCAAATGCCAGCCTGGATTTTTGGGAACTCGGTGTGAAAAGAACATAGATGAATGTCTCAGTCAGCCATGCCAAAATGGAGCAACTTGTAAAGATGGTGTCAACAGCTTCAGGTAAAAGGTCATACGGAGACTTTTCACTTCACATTTCCTTGATTGTTAAGTCACTGTGCAATTGTTATGGAGCATTAACTGTAAATCCTCAAGTCAACTGTGAAGTGCCGACCCAAAGATAGGCACAGTATAATTTCCCCATGACTTGAAATAAGGCAGCCACTAAGCCTACTATATAGGTGAGCCTATGGGTTGTTTGGTTTGTTTGTTTGTTTGTTGTCTGTTGTTTTGTCATAGGGTCTCATGTAGCCCAGGCTGGCCTTCAAAGATGACCTTGAACTTCTGCTGCTTCTGCCTCCACCTCCTGAGTGCTAGAATTATAGGCACACGCCAGGATGTCTGTTTTTTTTTTTTGTTTTTTTTTTTTTTTGCAGTGCAGGGGATGGAACTCAGAGGTTCCTACACACTAGGAACTGAGCTCCACTCCCAGCCCCAAGACTACAGCTCTAAGGTAGGCAGCCGAAGTTGTTTGATATTTCTCTGTGATTCTGAAGCAAAGGCAGATTTGGAACTTCTGCTGTTGGGGAGTCATATTAATGAAAGGAGGGGCTAGAGAGACGGCTCCATTGCTAAGTGTTTGCTGTGCGTGCATGAAGATGGGCACTCAGATCTCCAACGCTCATGGAAAAAAAAAAAACCTGGCCGTGGCAGCACTGTGTGACTCCCAGTTCAGGGAAGGTGGAATCAGGTAGGTTCCTGGAGCTCACCATCAGGCTACCCAAATCGTCCAGCTCTGGGTTAAATGAGGGAGCCTGTCTTGGAAAACAAGATAGAGAATTATAGTGGGAGACATCTGGTATCAACTTCTGGCTACCACAGAGGAATGCATGCGCGCGTGCACGTGCATGCACACACACACACACACCACACACACACACACACACATACACACACACACACAAAAGGAAATAAGATTCCAGTACACACAAAACAAGCACAGTAGTTCTAGGAAAAAAAAACAACATTCTTTTCCAATGTTTCACATGTTAGCTGAAGATTTATACTAGGTAAAAATCAAAGCTGGTTGTATGATCACACTACTTATGAGCTCCATATGTGCACCCAGGATTTTGAAATATTCAGTTTAGCGGCCTTCCATCCATCCAAAGAAACCTAACATGAGGATGAAAAAAAAATCAAATAATAATAGCAGAACCTTTGTTGTTGAAAATAATGATGCGTGAGGGAAAGATTTTTGTCTTCCCCGGGTAGCTCTCAGGGTATGGAGAGAATACAGACATAAACCCAACCCCTGCTGTCAACTTCAGGATGTCCTCGTTCCGGCCCCCAGGGACACAGCGTCACTGCAGTGCAAAGAGCAAGCTGTTCTTGCTCTCAAAAACCTCAGGAAATGCTCCTAAAGCTGCTGTTGGCTCTGGAAGTTTACAAAGTTAAAAGAAAAAAGAAAAGTCTACGTCAGTGGCAACATTTCGCAGTCCACTTCCAGTTCTACCCCTGCCTGTTATCAACCCTCCCATAAACATTCAAGAAAGAAAGAAAGAAAGAAAGAAAGAAAGAAAGAAAGAAAGAAAGAAAGAAAGAAAGAAAGAAAGAAAGAAAGAAAGAGAGAGAGAGAGAAAGAAGGAAAGAAAGAAAAGTCTAACTTAAGGGTGTGGCTGGGAGGATGGCTCAGCCAGTACATGGTAGGCTTGCCTTGGCAGCAGGAGGCCAGGAGGTGGAACCCCCAGAACCCCACAGCATGTGGTGAGGAGCCTCTAATTCCAGCCTTGGAATGCAGACACAGGGGATCTTCAGAGCAAGCTGTCTATAGAGAAAAGTCATGACTGGGAGCTCTGGGTTTGATTGAGACACCCTGCCTCAGTGAATCAGGCAGGAGAATGAAGGAAGATGATTCCTAACAGTGACCTCAGGCTTCCCCCTACATGTGCACCCATGTGCATGTGTAAACACATGCATNAAAAAAAAAAAGAACTGTATTCTCAGTGTAGAATAAGGTGTTGCCAATGACTCATCAACTCATGGGAGCTCTACATCTTCTGACCTAAAACGCCTAACCATAGGCGCTAAGAAATTTCCAGATGAACAAAAACAGTGCTATATTCTCTTTGAGGCTGGAAACAATGGAAGACATTCAATTTCATCGACAATGCTTACTAGAGGAAAGGACAGTTCAGGAAAAGCTTAGCCTTGTCGATTAAGTAAACATATTCCATTGACGAAGATGCAGCAGTGTTGTGATATCAGATAAGCTTGAGCAAGATACAAACCAACACAGATTTACCATGAAGATGACCCCTTACTACCAACTGAGATTTCCCTGTAAAGTCCCCAAATTTCATGTGTTCGTATCAGTCTCCTTTAGGTCAATGTCAAAGATGACTCCGTGGGTATGTGCTAGAGTTGTATCCTCTTTAAATACAAAATATTTCAGTCACACATAAAATTATAAAGGATAATAAAAGGCATACACTTATCGCTGTGATTGTCAAATCTTAATATTTTGTCATATTTGATTCATAACTTTTGTTTGTTGTCATTGTTTGGTTTGGGTTTCTTTGTTTTTTATTTTTTGAGACATGGTCTCCCTGTAGCCACAGCTGGCCTGAAACTCACTATATAAACCAGGCTGTCCTCAATCTTAGAGAGACCCACCTGCCTCTGCCTCCAAGTCACATGTTTAAAGTTGTGTGCCACCATACCCTGCACATCTTTTGGGTTTTTGTTTGTTTTTTGTTTTTTTGTTTTTTTGAGACAAGGTCTCCCTGTAGCCCCAGCTGGCCTGGAACTCACTCTGTACAGCAGGCTGGCCTTGAACTCACAAAGATCCACCTGCCTCTGCCTCCTGATTAAAGGCATACACCACCACACCCAGCGCATCTTTTGTTTTAAAGGAATAAATTTTAATGGGAGGGTTGGATTCCATTCAATTCATACACACATACGTTGTCACTAAAATGAGACATACAGCCCCCTCCTCCGTTTGATCCCTAAAAACAAATCGAAGTACAAATTCCCCAAACCACTGTTTGGAAAATCCTCGAGCAGTTATTTGGGCTTACCAACAGAGCAACAGGGGAGGGATTACTTCCAGAAGAGTAGGCAACCCCCCCAAGGCCACACAGGAAAATCCACAACCAAGCTTAGATCCTGTGACTTCCCGACAGCCTCTCAAACTGGCAAGAGGGAGAGGGGCCCACCTCATGGCGTCCACTGCCTGTATGCTCTCAGCCCCACCCCTCATCCAGCCAAGGCCCACTGGCTGGTTGGGAAGAGTAGCTGACCTTCTGGCTCCTCCTTTGCCCGGAGGTCAACAGTCAGGTTTATAATCCTAGGCAAGCAGGTGCCCCTAAGCTGGGGAAGAAGGTATTTGATGTCCATGGTCAGTCTTTCAGAGGACAGTCCATGCCTCCCCACACACACACACTCCCTTTCTCCTGGTGGTAATCACTATTCTGAAACTGCTATGTCTTTCTCATTTGAAGTTTATATTTTACTTCACAAATCATTTCCATACCCTTTTGTAGCTTTCCTTCTCAGTATTGCTTTTAAGTACTGTCAAGTAGATATATTTGTTCTGCCTCATTCCTCACACGGCTGCTTAGTATCCTTTTGTGTGACTGTGCCAGGGACTCCTTCCTCCTTCTCACCATTAGAACAGTGCTAGACCCACAGGTTCATGTAGCTCTTGTGCAATGAGAATCTAGAGCAGAGACTAGATCTATGGGGCTCTGAAGATACGAGCTCTCGACTTCCCTTGTCAAATTGGAAGTCTAACCACTATCTAAGTTGTCCTATTTCACAACATCACAACACGGGCGCTGACTAGCCAGATTCATTTTTCATTCAAACCATGGTTTATGGACCACGGAGACTGACACAATGATAGAGAACAAGGTTGAGAATCCCACTTCACCACTCAGTAACAACAGGACTTATCAAATGACTTCTGCAGCCTACTTCATCAGTAATGTGGGAATATCATTAGCATTATCTCACTACTGAAAAGTTGGCTTGATATCTAAAAAGCCTTTAGAATGGAATCTTTACTTTCTTTGTTTTTCTAAAAACTACTGCAGGGAAATAACTCACAATATATAAATCACATTTCAATTGGAGGAGAACTATTTTCCTCTTTATTTTGGCCTCTATATCTCATGCATATTTTCTTAAATAGGTTTAATCAGATGAACGGGGAAAAGAAACCAATAATTTGAGCACTATTTGGATGTGGGAACTAGGTTTCAACATTTCAGAATCTTCTGAGACATGGTTGTCATAAATGAGAGGCGTCCTTTAATAGCATCCTGCAACAATTCCAATGGCTGTGTTTGTTTTCTTCCAGGTGCCAGTGCCTTGCAGGCTTCACGGGGCCACATTGTGAACTGAACATCAACGAATGTCAGTCCAACCCCTGTAGAAACCAGGCTACCTGTTTGGATGAGATAAACTCATATAGTTGTAAATGCCGCCCAGGGTTTTCAGGCAGCAGGTGTGAAACAGGTATATGAACTCAATACGACAATTAGCAATACTAAAAATAATAATAGAATACCAATGATCAATTTTTGCCTGTATCACATATTGCCTACACACCAAAGGTTCTGCGTGTGTGTGTGTGTGTACATGTCAGGTTGTCCTCTACTGCTTTCCACTTTGCTTGCTGTTTCTCACTGAACCAAGAGCTCATGGATTGGCTAGCCTAGCTGGCCAGCAAGTCCCAAGACCCTCCTCGCTCCACCACCCAGCGCTGGGATGACAGGCAGGTGCCACCGCATCTGGCCTTTGTTCCACGAGTGCTAGGGACCCTCAGGCATACATTTCACCCTCTGAGCCATCTCCACAGCCCTAGTCTTGCTCATTTTAATGGTATTTTTGCAATGGAATTCAAAGTTGAAAACCTACAATTACATACATTAATGGAGCACAAGGGAGATGTTATGATTTATGAATATGATGCAGAATGTTTAAAGCAATATTTTAATATATCCACCAATCCAAATGTTTAACATATTTTGCTGTGATAACACTGAAACTTAGCAACTTTGAAATGCACATGTTAGCATGTTATCTAGTTGAACTCAAACCAATGAACCAAACATAATGTTCTTTTCCAAGATTTTTTTATTTTTGGTCTTTTTGAGACAGGGTCTCCCTTTAATCCCAGCTAGCCTGGAGCTCGATCTGTAGACCAGGCTGGCCTTGAACTCACAGAGATCCGCCTGCCTCTGCCTCCCGTGTGCTGAGACTAAAGGTGCGTGCCACCATGCCTGGCTTCTAAGATTTTTTTTTTAATTTTTTATTTTATTTTTGAGAATTTCATACATGGGCATTATGTGTGTGTATTTCCATCCCTCCACGTCCTCCTCCGATGTCTCCCATGCTTCTCTCCATTTATTGTCCTCTATTTTGATTAGTATTGTTTCTCCTTTCTAAGATTTTATAACCTTTAATTATCATCTGTCCATTCCTTATGTGTCTAGAAAGGACAATGAAAAGGTCCTTGGCTTAGATGGTAAGAGTCATTGGCCATGTCAGAGGATCCATAGATCAATGTTAAACAGCTTTCTCAACAACGTAGAGTCTTAGATCAAAGACATTTTATTGAGTAGCTTTTTCAGATTTGGAGAGGAGCTAACTTGTTCATCAACTATAGAAAAGCCAGATTCTCAGGTTCGGGAAGTTGCTACTCCTGAGTTAGCCCTGCCCTCTTCTGTAGCATCATCTCCTCCCCCCACAGACCTCCCCATCATATCTCAGTGTTTATAACACTGAAATTCTACCTCTTTGTCCACATACTCTGCTCCCTTTCACAACTGTTTCCTCTTTTATCTTTGTTTTTGTTGTTGTTTTGGGGGTTTTTTTGTTTTTGTTTTTGTGAGATAGGGTTTCCTTGTATGCCCAGAGGTAGGATTTCCATTTATCCCCAGCTAGCTTAGAACTCGCTATGTAGATCAGACTGGCCTCAATTTCACAGAAATCAGCCTGCCTCTGCCTCTCTGAATGCTGGGACTATGGTGGGCCACCACACCCAGCCCATTCCTTTCTTATATACATACTCACTAGTTAAAAATATGCTATATAGCTGGGCGTGGTGGCATGCGGCTTTAATCCCAGCACTCAGGAGGCAGAGCTAGGCAGATCTCTGTGAGTTCAAGGCCAGCCTGGTCTACAGAGCAAGCTCCAGCACAGCTGGTACTAAAAGGGAGACCCTGTCTCAAAAAAAAAAAAGGAAAAAAAACTAAAATATATATATATATATTATATATGTTGTAAGTATTCTGGTTTTTATTTTGAAATTTCTTCACAAATAATCATATTAATGAAATTTGCTTCTTTGACAATTAGTACTTCTTTTTTTTTTTTTTTGGTCTTTTTGAGACAGGGTCTCCCTGTAGTTCCGGCTGTCCTGGACCTCACTTTGTAGACCAGGCTGGCCTTGAACTCACAAAGATCCGCCTGCCTCTGCCTCCCAAGTGCTAGGATTAAAGGCATGCGCCACCACGTCTAGCTACAATTAGTACTGAAAATATTTAACCAGTGACACGTTCCACACATTTTTCCTTCCTTGTTGCAGAGCAGTCTACAGGTTTTAACCTGGATTTTGAAGTTTCTGGCATCTATGGGTACGTCATGCTGGATGGAGTGCTTCCACCCCTCCCTGCTGTAACCTGTGCATTCTGGATGAGATCCTCTGATGTCATCAACTATGGAACACCCATCTCCTATGCACTTGAGGATGGTAAAGACAATACCTTCCTCCTGACTGATTATAATGGGTAAGCTGAAGTGTTAGGATGAATGCACTGAGCAATGGCTTATCCTGGTATCAAGTTAGAACCTCCTCCCACTGCAGGCTTTTTCTCTGGTATTGAGGAGGGGAACAAGGCGGTAAGGAGGGTCAGGAGCTGTGTCAGGACAGCAGGGTGACAACAGTCACCTAGAACATCTGGACAAGTTCTGTAAGAAGGCCAGCTGCTGCTGATAATTGTTAGCACATTTTGCTGCTTAGGTATTTTCATAGGTATTGCTTTACCCGATCTTCACAGTACTCTGCACAAACACTGTTCCTTCTACAGACAGAAAACTAAATTTCAGATAGCCTAAATAATTTGACACTCCCCAACTCACATCCTAGGAGAGTCAGCTCTAGGTTGCAACCAAACTCCAAAACTGAGTTTTCTTTCTTTACAGGGTAGAACATCCAAGGGCTAAGGGTCAGTGGCATTCTTTGTGAGAAACAGATGTATTAAGAACCAGTGTATACTCAGTATGCAAGGTGCCCATCTTTATTTCCTTAAAGATCAATTAATTCTAACTCCAGAGCTCCTCCCTCTTCATCATCCATAAATTATTTCCAGAACTCCACAGACATGGGCAGGAATCCACCACTGCTCATCTGTCCAGCCTGGCTATGGCTAAGCTATGCAATTGCAGGCTTGGACTCTGTGATCCTTTTTAGAGCACTGCCTCTCTCCACTCCTGCAGTCCTTGGCAATGCCGCAAGTCCACACCTGAATCAGCGCCATGGTGAGACACATGGTTTATCATATTGTTGACCTAATGAGCAGGTTGTGGACCCCCAGAGACCCACTAAGATCTCTTTCTTCCTCTCAAGCTAGGGAAGTCCCACAATTTTGATGGAAATTTCCACATCATCAAACACTGTTCTTCCTAGTGAACTTGAACTTTGACAAAGAAAAAAAAAAGGAATTTGTAAAAACTTGAGGTAAAATGTGCATAAAGAAACTGTCACTTGAGTACAAAGAGGAAAACACAGAATAGAAATAATTAGTACTGTAGAATTATGACTAGTGGGGCTGGAGAGATGGCTCAGTGGTTAAGAGCGCAGACTGCTCTTGCAGAGGACCCAGGTTCGATTCCCAGCATTCACATGGTGGCTAAACCATCTTTAGCTCCAGTTCCAAGGGAATCCGATGCCCTCTTCTTACCTCCTCGGCATTGCACAACATGGGTGCACAAACCTACATGCAGACAGTACATTCATACACATAAAAATAATAAATTTTTAAAAAGATTTTTAAAAAAGAATTATGACTACTTTATGAATATTGTTGCAGGGAGTTTGAGAAGATTCTGGGAAAGGTTTCCAGTAAATTTTATTTTACTTATCAACATTCCATAATCATTTCTTTTTCTCCATTTGCTTTTGGGTATTTTTCACTTTAAACTGTTTGATGTCTGTTTATCATTTCCCCAATTGTTGAAACCCTCTTTCACTTGGCCACCCTTGTGCAGTTTCAATTATTCTTTTATTTAGAAGGACATATTTTGGCTCCATGTGACTGTTTTGGCAGTTGTCTTTGTTTAGGGTAATACAAAAAGATATCACAGACTGGGTGTCTTACAAACCACAATAAGTATTTGTCACACTTCTGGGTACTAAGAAGTCCAAAATCAAGGTGACAGCAGAATCGATGTCTACTGATTCATAGACAGTATGTTGTGACACTGTTCCTGGGAGATGTCAACAAATGTCTGCTTGCCCCAGTTAGGAACCAACAGCAGACCACAGCAAGGAAAGCACCAAAGTCCCACTTGGTGAGCCAATGAAGTTTACTGGGGTTACCACCAGGAGTGTGGGTGAGGAGTTACTACCAGGAGTGTGGGTGAGGGGTTACTGACAGGAGCAGAAATTACTCAGACAGCTGCATTACCAAAAGCACCCCCGCCCCAGTATGGGGGACAGTTTTCCAAGTGCACGACACAATTTGCTGACTGCTCAATAGCTTGGAGAATATCTTCTCCAAGTAGCTCAGCTGGTCTGAGAGTGTCTCTCAGCTGTCCCTACTGGATATATATGCTTAGGGACAGAAGGGCCTATTGTTTTGGGTCAGTTTCAGATACTTCCTGAAGACTTTGAGGTGTTTGCTTTCAGAGTAATGAGCCTTCCTGCAAGAAGGAATGCTTCACCTCCGCTTAGAACATCCTGTGTTTTAGGAGCTTTCCTCTAAAGGGGAAGGTTTTATCTCAGAGGAAATTACTATGGAACACATAACGTCTTCCCATTCCCTCAAATAGTGAAGAAGCAGCGGGGTTTTCTTTTGTTTATTATTTTTTATGTGTATGAGTGTACTGTCTGCATGTAAGTTGGTGCACCCGTGTCGTGCAATGCTGTGGAGGTCAGAAGAGGGTGTCAGATTCCCCTGGAACTGGAGTTAAAGATGGTTCTTAGCTGCCATGTGGGTGCTGGGAATCGAACCTGGGTCCTCTGCAAGAGCATTCGGCGCTCTTAACCACTGGGCCATCTCTCCAGCCCCATGGTTTTCTTTTATAATTGCAATAATCCCAGGCAGAGCATCCTGTCCTGATGACCGAGTCACCACAAAAGCCCCACCTTCTAATCCTGCCCCATTGGTGATTAGGACTTTTAACATACAGATGTTGAGAGAATACAGATATTCAGTCAATAGTATAAACCATGAAATAGACTTGCCTTCTGTGGATATATAAAGTCCGTTCTTGGTTGGGCATCCTACATTCTACAGGAAGGATATCAGTCGTACATTTATGCAATACTCTCTAATTCCTGACTCTCCAAAGTGGCCAGGTAGAGAATTGTTTCAATTATATTGGCTCATCCTAAGACTTTTTCTCACCCTTCAATGTTTAAGAAACACTGAGCTTGAATAAAGTGAAATTAGTGACGCAAATCTGCTTATGAAATATCACCAAATGGTGAAAAAATGATTAATGATGTTACACAAAGTACTTTGCTCTCAAAAAAAAAAAAAAAAAAAAAAAAAGCAAGACAAATAGCAATATGCCCCAGAGAAAGGATTACAACATATGACTGATGACTATGTTCCCTGGAATCTTTGTCTCCACAGCTGGGTTCTTTATGTGAATGGCAAGGAAGAGATAACAAACTGTCCCTCCGTGAACGATGGCTCTTGGCATCATATCGCCATCACATGGACAAGTGCTGGTGGAGCCTGGAAAGTCTATATAGATGGGAAATTATCTGACGGTGGTACTGGCCTCTCTGTTGGCAAAGCCATACCTGGTATGTCTTAGCAAATGCACATGTTTCTGCCACCATAGAGGTGGCAGTGTGGATGTGGACATCACATGGCTTTGTTGTTTTGCTTTCAGACAAAGATGTAGTTATGTCTCTCACTTGTCACCCATCAATTATCTAGTCTGTAAATTATGGGATGCTTTCTTCTAGGTGAACTGCATCCCTCTAGGTAAGAAATGCCTTGGGGGATCCAAGTCAGTACTACCAAGAAGCAAGAGGCTAAGCTGTCATCTAAGGGGGCAATTAACTGCTGCTGTGTTCTGTTTGCTTGTTTACTTGTTGTTGCTTTGGGGGAATTTCTGCTTTGTTTGAGGACAAAGTATATAAACTGGACCACTGCCAATAGTTGGCCATTGCTTTTATGTCCTTTTATCAAATAGAACTCAACTTTTCTTCTAAAAATACTTTAAATATTCAAAGGGCTTTCATTGGAAAAATGTAAAAATATTACCTAGAAATAAATTTGATCTGTGTAGATACAGCTATAGAAGAAATGCATAGATATCTTTTTACATCTTTCCTCCTTTTTCTATTACTTAAAAATTATGCCTGGGTAAAATAAAATTAAATAATAATTTAAAATACTAAAAGTGGGCTTTTATTGTCTAGAAATAAGTTGTACCGAACTGGGATAAATATGCCAGTTATAATACCAAAAAAGACTAATCTTCATGAAAATACGATGAGATCGCCTTTGCAAAGTCTCAAAACAGATCTTTGTTTTAGATTTTTTAGAAACTTTCATCTAATGCATTGTTTAACTTTTTCATACTAAAGGGAGCCATAGAGATGAAACCGATCGTGTACTGAGCACCCCCTTGGTAGGTCAGGCACCTGTGTAAGCAGTGAGCAGAAAGCACGTGATTCTTACCCTCCAGAAGGTTTCGGTGCAGTGGGCGGAGTGAGACGTTGTATTAACTCTATCATCGTATTAAACAACGTGCATCTTCGAATTGAGTTAAGCACAATGGGGGAATGGAACACTTCCATTGTCTAGACAAAGTGAAGAGTCTGGACAGCTCTTCTAGCTGAATTCTAAGGATAGCCAGGAGATTATGAAGGGGGTTGGACTTTGTCAAAAGACCTAAACAGAGGTCAACAGATGTATCTGGGATGCCGACCAAACAAGTGAATGAACTATGAACTTCATGAAGCTGTAGCAGAGAGCCCTGGGATGAGGCTTAGTGAGAGAACATTTTTTCTAGCATGTAGAAGGTGCCAATAGCAACAACAACAACAAATATATATATATGGTCATTTTACAGGATTAGGACAATATCTGACAAAATGTTGATTTGATTAAACCAATTTCAATAGATTTAAAATCCTTGTTCTGAGGCAGGGCGTGATAGTAAGTACCTATAATCATAACAGTCGGGGAGTATAGGCCAGAGGCTTGGTTCAAAGTCATCTTTTGTTTCATAGTGAGTTTGAATCAAGCCTGAAGTACATGAGATCTGTCTCACTACACACACACACACACACACACACACACACACACACACACACACACACACATATATGGTCTTTTCGAGACAGGGTCTCCCTGTAGCCCCAGCTGTCCTGGAATTCGCTATGTAAACCAGGCTGGCCTTGAACTCACAAAGATCCGCCTACCTCTACCTCCCAAGTGCTAGGATTAAAGGCGTGTACCACCACACCCGGCAACAACAGCCCAGGGCTGGAGAGATGGCCTAGCGGTTGAGAGCACCGACTGTTCTTTCGGAGGACCCGGGTTCGATCCCCGGCACCCACATGGCGACTAAGAACCCTCTGTAACTCCAATTCCAGGAGAACTCCAGTTCCAGGGGAATCCGAGACCCTCTTCTGACCTCCACAGCATTGCACGACACGGGTGCACAGACCTGCATGCAGACAGTACATTCATACACATACAAAAATAAATAAAATTTAAAAAAAGAAAGAATTCAATAAAGAGCTATTTTCAAAGATGTCGACAAAGTTAAGAGAACCAAAATATGATACCACCAAGTGTATTTCATCTTTTTGAGAACTGTCAGTTAGTTTTCTGAGCCACTGGTCTAGCAATTACCTACTGTTGACTATTTTATTCTGGTCACCTGTGACTCGTAGCCGTCCTGGACAGTTTGTGTTTACCCCCATCACCTCTACTTTCTGACCTCCTCTAGCCTGGTTTGTTTCACAAAGGCTGCCCCCCTAATAGCTACACCACTGGCTTTCCTTGTCCAGTGCCTTCAGTTTGTGGCGGGCCAGTGGAAAGAGGCACCTGAGGTGAGAAGGTGGGATCCGAGAGGAGTTGAGCCTCTCTGAATTCTGGCCATGACTCCTTTTCACTCACCCCTAGCAACTTCCTACTGTGCTATTTGTACCTCATTAGCCTTTTACATAAACTGACTCAAAGTGTTTGTCATGATGGATGATGGTGTGGGCTTAATGTTGAATAGCTGTTTCCGTTTTAAAGGTGAAGAGAGAGACCCATAATAATTGAAAGGACTATCCCCGTGCACTCCTGACACCTGACTCCCCTGACTGACAACTGTTCTTCCCCTGGCCCCACTTGGCCCCACTTTCTTTTCCACTTAGACCTGGTATTGAGTCATTCACAGATGTAGTAGTTATGGGTACGAAAGCACACAGAAGTTGAGGGGAGATGCAGGGCTGCAGGTCACCCTCATGGCTGCCGGTGCCCTGTGCTGTATTCCTTCCTGTGTTTTACTCCTTTGCTCTGAAATTTTGTATCTTCCTTCTGCATAAAATTAACTCCCAGTCAATCAGGACTTCCTGATCCTTGCTTACTCCCTTATGAGCTCTCTCCCTTTATCTCCCTCTCTCTCCCCACCTCCCTCCTCTCTCTCTTCTTCCTTTTCCCTTCCTTCTCCTCCTCTCTACTTCTCTTTGCTCTTTCTCTCCTTTCTTTCTTTCTTTCTTTCTTTCTCTTCCTCCCCTCTCTTCTTTCCTCTCCTCTCCTTTCCTCTTCCTCCCCCTCTTCCTTCCCCTCCCTCTCCCTCCCCTCCCTTCTGTCTCTGAACTTACATTTATTAGTTCAATGTAACAATCTAAACTTTATCCAACTACTTTTCTCATTTTTTAACTGATTACATTTGTTACGTGACAATTTCATACATATATACAGTACATTCTGTTTGCCGCACACTCCACCCTCTCTTCCCTCCCTTCTACTCCATCATCCCCCTCTCCTCCTTACAAGTCCCTTTCCCCACACTCGTGTCTTTTTGTTTTGTTTAATGACCCACTAATTTTAACCAGGACCATCTGTGTGACAAGGGATTGAAACTACCTATTGGAACCTGGTGTTCACTGTCCAGCTTAATCTTAATTTGTCCTTGTTGATAAAGATATGCAATAAAGTTACGTGACTACATTTGATGATGTTTTCATGTGTTTGGGTAATAACAGACCACTAGGCCAGTTTTCATCCTTTTTATTCTTTCTCCCCCCCCCCCATCTCTCCAGGTGGTGGTGCATTAGTTCTTGGGCAAGAACAAGACAAGAAAGGGGAAGGATTCAACCCAGCTGAGTCCTTTGTAGGCTCCATAAGCCAGCTCAACCTCTGGAACTATGTCCTGTCTCCACAGCAGGTCAATTCCATTTTCAGGGTTTGACAGTAATGATCCACAAAGGTACAAACCTAGTAAAACTGTAAACAGCCTCATGAGGCTGTATCTTGTTGTACGCTCTTGATTAGCAGATTTTATCTCACCCATGTCATTGAATAATATGATCTGTGTTGGGCTAAAGTTATCTACAGTGATTTTCATTCATTCCCTGTTAGTAGTTCCTCAGTGATATTCTGACAAATAGAAATGAAATACTTTGTTGTTGTTTTTAATCTTGTGATATCAGAGCTAGGAAAAAAACAGAGAGCAATACTTCAAATCTCTTGAAGGAGGCTGAGGACAGGTATCAAAGCAACCACACACAGTAGCATATAAGCTAATGGTTAAAGCCAGTCTGGAGCCAGCCAGACTCTCTGGGATGATTTTGATCATTCTGTTATATGTCTTTATGCTTCATCTTTCTTATCTATAAAAGAGAGATAAAAAACAACAACCTGATGGGGTTAAACCATAGACCATTGCATAGCTGTGCTACTGCCTGACCCAGAGCAATGGCTGGATAAACATTCACCCTTATAATCACAGTGATAGAATTTCACTAAGCCTTAGTATGCTCAACACAAGTCAGATGTCAAAGAGAAAGAATGGGGGGAAGGAGCTCCTGTACAATGCCTTAGTCAACCTTAACAGTTAGACAAGAAACTCTATGCACAGGATTTCAAAATTTCAGATGACAATGAGTCTTTAACTGGGAGAAAGATTTGAGAAAAGCAATGGTGGACACTGGAAAAAAGAAGGGAAATTTTCTTGCTGCCTCTGGAATCTTAGGGTGCAAAATTCCTTTCACCTCTGCCACAAACATCTTTGAACATCTCAATGGGACTAAGTTATGATGCACAAACTCTCCTTCGCAGAAGTGTTATCTAAAGATGTGCTTTAAACTTGCAGGTGAAAGCGCTTGCTAGCTCCTGTCCAGAAGACCTCCGTCGAGGAAATGTATTAGCCTGGCCTGACTTCTTATCCGGAATCATGGGGAAGGTGAAGGTTGATTCTAAGAGCATATTCTGTTCTGGTGAGGATTTCTCTCTTCCATCAGTTCTGCCATCTCTTGAGGATCCTAGAGTTTTCTGTCAAAAGGAGATCATTCAGAATTCTCTTGTGGCCAAATCATGGGTGCATGTCAGCCTACCCCTTAAGTAGTAAATTCATGTTTACTTTACATCCACCAAATTTTAAAATCAAAATACTTTCTGTACAATAGGGTAGAAACTAATTAGGGAGAATAGTTGTAAAAAGATAAAATAAGGTTATAAATATAGGTAGTAAGCTCTGACTATGTTTTGGTTTTCTTGCTTGTTGTTTGTTTGTTTGAGTTCCACCAAAATCCCATGCTCTTATTTGAGATGAGGTTACTTCCTTTGGTTATATAGTTCCTATGAACAGATGAACAGATAACAGACAAAGCAACGAATATTTCCAACACACAGAATATTCAAACTGTGGATGATCAGAACTACTTCCTAAAATCAGTGCATTTAAATGCATCTGCAAAGAATTCATGGCTCTTGATGAGTTTTAAGAATATTACTATTCCCCAAATGCCATTTTTCCTCTAAAAATACCCTATAGACTTCTGCTGAAAGAAGGAAGAAAGTTATTTAATGATTCGAATGGGGTTTCCCCCATAATTTTTCTTGCCAACAGTTGGGGTACACAATGGCTTGTTTTACCCTCAGTAAAGTGGGTTTCCAATGCTGGCACAAGAGTTCCTGCCCCTTGATGCCGTGGTTCCGCTGCCATGTTGCTGACAAGTTTTCACCTGTGCTCTTTGCCTTCAGATTGTCCATCTTTGGAAGGATCGGTACCTCACCTGAGAACTGCATCAGTAGATCGAAAGCCAGGCTCCAAAGTCACTCTGTTCTGTGACCCGGGCTTCCAGATGGTTGGGAATCCTGTGCAGTACTGTCTAAACCAAGGACAGTGGACGCAACCACTCCCTCACTGTGAACGTGAGTGACCTTTATTCAACTCAGTCTGTTGGCTCTTGAAAAATTTATTTGAATTTTATGAGCCTTTTGGTAACGCTAAACAAAAGCTAGCAAATTCAGTGTAGCAAATGGCAAATATTCACTGAGTCCTAGTTTTGTATGTGCCAAGTACTTCATGAGAGGTGGATAATGATGAAGATCCAAAGAGACAAGTGCAAAATGCTTCTGAGAGGGTGGCAGCAATAAACTAGAAGTAAAGTCAGGTCATGTGGCTGGAGGTGTAGACTGAGGTGGGTCATTGCTTAGTGAGTAAAGAGGGCCGGGTATGTTAAGCTGAGTGCTTCCATTCATTCATTTAGTCACCAACTTTAAAAGTACTTAATGTGCTATACACAGCAAGAAGGGGAGAAAAAATGAAGTCAGCGAATTTGTACAACCAAGTATACTACTCTGAATTGTGAATTGCAGTTATTACCTGCCATGTCAGGAATTGATCTTCTTAGTCTATCTGCTTCGTGAGACATTCAGTTTCACAAAGCAAGAATTCCATCTATTTCATTCGATGCTATAATCCCCAGCACTATGAGAGTGTCTAATGGGTAATAGATCCTCCATGGACTTTTTTTAATGAATGAACTGTATGCCTACTATGAGCCTAGCAATATGCTACATGCTGAGGGTGCATGTGTGGCTCCAGCCAGTAGACAACACTCTCCGGTCAATGTTCACATGCAATAGAGGAAAAAAAAATCATGCTTAAGTGAACTACTATGGAACTAGGTTCATGCAAGTAAGATGTCCTGTGAGCTTTCTGTTCCTGATGTGGCCATGCTCTTCCTGACCCCACTTCAGGCATTCGCTGTGGGGTGCCTCCCCTCTTGGAGAATGGCTTCTATTCAGCCGAGGACCTCCATGCAGGCAGCACGGTGACCTACCAGTGCAACAGCGGCTACTACCTGTTGGGCGATTCTCGGATGTTCTGTACAGATAACGGGAGCTGGAATGGCATTTCACCGTCGTGCCTGGGTGAGATAAACGCTGGGGACCACAAAGGGGCTTCATTCTTGCTCTTCAGAAAAACAGCTACCACAAACCTCAAGGCTCTCTGGGCATCCGTTTGTTAACTCTACCTCTTCCCAATAGACCCTGAGCAAGCCATAATGACAAAGCTCTCTTTCCCCAGAGGAGTCAAAAATGTTCTAAATTTTTAATCACCTTGCCTACCCATAAGCTGGAGAAGCAAGTTTTTATGGACAATCTGCAATGTAATCATGATTGTTTTATACATATATGTTTTAATATTGTATTTATTATTTTTATTTTTTATATGAGTGTATTGTCTGCATGCATGTAAGTGCATCTGTGTGGTGCAGTGCCCACGGAGGTGAGAAGTCACCAGATTCTCCTGGAACTGGAGTTATGGATAGTTGTTAGCTACCATGTGGGTGCTGGGATATATATATATATATATATATATATATATATAGAGAGAGAGAGAGAGAGAGAGAGAGAGAGATGGCTCAGTGGTTAAGGGCACTGGCTGTTCTTGCAGAGGACCTAAATTCAATTTCCAGCACCCACAGGGCAGCTAGCAACCATCCGAAACTCGTGTTCCAGGGGAATCCAACTCCCTCTTCTGACCTCTACAAGAGCACTTACATACATGTAGGCAATCTACTCATACAAATAAAATAAAAATAATAAAATATTTAAATACATACACAGTAGTATGTATTGTTGATACATAGAAAGCAAAAACAAACACTGGACACATTGGAAAAATGAATCAGCTTGACCTTTTGTAAACCATCTACATTTCAGATGTTGATGAGTGTGCAGTTGGATCAGACTGTCATGAGCATGCTTTCTGCCTGAATACCAATGGATCCTACATCTGTTCCTGTAACGCGCCATACACAGGAGATGGTAAAAACTGCGCAGGTAACCAATATGTGTATAATTTGAAGTGCTTATCTTGGCTGCTTAATTCAAGTTTGTATTTTAAGAGTACGCTATTTTAAAATATGAGTTTTAAGTTCAAAGGGCAAACAGGTAAGTGGAGAAATTAGCACTCTTACCAATATATGCATAACCACTAAAGATGCTTTTAAGTAGCTGAGCTTCTTTCAAGTTTCCAGTCTCTGGAAAACAATCTGAGAGACGACAGTATTGCCAGGATGTTAAGAATGTCTGCATGGTAGAAGCATAACAGAATAAGTGTGGACATATCATCAGGGGCCTCACAGCCTCAAACACCCAGAAAGATGAGTTTCACGGCTTCCCCTTCGGTCTCTTTTCTCTGTGTCAATCATGAGAAATTATAGCATTGAAGGAAATAGACATCTTGCTTTACCAATCTTTCTGTTCTATGATAGCTTTGGTAATTCTGGCCTGTCACTCAATTCATGGATGTCTTTCTGCATTTATTAGAAGTCAGTCACATCAGAAAAGAGTAAGGTAGAGAGTAAATGAGGATTTTAAATAATAGTCAAAGTAAAGTAGTATGATTTGAAACAGACAGGAAAAAACCCAGAAGTCAGAGACGATATGAAGCTCATCCTGGAGAGAGAGAGAGAGAGAGAGAGAGAGAGAGAGAGAGAGAATGAATTAAGAACCATAGCAACCAAACAGTGCTAGTGACCCACACAGTAGAACTAGAAATGTGAGCTGGGTAAAGATAGCAAATGTTCTCTTAGTTAAACTTACCATATTGGAGACATATATACACATATATATGTATACATATGCATATAATCTAAGTACTATCTCTGTACTATTTGAGAACAACTTGCCCAGGAAAATATCTGATTTTGTGCATCTCTTATCTTAAAAGTATTAGCTAAATTGAACAAAACTAAACTATAAGAACTTTGCAAATATCTTGCCACTCGAAGAGTAGGGAAAGTCACGTTAAAAATTCAGAGATGGCCGGGTGTGGTGGTGCACGCCTGTAATCCTAGCACTTGGGAGGCAGAGGCAGGTGGATCTTTGTGAGTTCAAAGCCAGCCTGGTCTACAGAGTGAGTTCTAGGACAGCTGGGGCTACAGGGAGACCCTGTCTCAAAAAGAACAAAAAAAAAAAAAAAAAAAAAGATTCAGAGATGAGCTAATACAGGAACCGGAAGACAATCTCCAGAGACATCTCATGCCTGATAGGCAAAAAAGATAAATTTATTCTCTTTTTTAAAAAGTTTTAAAAGCACAGAATATAAAGAGAAAAGATGCTCAGACTAAGAAGGACAGAAAGGTAAACAAGCCCTTCAGAGAAGAAGGCAGCAGACAGCAAGCTTTGAAACCAGATCACTACAGGTTGTGTTCTAAGTAGATATTCTAAATGGGTTCAAATTGAATGCAGAGGTTATAACTTATTATTGAAGTAGAAGTTCAGTTATGTAACTGTGTGTACAAGTGCATTAGCAGTGACAGATGAATGGGAAATGGAACTGAATATAGGTTTTTGTGGGTGGGTGAGTTTATGAAGGAATCAGAAGATGGAGTTATAGTATATAGGTAAAATTGGTCATATAAAATCTAATTTGAAGGATATCTTCAGAGTCTTAATTATAAAACCAAACAGCTTTATAAGGTTCAAATTATTCAGATAGAAAAAGAAGTTGATTGCACCTAAGAAGGAAACTGCCAGTAAACTGGAAGAGACAGCAAACATGAGTGTCTCTAAGAAAAAAGGAAATGTTCTTCTAAGGAGCCAGCTAGCCCCTAAGCCCTGGGCCTGAAGCTGTGGCTGGCAACGAGAGTGTCACAAAGAAAAAGAGAAAGTTCCAGAAAACACCTCAAGAAGATTAGAATGGACTTTTGGTGAAGAGACATGCTCACAACAGATACCTTCCCAACTCTATGATTAACCCCAATTTAAAAATACCCACAAAAAAAGAAAAAGAAGTTGAAATCATCTATAATACAACTTCTCCAGAAATATCTGATGCTAGAAATCAGGGGTCTAGCCCCCAATGTTTGTGTATTTTCTCTGAAAAGTTACTATTTTTTAGTTATTCATGCAACATCACATTATGTACATCTTTGTGCCACAAATTACTTTGAGAACATAATTTTTTTATAATCCATGTTATAAATTTTCCATTATTAACCCTTCCCTGTATTTTAACATTAGATAGCATCCACTATGGAAAACAAGTATCTTTGAACATAATTTTTTCTGCTTACTTGGGCTATTTTTCCAGAATCTAGTCCTATAATTGCTTTTACCTTTTGAGAGTATTTCCTTTAAGATCCTTGAGTTAAAAGGCTGAGGTTAGTGTTTGCTTAGTATGCATAAGACCATAGGTTAGGTCTCCAATGATATTAATTAATTAATTAATTAATTAATGATGGATGTTTGTGAATATTTTACCTGCATGTGCAGTACTGGAAGAGACCAGAAGACAGCATTATATCCCCTGGAACTGGAGCTACCATCACTCCAGCCACCTCTTCCCCATTTAATGAGAGAGAGAGAGAGAGAGAGAGAGAGAGAGAGAGAGAGAGAGAGAGAGATGCATGTGTGTAGAGACTGGAGGATGACTTGCAGGAGTCAGTTCTCTCCTTCCTCCATGGGGGTCCCAGGAATGAAACTCAGGTTGCCAGACTTGGCAGAAAGCACTTTTGCTGAATGAGCAATCTTGCTGGTCCCAAACTCCCCTTTTGAGAATTATTTTTAATTTATTTGCACTGCTGAACTCTGGCCTCAAACCTGGCTTTAACCATTTCCCTACTTAGCGGTAGTGACTAACCCCCAATCTGTACATAGGAGAAGTGTATGGTCTGGTTTGTTTGGAAAGGGTAGCTGGGAACCTCCTTAAATGTACTATCATCTAGAATTTACAGCAGCATGAAAACAGTCAATCACTGTTTATAGCTCTGTCTGAGTTGAAAGAGACCCTTCCCAGCCACTCCCTCACATTACTACTTCCTAATAGACAGCTACCTTCACGGCCACATAAAATTTGCATGTTTCCATTAGTCATTTCGGTTTCAAAATAGTATTCAAGGGCTGGAGAGATGGACCAGCAGTTAAGAACATTTACTCCTCTATGGACCAGAGTTCAGTTCCCAGCACCCACGTGCGGCAGCTCTGAGGGATCTGAAACCCCCTCCTAGCCTCCATGTGCACCTGTACTCACACATAAACAAAATAAAATTTAAAAAAATATTGTGTTAAACTGGGCATGGTGGCACAAGTCTTTAATCCCAACACTTGGGAGATAGAGGCAGCAGATCTCTGTGCATTCAAGGCCAACGTGGTTTACATAATGAGTTCCAGGCCAGCTGGGGCTACAGGGAGTCCCTGTCTCAAAAAGACATATATATATATATATATATATATATATATATATATATATATATTTAGATGCCTAGCAAGCATATTTTCTGGCCCTAATTTCCAGCGTGTCCCTGTCTTTCATGCCTCTGCCTTCAAAACTTTCACCGTTGGCTTAACTACAGTTGAATTCTTTTGCTCAGAGACTTTGCATAGTGTGAAAGCCACTTATTATTTCACTGAAACTTTCTTTGTTTTAAGAACCAATAAAATGTAAGCCTCCAGAAAATCCAGAAAATGGCCACTCTTCAGGAGATATTTATACTGTGGGTGCTGAAGTCACATTTTCCTGTGAGGAGGGTCACCAGCTGGTGGGAGTTAGCACAATCACCTGTTTGGAGTCTGGCGAATGGGATCATCTGAGACCCTACTGTGAAGGTATGTTGAGAAATGTCTGTGTTTTCTGTGTTGGGCAGTTCTAGAATGATCAGGCGCTGGTATGTCAAGTATTTGTTTTTCTCAGTCTTCTTTTGTTTTGAAACCCAGGTTCTGGGCTTAAATCTAAACCTAACAACACTAAAATTCTAAAGCTGCCTTTGAGCCTTCAGCAAGTTTTGCTCCAAGTCTCTGAAAACCATTCTCTCCATCCTTCCAGCTGTTTCCTGTGGTATGCCAGTGATTCCAGAAAATGGCGGTGTTGATGGCTCAGTGTTTACTTATGGCAGTAAAGTGACCTATAGGTAAGGGTCTCACATTGAAGCTGGATTGCAGTTGCTCAGAACAAGCCAGGAGGATTAGAATACCAGAATAAGGGGGAAATAATCCTGGGGGGTGGTGTTTGTTTATTGATTGATTGATTGATTGATTGATTGACTGATTTACTTATTTATTTGTGTGTGTCCATATGCTGCATGTGTGTGTAGGTGCTCTCAGAGGCCAGAAAAGGGTATCAGATCCCTAAGATCTGGAGTCACTATTGGTCATGAGCCCCTGGCATGGATGCTGGGAACAGAACTCCAGAACTCTGCAAGATCAGCAAGTGCCCTTAATTGCTGAGTCATCTCTCCAGTCCCCAGAGGGTTTTTTAATTAATATGGACTTAATTGAATGGTGTAATATGAAGAAATATAATCTCACAATCTAATGATAAGTCCCCTAACCAGGAATCTGTTATTGCCACCTTTGGGCACCATAGTAGAAACGACTTCCAGTAATGGATAATGTAGGTTATTAACAGCTGTGATTCCAAGTCTTACTGTTGAGAGAGTCACACTAGTACACCCCACTCTCAAACCCAGAATTTTCTGCTTGGCACCACCTAGAGGCAAACCAAATTCTTACATCTGTTATTTGCTTATTACCCAGCAAGGTTACTGTGGGAAGATGCACCTCATTCAACCTTGTTAAAACAAACAAACAAACACAATTTTATATTGAGAAAGAGGGAATTCCAAAGAAGTGTTAAATTCCCAATATTTTAGAAATTTGGAGTATACATACAATTAAGCAAAATGGAGCTTCAGAATTGGAGGGCTTGAGTTTGAATCCCGAGATTCACACAAAGCAGGGTGTGGCAGTGCACATCTGTAAATCCAATGATTCTACAGCAAGATGGGAGGCAGAGGCAGGAGCATCCCTAATGCTCTTGGGCCAGCTGGCCCAGTGTAGGCAGCAACCAACAACAGAGATCACATCTCAATCAAAGGAGGAGTCGAGGACTAACACCTGAGGTTGTTCTCTGACCTCCATATACCTGTAGTACATGCATGGCTGCACTCACACACATGAACATGCACACACATACGCACATAAAATGTGAAGGATGCAAAATGAAGCCATTTATAGTGAGTAATTCCCCGTTTTCTTCAGGTGTGATGAAGGGTATACTTTAGCTGGCGATGGACAATCATCCTGCCTCGCTAGTGGCTCTTGGAGTCACTCCTCCCCTGTGTGTGAACTGGTGACCTGTTCCAGACCCAAGAACGTAAACAACGGGAAATACACCTTGAATGGGCTCACCTACCTTTCTACTGCATCATATTCCTGTGAGAATGGATACAGGTAAGGGGTGGACACAGCCTGGCTTTCTGCCCTCGCCTCCTGCACCCCATGTGTTCACTAGGTTTCATCTGAATGTGATTTGCTGACTTTAAAAACAAACTTATGAAAGGACATTCTCAAATCCTTGGGCCTAACTTGCAGTCCAGGGAAAGAGTCAACCTGACTGTGACTCCAGAAAGCCTTACAGTTCAGTTGCCTGACCTGACCATTTAGATTTTAAAGGAGAAAGCAAAGTTGGTTTTTGAAGCTCAGCTTCATACCTGATAAAACGCTTTTGTCATAGGTTTGTTATATAAGTAATTTATCAAGATTATGTTTAGCAGTATGTGGCATAGTCTAAAAAAAAGCATGAGAAGGTAAGGCCCTAGGGGGTCATAATTCTGGAAAAAGTTGACTTAATTCATCAATTGATTGATTGTGTGCATGTGTGTGTATACGTGTGTGTGCATGTGCATGTGTGTGTGTGTGTGTGTGTGTGTGTGTGTTCAGCCAAAAGGAACAATAGAGAAAAATCAAGCTGTGCCCACAAAAATCAAAAGAATAGGAAGTGAAGCAGATCCGGTAAACAGGAAAGTAAAGAATCAAGGGTCGGTAAAGGTGCTTGTCTTTCAGGCTAACAGACCTGAGTTCTATCCCTGGGAACTGGTGGAAGGAAAAAACTGTAAGTTTTCCTCTGACCTCCACACAAATACACACACACACACACACACACACACACATACACACAAACAAATAAGCAAATAATTTTTTTAAAAAAAGAATTGAAGCCAGGCATGGTGGCACACGCCTTTAATCCTAGCACTTGGGAGGCAGAGGCAGGTGGATCTTTGTGAGTTCAAGGCCAACCTGGTCTACAGAGCAAGTTCCAGGACAGCTGGGGCTACAGGGGAGACCCTGTCTCAAAAAGAACAACAACAACAACAAAAGAACAAAAAAAGAATTGAAGCCGTGGGAATCCTGTTGGAAGCATAGGTGGCTAAGCTTGGACCTAGGGATGCAGGATTTGAAAAGTCAAAGGGAAGAGATACACAGATCAGAGTTGAGAGCAAACTGGCCCAAATCCCAGGCTCCTGGAAGGCCACCTTTGACCTCCGTTGCTTTGACTGCCTGTCTGACCAGGTGTCTGTCTTCTGACTGGACCCTAAGTCTATTAACCTTCTTATCCCAGTCCCCAGCTCTGAAGTATTCCCCACCCCACCACCACTGAATAGATTAGACTTTAATTTTGCACCAAACAATTATTCTTACATTGCTTTAACCCATTCATTATTTCAAGTGATATAGCTCATTTAGATTTCTTGTTTTTATATAAAGCAATAAAATGTGAAGAAACATTTTATGTGCTAAAACTCATTACTCATCCTCTGTTTTCCTTGAAGTTCTTTTTCTCTACAGCAGTAGCTATTAACCAGTGAAAGAGATGATTGAAGTCCCTTCCTTCCTGTAGCTTACAGGGCCCTTCTCTCATTGAATGCACGGCTTCTGGCAGCTGGGACAGAGAGCCACCTACCTGTCATCTCATCTCTTGTGGAGAGCCACCTGTCCTCAAAGACGCTGTTATCACGGGGAGTAACTTTACTTTTGGGAACAACGTCACTTACACATGCAAAGAAGGGTAAGTCTACCCTGTGAGGAAGGAGCATAGGAGCATCAAGAACAGGATGCTTCCTGTCTACAGATGCGCTCCATCAGACGGAAACCAAACTTCCTGGCAGTCAAACCAGGGAGCTTTCTGCTCTTATTTTTTTTAAGATTTATTTTATTATTTACGAATGCATATATGCATGTGTGTATAGGTGCCCACAGAGGCCAGAAGGGGGTGTAAGATCCCCTGAAGCAAGAATTACAGGTGGTTGTGATCCACCCAACCATGGGTGCTAGGATCCTTTTCTGGAACAAGAAGCGCTCTTAATCACTGAAACATCTCTCCAGCCCCTGCTCTGATTTTGACAGCAGAGAGGGAGTATGCTTCTATGTGGAAACAATATCTCCCTGGAATGTCTTGTAGTTATTAAACGAAGCCTCAAGCAACAAAAGTTGAGCAATGCACTTTGATTAAAATGTGAAAAAGATATGTACACAGACATGTATCTATCTTTCAAAAAAACTAAAGGCAAGACTTCAACTCACAGCATAGAGAAGATATGTCAGCAGGAGATGGGTTTTTTTATTGTTTGTTTTTTTAAGACAGTGTCTCTCTGTAGCCCCATCTGGCCTAGAACTCACTATAGAGAACAGGCTGACCCTGATCTCACAGAGATCCACCTGCCTCTGCCTCATGAGTGCTGGGATTAAAGGCATGTATCACCACTCCTGGCTAAGCAGGAGAATTTTAAAGATAGAGTCAAGCCAAGTGTGGTGGTGCATTTAATCCCAGCACTCAAGAGACAGAGGCAGGTGGATCTCTCTGAGTTCAAAGTCAGACTGGTCTATATAGCAATTTCCAGGCCAGCTAGGCCTACATTGTGAGACTCTGTCTCAAAAATATAAATATAGAGTTTGAGTTTCTCCATGTCTGATTATCTGACCTCATTAAAAAGATGTTGTTTGGACAGACAGGAAGCAAGTTGAAAAGGGCTTTAACAGTCTGCCTTCATTTGGTCTTTAGGAAAACCCTGTGAGGCAGAGAAGGGATGGACTCCCCAGTGATTGGTTTAGGGTCTCGGGCCAGCCAAGGTATTGAGTATAGCTAAATCCCAGGTCATCTGACTTCCCTTTCATTGAGGCTGCCACTAGTTTGGGGATTCATTCATTCATTCATTCATATATGTATGCATGTATTGCCTGCACTATGTAAGTGCACCTGTATGTGCATTGCTATGGAGGCCAAAAGAGGGCATCAGATGCCCTGGAACTGGAGTTAAGCACAGTTGTTACCTGCCATGTTCTGTCTTTCTGTGTGGTTTTTCTCCTTCTATACTTCAGCCTTCGCGGCGCTTGCGCCCTCTAGTGTTGGCAGCTGCTCTTCACACCTCTGGAGGCAGCAGCCTCCACCGGGTTGCCGCTCTCAACTCTAAATCCCATCTCAGCTCCGTCCTTCACTAACCGTGTGGCCTTGGGGAAATGATGTGTTCGCTCTTGTATCTTAATTGTCCTTCGAGATCAAGTGAGTTGATTAAAGGCTCATATGTGTGGGTAGTGTGGGAGTAAAGTCTATAATGAATGGCTTATCCAGTGGAAAAAAATAGAAACAACTCGGTAAACCCAACTATTTAGCCTTATGGATTGGTGGTGCCTGGATGAAAGGAGGCAGTTTCTGAGTGACCCTGGAGGCTGGGTTTTATGTCACATTTGTGAACTATCCCACTGCACAGCTCCCAGCAGGTGGTGACAACATGTTCTTGCAAAGAAATCTTGAGAGTCGAATGCTTACGCAAGCCTTCCTGAAATCCTAAATTTAAAAAAAAAAGAAAAGAAAAACTATACCTGGTGTGTTGGTGCAGGCTTTTAATCCTAGTACTTGGGAGGCAGAAGCAGGTGGATCTCGATGAGATCAAAGTCAGCCTTGTTTCCATAGCAAGTTCCAGGCCATCTGGGGCTATAGGGGACCCTGTCTCAAAACAAAAAAACAAACCAAAAATTAAAATAAAGTAAGATGTCAGTGCTGCGGTAACTTTAGAAGATCTCCACAGTGCACCGCAGACTGACTCATATAAGATTTGCTCCCTGGGACTGGGGAGAGGCTCAGTCAATAAAGTGCTTGTCCGGTGAGTATGAGGACCAGGATCTGATCCTCTGAGCCCATGAAAAAGAGCCAGGTATGGTGGCACATGCTTGTAAATATAGGGCTAGGGAGCTGAGACAGAAAGGTCCCTGGACATCCAGCCTTGCCTACCTACTTGGTGAGCTCCAAGTCAATGGGAGATCCTGCTTCAAAAAGAAAAGGGGTGAGGTTAAGGGTCTGAAGTTATCCTCTGGCTTCTACATGCACATACACACACACACACACACACACACACACACACACACACACACACACACACACCGGGGAAAGGGAAGAGGTGCATCTCTTAACCTACGCATTTCTCTATTGGTAGTGGATTAATTTGTTTCCACTTTATTTGCTATACGTGCTGTAATAAGTAGTTTTGCATGTGTTCCCCCCAACACGTATAAGATTGAATGTCCCTGCCCTAGTCACTGAGAGTTGAAACTGGGTATGAGATATTCACGTTTTGCGCTTTGCAAGATAGTAACAAATGGTTCCCCAAAGCCAGGGTACAACTTACAAACAACTGCCAGCAGATGGCGACAAAAATTTTGTGCCAGAAGACCTTGAGAGAAAAACAGTTATCTGGAGCCCCTAATCCTTTTTGTTAAAATTTGACCCATAGAAGCCCAAGAATTATATACATTAATGAGGTGCTATACAATATTTTGATAGATGTATATCATATTAGATATATGTGTGTCAGCTCAGATATTTATCATTTCTATATGGTGAAAACTTCTAAAATCCTTCCAACTTACTGAAATGCAGAGTGGGTGATTGTTATGCAATCCTACCTTTTTACTCCTGTGTAGCTGTAATTTAGGACTTTGTAGTCACCCTTTCCTTGCCCCTCCCAACTCCTATTCTCTCTGGCCCCTTTGATAACTAGCATTCTACTCCAAACTTCTAATAGCTACGTCTTGAACCCACCCGTTAACACTTTTCTTCTATAGTATCTCATTTACTGGTACTCTTTTTTAATTTTTTATTTATTTTTTATGTGTATGAATGTACTGTCTGCATGTAGGTCTGTACACCCATGTCGTGCAATGCCGAGGAGGTCAGAAGAGGGCGTCCGATTCCCCTGGGACTGGAGTCAAAGACTGTTCTCAGCCACCACGTGGGTGCTGGGGATTGAACCTGGGTCCTCTGCAAGAGCAGTCGGTGCTCTTAACCACTAGGCCATCTCTCCAGCCCCTCATTTACTGGTACTCTTATCTTATCTTGCAAGTCCTTCTGTCTGATGAGCCATTCATGATGCCTGCCCATAAATGTTGTCATTTCGGGTTCTAGTGTTACACAAAACAGGGCTCCAACAATCCCTTATGAACCGACTCTGTGTTCTTTGGTCTACCAGCTGCCCCAGGGACCTCATTTTACCTTAACTTGTCAATTTGAATGTTTCTGCATCCTTAAATGCACAGGAGGTGCAGATTTATACTTAGCGAGGACCTTGTTGTTCTGGCCAGCATCTCTGAAAACAGACTGTTTTGCCAGCAAATTTTGCAAGCTCATCTTTTCGCTGAACATCCTTCTAAGACGCGGGTTCTTGCCAGACAGTCTGCTATTACTAACTCAGTTCCAAGGACCCATTTCCTGTCCTCTCTGATTCCTTTCTTAGTCTAATCCAAGGGAAGCCACAACATTTATTTGAAGGCTGGCTTTTCTGCTTCTAATTTCCTCTTCATGCTGGGAACATAGAAATTTCCTCTGGTTCGTTCAGCTATACATTTAAAGAGTATGTTTGCTCTATTTTATCAAGTACTGTAGATGGAGGGTTTTCCATTTGTGATAGCCAGAACCAGGAGAACGTTCTGGTTCATTTTCTCTTCTCTCTCATTTTTATTGATATTCCCCACAGGGGGTCATTTGATATAGGTTCACAACTCTGCATCTCCTTACATTCTGAGTAGCATCTTTGTTTCCAAGTCATGACTTTGGTATAACATGCTCTGTCTTGCAGTCTCCTTCCAGGTTCTGAGATGCTTTTGACCTCTAAGGATTTGGCTTTATTCTCACTGCAGCCTCAACTCTGTCTTCCCTCAGCCCTCCACACATGTGCACCTCATGCTGCTGTCTCACTGTTGTCATTTTTAAAACAGGCTACTTTTTGTTAATCCTCTGAGAACTTCATATGTATACAATGTATTTTGGTCATATTTGCCACCCCCCACCCACATACTCCTCCCTGTCACTCCTCCCTGATCCTTCCTCTTAACCTCCTGTCCTCTATAAAATAATTTATAGGTCACTGAATCCAGTTACTGCTGCCCATATACAGGTGAGACCATAGTCAACCTATAGGGGCACAACCCTAAGAAAATAATCTCCTCCTTCCCTAGCTCAACTGCCAATAGCTCCTCAGCTAGGGGTAGGGCACAGCTGTCATTTTCTACTTTTTAAATTTTATTTATTATTTTTATTGCCTGCATAGCTATAAGTGAGTCTGTGTCATGCAATGCCCACAATGGTCAGAAGAAGACATTGGATCCCCTGGAACTGGAGTTACAGACAGTTGGGAATCAAACCTGGGTCCTCTTCCAGAGTAGCCAGTGCTCTTGACTACTGTGCTATCTCTCCAGCCCTGTTTTCTACTTATATATAGGTGTCGTGCTTTGCTTCGGGTCTTTCCTTGAATCACAGGAACAAGATCCACCCTCAAGTGAATGATGAAAAGACAGACTTTAGGAGAATAACGGTATAACTGTGGAATAATGAATGCCAGGGATGGGAATAAATAGCCTTATTAAACTCGCCATGCCAAATTTATCCTTTATCCAAACATTTTTCTTGTCTAAACTTTTATTAATACCACCAGATGCCTGGGGTAAGGGTTCAGTTTTCTTGGACAATGTGTAGGTGGTCATTTGTTTCTTCTCTTTCTTCTTGGCCTTGGGTTGACACTTAGTCAACTGAGAGGTGTGGAAAGGTTAATGGTGTCATAAAAATCAGATCAGATTCTTCCCTTTTGACTCT
Organism: Rhizomys pruinosus; assembly: GCA_009823505.1. Classification (NCBI taxonomy): domain Eukaryota; kingdom Metazoa; phylum Chordata; class Mammalia; order Rodentia; family Spalacidae; genus Rhizomys; species Rhizomys pruinosus. Next base: position 851,503 of record VZQC01004268.1, read on the forward strand.
TCTCACATATAAACTTCTAAATTCAATTATTGGATCTGCTAAGATTGTAGACAATCCCCCAGGCCTGCTGGGGAATTTCAGGGTCTGACTGAAGGAAAGGGGGTGAGAGGTGCAGAGTCAAGACACAGACCCTGGGAATTGGGTGAACACAGACAGAGGATGTGGACTCGTTTATTGGGGGCAGGGTTAGGGGTTATGTACTGTTCACATTCCCACTTGTTCGCATTCCCGCTTGTTCGCATTCCCACTTGTGATTGGCCCAGGTCTGCAATGCTGCCTAGGGCAGGTTAGGTTGATGAGGGACAAGCTCTGCACATGCGTAATTCTCAGCCTACTGGCTACTACAAAGATAAAAGCTGTAGTCTTTGTTATGAATTGAAAACAAGATTAATTACTGAGGGTCATTCATACTTTCTGCCATTCTCAATGAACTATAGCTGTTTAATGGGCTGCTCTTGTCTTTGGAAGAGAAGCTAATACTCCACTCAGGAACTCCCTTGTAAAGCCTTCAGGGTGCATAGCCATAAGCTCCCACTCGGTATGTGAATCCAGTCTCTGGAAATTACATCTGAAAACTGCTCTGCCCATTTTCAAAGGATTTGTGTTTATTGCTCCAGTCCTTCTAAGTCATCCCTGTGATTTTTGATAGGCCATTTTGCCTGGGATTTATAAAGTAAAACCATTTATTTTATAATACATGTGGCCTGATTTTTAATAAATGTCTGAAAGACTTTCCCCAAGGCTTTTTGACCTAGAATGTAAAATATTCCTTCATCTTAGATTTGTAGCAGTTCCAGGCTTTCCTGCTTTGGTAGCCAGTGTTTATGGGTCTATATGATAATGTAGTATCATCAGTAAAAAAGTTTAGCACTCTCTAAATAATCTCTCAATAAAATAACTGATTGAAATTATGTCCCCTCTAAATCTTTATACACACTCAAACTTCCAACAGAATTAAATAGTGTAGCAACATGATTTTTTTTTTTTTGGTCTTTTTGAGACAGAGTCTCCCTTTAGTCCCAGCTGGCCTGGAACTCACTCTGTAAACCAGGCTGGCCTTGAACTTACAGAGATCTGCCTGCCTCTGCCTCCCGAGTGCTGGGATTAAAGGCATGCGCCACCACGCACGGCTCAACCTGATTTTTAAAACAAAACAAAACAGTTACAGTGCTAGTAACCCAGATATCTTTCCTTATCATCTTAAAATTGTGACATAGTTTAGAAGGCATTTATCTCTGGTTATCATCTCCCCTCATCTTCATTCAGTACTTCATCTAACTATGTAAAGCCCTGGCACACCGGCACTCAGAAACCACAAGGGCTTTGGGAACTCTGTGTCAGGAACAGGGGCAGAGACCAAACATGAGTCTTAGGATGTCCCATTTAATAGCTGCCTGCCACATCCATGCCCTGGGGCCATCACAGTAATCCTGTGGATAAACAACACAAACCCTAGTTTTCACCCCACCTTTTCGGGCTTCTACTTGCCTCTCTGAGCTACCAGTTCCCTGTATGTCCCAGCCATATCTCATCCCATTTCTTTGCTAAGAACCATGGCATCTTTCTGTTGCTTCCCATTCTTCAGGTAGTCTGTCACAGTGCCCCGTGTATTTATGTGGTAGAAAAGCTTTCCAACAAGGACTTTCCTACTACAGCCCCTGAACCCTAAGGAAGTGACATGGCCTATAGCAGGTCTGGAAAAATAACATACGGAGAATTGAGTGTTAGCTGAAAGTCATATAGTCAAAGATTTATTCAGACCAAGGGATACTGAAGTCTAAAATTAATTCTTCAAATTCATTTATTCAAAACTGTGTGTTCGAGCCAGGCGTGGTGGTGCACGCCTGTAATCCCAGAATTTGGGAGGCAGAGGCAGGCAGATTTCTGTGAGTGCAAGGCCAGCTTTGTCTACATAGTGAGTTCCAGGCCAGCTGGAGCTATAGGGAGACCCTGTCTCAGAAAAACAAAAAAGAAAGAAAGAAAGAAAGAAAGAAAGAAAGAAAGAAAGAAAGAAAGAAAGAAAGAAAGAAAGAAAGAAAAAGAAAGAGAAAGAAAGAAGCCCTGTGTGTTTGGTGAACTATGCCAGCCACATCAAGCGGTCAGGGAACATGATGACACATGTTTCAAATTCTGTGGATGATACAAATTGTGCTACAAAACATCAGAAGCTTCAGGGCATGTAACTTCCACCAAGAACTCATCTTACCCAGGGGCACCCAAATCAGTAGGCCAGGTGGGGTGGGTTTTTAATATTAAAATTATGATCTTAGCATGCTGCAAGTGGATACCGTCCTATACCTGCTAAGGGAAAAGCCATCTAAACACCTGCTAAGTCCATTTCCATTTACAAAGGACTGAGGTTATCCCAAACCATGCATTGAAGAAGCTCTATATGGAGACCTCATTCGGATATCTGAGAATTCATTTGAAGGCCACATCTGTACATTGCCTGGCATAGTCACTAATAAGGCGGATGTGCTTATCTCTGCAGACGCTCTTGTTTTTGTGGGTTTGGCTATAGATTTCATGAATTTCTATGGCTTACGATGAAGGAATCTGAACTTCTCTCTAATAGATGATCCCTTTTAGAACCAAAAGGGACATCCAGTGAAATTTTTGGTAACTTAACAACTTAAGAATCTGTGCTGATGGGTGACTCAAATAATTTGGACCTGTGACATCACTGTGGAGTTTCACAGCACACTCACGAACCATACTCCCATATAACTTGTTGATGCTAAAATTCCTTCTGGAAGGCATGACCAGCATCCAGCCTCCTCCTCCCCTGGTCCTTGACGACAAACTGAGGTTCAGTCACCAAACCAGAAATTTTATTGGGCTTACTAATGGAGCAATGGGTGAGGAGGTTACTTACAGAAGAGGGGGAAGGGTCTTACTAAGGTCATGCAGCAAATTCTACATCCTGGCAGCTGCATAAAATGGCTCTGAGGCAAACTTGGGAAGAAAGTGTTTGTCCATACCTTGCCAGTATAGCTCGCCAGGCAGAGGACAATTCTATGCAACACTTGTCTAGAAAAAGAACAAAAGATCGAGACAGAGACAGAAACAGAGACGGTGGGGAGGCAATATGGTAGAAAAGACATAAGTTAGAATCTGGTAGCCAAATTGCAAGTTCTAACTGTTCTGCTAACAGCTAAGTGACATTAGGCAAGACACTGAGCCTGTCCGATTCACCATTCAGTCATCTGTAAAAGAAGCCAGTCATTTTGTCTAACCAAGATTTGATTAGATACCTAATTACTTTAGTCACCTTATTCATCATTAGGTTTCAGGATGACAGACTGGGACTGGAGAGATGGCTCAGCAGTTAAGACTACTACACACTGCTCTTGCAGAGGACCTGGATTTGACTCCCAACAACGGGGTGGCTGACAACCACTTGTAACTCCAATTCCAGGGGGCTCTGATGCCCTCTTCTGGCCTCCACAGGCACTGCATCCACCTAGTATACAGACATACATTCAGGCAAAACAGGCAAAACACATAAATCTAAAAAAGTTTTTAGTGACAGACTTATCTGATTAGATACTCTTTCAAAACTCTGGTATCTTTCTCTGAAGAAAGTGATAATGAAAAATAAGAAATACTTCAAATATAGCCACTCTAATATGCATTTCCTCATATTTTGTTCCATTTCATTAGATGGCACTGGAGAGCAATTTAAGTCTTTTAAATATCATCTGTCATCAGATATAGGCAAATATCTGGTGCATAAATTCCTGGAACTATTATGCAAAATGTATTCATACTATCTGAGTGGCAAGCCATATACAGAGCACTCCAGCTAACTCTAACCACATCAGTAAAGGTTGTGAAGGCACTGGAGACGCGTATTATAATATTGTTTCGAAGTTCAATGAATATAAGGGAATAACTCTGAGATAATCGAAACTAAATGTGGCTCATGAGAGCTTGCTTCAAATATGAAATGCTTTTAAATAGACTAAAGCTTTCAAGAGATGGGGGCCCCATGTTAAATTGACTTGAGTAGGACCATAGCTTACTTCTCATTTTTGTTTTTTAAATGTAAAATGGACTGGGGAGTAAAGTGCTTGGCACACAAGCATTAGGATCTGAGTTTGATTCCTAGCACCTGTATAAAAAGCTTGGTGTGGGGGCTGGAGAGATGGCTCAGTGGTTAAGAGTGCCGACTACTCTTGCAGAGGATCTGGGTTCAATTCCCAGCACCCACATGGCGGCTAAGAAACATCTTTAAGCTGGGCGTGGTGGCACACACCTTTAATCCTAGTACTCTGGGGGCAGAAGCAGGCGGATCTCTGTGAATTCAAGGCCAGCCTGGTCTACAGAGTGAGTTCCAGGCCAGCTGGGGCTATAGGGAGACCCTGTCTCAAATAAATAAATAAATAAATAAATAAATAAATAAATAAATAAATAAATAATCATTCACTAATGAAGAAAAAACAAAGCTTGGTGTGGTGGTTCCCTTTGTGATCCCTGTGCAGAAGACAGGGATAGAGATAGGCAGGTCTTTGGGGCTAGGCAGCCTATGCTAATCACCAAGCTTCCTTCCAGTTTCAGTAAAACACCCAATCTTTACAAACAAGGTAGATATCTCCTAAGGAATGACACTTGTGGGTGACCTTTGTCCTCCATAAGTATGTACACACACACACACACACACACACACACGCACGCACGCACATACCTGCACACACCTGCACATACACACATATGAATCTGCACATACACATAAATATGGACAAACACTAAAAGTCATTTGATGAATAAACTCAATATTCAAATGATAAATATTATTTAAAGAACAAAGAATAAAAGCAAAGTTATTGTTGTGTCATAAGCTCCTGCTATCCAGGAAGTTGCTGGCCCCCTCGCCAGCCATAAGGTTGATGACCTTGTGGCCAAATACATGCCAGGGCTGATGTTTCCATGGCTGCAAGATTGGCAGTCTTGTACAGCCAACACCCAGCTGGGAGGCTGTTGGCCTCCACGGCCCTCACAAATGGCCAAACCCGTGGCTGGAGGCTGTTAGCCTTTGGGACCACCCAATTGGCCGGGGAGTTGCTGGCTCTCACAACCGGACAAGCTGAAAACCTAGCTGTAAGATTGACAGTTCCATGATCGATCTGGCTAAAGAAAACGTGTGAAATAATAACCCAGAGATCTCATCAGGTGGCACAACTTGCAAGAATTCTCTTTATTCTTACAGGGCAGCAGCTTATATAAATTTGGGAATGGGTAGCGTGACATCGCCTCCTAGCGGCCAATCCAAGACCTCCATACCGTCACATGTCATCCTGACTTAGACAGGTCTTGTGATCTTTGCTCCCGGCTCTGAAGAATGCTGGAGCACACACACGCCCACATTGTTGGAAAGATAAAAATGAAAGACAGAGTAAAGTGCAAATGCTTTTTCTCAAACATTTTGTTAAGTCATCGTTCCTCTCCCCCTCACTCTTACAGCTATACCCTTGCTGGTCCTGACACCATCGAATGCCTGGCCACTGGCAAGTGGAGTGGAAATAACCATCAATGTCTGGCTGTCTCCTGTGATGAGCCTCCCAACGTGGACCACGCCTCTCCAGAGACCGCTCACCGGCTCTTCGGAGACACAGCATTCTACTACTGTGCAGATGGTTACAGCCTGGCGGACAATTCCCAGCTCCTCTGCAATGCCCAGGGCAAATGGGTTCCTCCAGAAGGCCAGGCCATGCCCCGCTGCATAGCTCATTTCTGTGAAAAACCTCCATCTGTTTCCTACAGCATCTTGGAATCTGTGAGCAAAGCAAAATTTGCAGCAGGTTCAGTAGTAAGCTTCAAGTGCATGGAAGGTTTTGTGCTGAACACCTCAGCAAAGATCGAATGCATGAGAGGCGGACAGTGGAACCCTTCCCCCATGTCCATCCGGTGCATCCCTGTACGGTGTGGAGAGCCCCCAAGCATCATGAACGGTTATGCAAGTGGAACAAACTACAGCTTTGGAGCCATGGTGGCGTATAGCTGCTACAAGGGATTCTACATCAAAGGGGAGAAGAGGAGCACGTGCGAGGCCACAGGACAGTGGAGTAGCCCCATGCCCACATGCCACCCTGTATCCTGCAGTGACCCACCTAAGGTTGAGAATGGCTTTCTGGAGGTAAGAGACTAATCCGCAAACGGTCCATAACCCCCATAACTTCCAGAACGAGCCCATCCTAACTGATCCAGTATTTAGAAGCATCACAGTGAACAGGTGCATTGTTGAAATGCAAAAGTGTCTCAAACAGGGCTGGAGAGATGGCCTAGCAGTTAAGAGCTCCGACTGCTATTGCAGAGGACCAGGGTTCGATCCCCAGCACCCACATGGAGGCTGAGAACTGTCTTTAACTCCAGTTCCAGGGGAATCTGACGCCCTCTTCTGACCTCCGCAGCATTGTATGACATGGGTGCACAAAACCTACATGCAGACAGTACATTCATACACATAAAATTTTTAAAAAGTGTCTCAAATATACAAGTAGTGTATATTGTTTAAAAATAAATCAAGGTGCTGGAGAGATAGCCTAGCGGTTAAGAGCGCTGACCGCTCTTACAGAGAACCCGGGTTCGATCCCCAGCACCCACACGGTGGCCGAGAACCGTCTGAAACTCCAAATCCAGAACTCCAGTTCTGGGGGAATCCGACACCCTCTTCTGACCTCTGCGGCATTGCACGACACGGGTGCACAAACTTGCATGCAGACAGTACATTTATACACATACAGAAATAAAGTTAATAATAATAAAAAAAAATTAAAAATAAATAAATAAATCAAGACGATTATGGATCCTTTCAATATATAATCTTTCTGTATTATAGTCTATCCTCATTCCAAGCCCTTTTTGAACTATCTTAGTCTTAAATAGGAAGTTAGAGTAAGCCAATTTTAATGAAATACCATTTTTCTTTTATATAAGTTACAGCAAAGTGGATGGAAGACAAGGATGGAGAAGGAAGAGGAAAAAGATGACAAGACTCTAGTGCCACATGTCAAGCACCTTATTTTATTTTTACTTTTTTAGGAGTTCTTTTTTAATTTATTTTTTATTATTAAACTTTTTCCATACATCATGCATCATTTCTCAATCAAATTTAGAGTCACTTCCCTTTCCATGCCCCCTACCCCGTCTGAGTTCCTGCACTCTGCCATACATATCTTGCATCTTTTTCTGAGTCTTTCCAAAGATTTTTTAAACTTTTTCTTTTATTTCATGTGTATGAGTGCATATGTTTAAGTGCACCCATGTCATGCAATTCCTGAGGAGGACAAAAGAGGGTGTGAGATCCCCTGGAAATGGAGTTCCAGATAGTTGTTAGCTGCCATTGTGGGTGCTTGGAATTTGAACCCAGGTCTTCTGTAAGAACAACCAAGTGCTCTTAACCACTGAGTCATCTCTCTAGCCCTGCAGAGTTTTTTTTCCCAGTTCTTTTATTGTTGTTCTCTCTAACTTGTATTGCTTATATACATATATATATAGTTATATATATATATATATATATATAAATATATACATACA
>VZQC01004268.1:860654-934122 GCA_009823505.1 Rhizomys pruinosus
CTATGCAGCAGTAAAGAGGGACAACATCATGAACTTTGCAGGTAAATGGATGGAGCTGGAAGACATTATGTTAAGTGAAGTAACACAGTCCCAGAAAAACAAACGACAAATGGTGTCCCTCATATGTGGATGCTAGTACCAACAACCCAGATATAAATATTTCTCATGGAGAGGGATGCATAGTAAAAGAACAACAACAGAAAGACTGCATCAGAAAATGGACTGAAATCTGCTTCTTTTAAAAGGTGTCAGATTAGCTTTTATTTTCCATTCTTTGCCAGAGCAGCAATTTCCTTTAAGGGTTTGTTATGCAGAAAACAAAACTCTAATAGAGGAGTATTAGAATATGGCCATGCAAAATATTTTATTTGTATTTTATGACCTAACAAAACTAACAAATGTCTATGCATTTGTGTATATACTTATTTTTCCTGTGGTTACAACAACAAAGTAAATAATAAAATAAAAAACATGGTAAGTTATAAATAAAACAATCAAATACAAAAAATAAAACAAGATTCTAAATGTTTTTATTAGGACGTATCGGTTATACATAACGATGGGTTTCATCATGACATTGTCACATATGTACATCATGTATGGGATCCAATTTATCCCATTGCCTTTTCTTGCTCCCTTTCCTCTCCTGTTGACCCCTCCCATTTCCCAACTACCCCCTCATTTCATTCTGTGGCTGGGAGAAATACCCAGGAGCCAAAGCAGGGAAAGCTTGCTTTAGCTACTTCTGGGTCACTCTGCTTATCATTGAGGGAAGCTGGGGCAGGAACTCGCAGGAACTTGAAGCAGAAACCATAGAGGAGATGCTTGCTGGATCACTCCCAGGCTCCTGCTTAGCAAGTTCACACAACCCAAAACACCTGCCCATGAATGGTGCTCCCCACAGTGGGCTGGGTCCTCCTGCATCAATAACAGTCAAGACAATGCCTTATATACCAACCTGAAAAAGACAATTAATTACCCAATTCAGTCTCTCTTCAGGTGATTCTAGGTTGTGTCAAGTTGGCGGTTCTAACTAGAAAACCCCTCTCCACCTTCATGTCATTTTTTTCTCTTTCTTTTTTTTTATGACTCTATGAATTTCATTAGGGTTGGTTAACAGGAGCACGGACCAACATGAGTTTTTTAATGTAACAAGTTCTCTCTATGAATACTTTGGTATTGCCTGTCAATTCATCAGTCAATGTAGAAACTACCGATATTTCTTATGGCTGCCATCTTGTGGTAAACACCTCTTCAGTAAAAAAAAAAAAAAAATCACCTAATTTAGCTGGACGTGGTGGCGCACGCCTTTAATCCTAGCACTCGGGAGGCTGAGGCAGGCAGATCTTTGTGAGTTCAAGGCCAGCCTGGTCTACAGAGTGAGTTCCAGGATAGCTGGGGCTACAGGGAGACCCTGTTTCGAAAAGACCAAAAAAAAAAAAATCACCTAATTTGATCTCCCACCTTTTACTTCTTCATTTCTTCTTATTACAAAAATTAAAGCAGACCTGTTAGAAACAGCATAGATTTTTATTTTGGGAAGTCCTAATTGGTTAATTATTATGAATACAACCCTTTGTGTTCTATTCTGTTTTGCTACGAGAGGCTGGGGAGATGGAACTGCAGTTAAGAGCTGCTCTTGCAGGGTTCAGTTCTGTGCTGGACAGCTTTAGTGTCAGCTTGACACACCTGGGTTGAGGGAGCCTCAGTTGGGGAATCGGCTCCATTGGATTGGCCTGTGGCCATGTCTGCGGAGTATTGTCTTGATGGTCGAGCAGTGTGGGAGGGCCCAGCCCACCCTGGGCAGGTTGTTGTGTACCATATAAGAAGGCAGGCTGGGCATGAGCCAGGGGAGCAAGCCAGTGAACAGTATTCCTCAATGGCCTGTGCTTCAGCTTCTGCCTCCAGGTTCCTGCCCTGAGTTCCTGCCTTGGGCTCCCTAAGTGATGAACTGTGACCCAGGAGATGTAAGATGAATAAACCCTTTCCTCCCCAAGTTGGTGTCGGTCAGAGTGTTTTGTCACAGCAGTGGAAGACAAACTAGAACTGAAATTGGTACCAAAAAAGTGGGGTATTGCTGTGACAGACCTGACCTTGGTGTTTGGGGGAAGGATTGTGTGGAGGTGTTTGGAACTTTGGGCTGGGAAGATCATTGAATGCCTAAAGATTGTTGCTGTGGAGCTTGGAGAAGTTTTGCTGAAGGATTTGTAGAAGATGGAGGCCTGGCTTGTGAAGTTTCTAGTTTCAAAGGGAAGCAGAGATCATTAGGACTGTTTAATATGTTGGTTCTGGTCAGCTGGGGCTGAAGAATCAGCTGTAAGTAACAAGAGACCAGAACCTGAAGTGAAATCTTTGTTGTACTGGGACAATTGATGCTATTTAGCTGGGGCTGAAAAATCAGCTGTAAGTAACAAGAGACCAGCATCACTTTGATTAAATCTTCTGGGAAGAATTTCTTCAGGGTCAGCATACAGAAGCTGTGATCCAGAAGGGGCCTGAGCCTCCATCTCAAGCCAGAAGCAGGACTTGGCAGTGTATAAGAGTCTCCTATATGGTTCTGGTGTTGAAATTTGAGGGGGTCACAGAGAGCAGCCAAGGCTTGGCACGTGAGAGGTCAGGAGATACCATTGGTGGAAGTGCACTTCAGTTGCAGTGAAGACCCCAGGATTGCAGGGGTCATGGAGAGAAGCTGTGGCTTTGCACCAGGAGAGGTCAGAAGAGACCAGTGGTGAAGGTGCAACCTCAGTTTCAGTGGTGACCCCAGCTTTTTGGAGATGCCAGGACCATGGGACAACCACCAAGAGCAGCAGCAGGTGTGAAATGGAGTCAGCCTGGGCCTTTGAGATGAACTGTGTGTGCCACGGACAGCAGAGTAGGAGAGGGGGAGCTGCTGAAACCCTTTGGAGCCCAGAAGATCGTGAGTGAATCCCAGGTGTCCAGCCTTGAGCTACTTTGCCGGACTTAGGTTTTGTTAGAGTGTGCCTGATTCTTCCCTTTGAAATAAGACAGTACTTGTTTTGGATTTTACAGCAGCCCACAGTTAAGAGACTTTTAATAGACTGAAATTTTAAGTGTTGTGACATTGTAGGGACTGTGGGGCTTTTAAGGTTGTACTGTCTTAGGTTGTGATTAATGTTAACATCATACTTTGAGGATAAGAACTGGAAAGGTGGTGGTTTAATAGTGATGTTTTTTGTGTGTCAAGTTGACAAGGGGTCAATTGTGCTGGATAGCTTTAGTGTCAACTTGACACACCTGGGTTGAGGGAGCCTCAATTGGGGAATTGGCTCCATTGGAGCCAATTCCTGTGGCCACATCTGTGGAGTATTGTCTTGAATTTCGAGCAGTGTGCGAGGGTCCAGCCCACAATGAGTGGTGCCACCCTGGGCAGGTTGTTGTGTACCATATAAGAAGGCAGGCTGGGCATGAGCCAGGGGAGCAAGCCAGTGAACAGTATTCCTCCATGGCCTGTGCTTCAGCTTCTGCCTCCAGGTTCCTGCCCTGAGTTCCTGCCTTGGGCTCCCTAAGTGATGAACTGTGACCCAGGAGATATAAGATGAATAAACCCTTTCCTCCCCAAGTTGGTGTCAGTCAGAGTGTTTTGTCACAGCAATGGAAGACAAACTAGAACAAGTTCCCAGCACCCACATGGCAGCTAACAACTGTCTGCAACTCCAGTTCCACAAGATATGATGCCCTCTCTTGACCATCATGGGCATTGCATGACATGGGCGCACTTACACACATGCAGGCAATACATTCATACACATAAAACTAATAAAAATTAATTACCTGGATCCTTTTTTTGCTAGTAAGCCTTTAAGTCTATTGGATTGCCTGTTCTGTGAGTTGTACTTACATGTTTTCTCCCTGTTGTGCAGCATACCACGGGCAGGACCTATGAGAGTGAAGTTAGGTACCAGTGCAACCCAGGCTATAAGGCAGTTGGAAGTCCTATGTTTGTCTGCCAAGCCAATCGCCACTGGCACAGCGAGTCCCCCCTGTCCTGCATCCCTCTCAACTGTGGTAAACCTCCCCCAATCCAGAATGGATACTTGAAAGGAGAAAACTTTGAAGTGGGCTCCAAGGTTCAGTTTCTCTGCAATGAGGGGTATGAACTTGTTGGTGATAACTCCTGGACTTGCCAGAAATCTGGTAAATGGAGTAAGAAGCCAAGCCCGAAGTGTGTGCCCACCAAGTGCCCAGAGCCACCCCTCTTGGAAAACCAGCTTGTATTAAAGGAGTTGACTTCTGAGGTAGGTGTGTTGACAGTTTCCTGTAAAGAAGGGCATGCTTTGCAAGGTCCTGCCGTCCTGAAGTGCTTGCCATCTCGCCAGTGGAACGATTCATTTCCTGTCTGTAAAATGGTCCTCTGCCTCCCACCTCCTTTGATCGCCTTTGGTGTCCCTGCCCCTTCTGCTCTTCATTTTGGAAGTATCGTCAAGTATTCATGTGTTGATGGGTTCTTTCTAAGAGGAAACCCAACCATCGTCTGCCAGGCTGATGGCACTTGGAGTTCTCCACTTCCAGAATGTGTTCCTGTAGAATGTCCCCACCCTGAGGAGATCCTCAATGGTATCATCGATGTCCAAGGACTAGCTTATCTCAGCACAGCTCTCTATACCTGCAAGCCAGGCTTTGAGTTAGTGGGCAATACGACCACACTCTGTGCAGAAAATGGTCAGTGGCTCGGGGGAAAACCAATGTGCAAACCCATTGAGTGCCCAGAGCCCAAAGAGATTTTAAATGGCAAAATCTCTTACATAAACCTTCACTATGGACAGACCATCACATACTCTTGTGACCGAGGTTTCCGGCTTGAAGGTTCCAAAGCCTTGACCTGTTTAGAGACTGGCGAATGGGATGTGGATGCCCCCTCTTGCAATGCCATCCATTGTAACGCCCCACAGCCCATTGAAAATGGCTTTGTAGAAGGTGCAGATTACAGCTATGGTGCCATGATCATCTACAGCTGCTTCCCTGGGTTTCAGGTGTCTGGTCATGCCATGCAGACCTGTGAAGAGTCAGGATGGTCAAGCTCCATCCCAACATGTATACCCATAGACTGTGGTCTCCCTCCTCACATAGATTTTGGAGACTGTACTCAAGTCAAGGGTGGCCAGGGCTACTTTGATCAAGAAGATGACATGATGGAAGTCCCATATCTGGCTTTCCAACCTCAGTATTCAGAAGCAGTGGCTAAAACTCTGGAAAATACCAAGGAGTCCCCTCCTACACAGTCACCCCACTTTCTACATGGTGCTATGGTTTCCTACACCTGTAATCCAGGCTATGAACTTCTGGGGAACCCTATACTGATGTGCCAGGAAGATGGAACTTGGAATGGCACTGCACCTTCTTGCATTTCAATTGAATGTGACTTGCCTGTTGCTCCTGAAAATGGCTTTCTGCATTTTACCCAGACCACCATGGGCAGCACAGCACAGTACAGCTGCAAACCTGGGCACATTCTAGAAGGCTCTGACTTAAGACTTTGTCTGCCAAATAAGAAGTGGAGTGGTACCCCCCCACTCTGTGAAGCCATTTCATGCGATAAGCCCAACCCAGTCAGGAACGGATGGATCAAAGGAAGTGACTACTCCTATCTGGGTGTGGTGTTATACGAGTGTGAGCCTGGCTATGTGCTCAATGGCACTGAGAAGAGAACATGCCAGGAAGATAAAAATTGGGAAGGGCCTGAGCCTGCATGTATACCAGTGGACTGTGGCTCACCCCCAGTGTCTACCAATGGCCAAGTGAAAGGAGAGGAATACACATTCCAGAAAGAGATTGAATACACTTGCAGTGAAGGGTTTCTGCTTGAAGGAGCCAGGAGTCGTGTCTGTCTTGCCAATGGAAGTTGGAGTGGTGCCACTCCCAGCTGCGTACCTGTCAGGTGTGCCACCCCACCACAGGTGGCAAATGGGGCAATGGATGGCCTGGACTATGGCTTCAAGAAGGAAGTAGCATTCCACTGTCTGGAGGGCTATGTGTTGCATGGGACCCCAAAACTCACCTGTCAGTCAGACGGTACCTGGGATGCAGAGGTTCCTGTCTGTAAACCAGTCAACTGTGGCCCCCCTGAAGATCTTCCCCAGGGCTTCCCTAACGGATTTTCCTTTTATCATGGCAGACATATACAGTATCAGTGCTTTCCTGGTTATAAACTCCATGGAAACCCTTCAAGAAGATGCCTTTCCAACGGCTCCTGGAGTGGCAACTCGCCTTCCTGCCTACCTTGCAGGTGTTCCACGCCCGTCATTCCACACGGAACTGTCAATGAGACTGATTCAGGCTGTGGAAAAATGGTCCAGATCGAGTGTTTCAAAGGTTTCAAACTCCTAGGACTTTCAGAAATCACTTGTGAAGCCAACGGCCAGTGGAGCTCTGGCTTTCCGCTCTGCGAACACTCTGTCTGTGGGTCTGTCCCAACCATACCTAATGCATTTGTCAGTGATAGCAGCTCTTCAGAGGAGAATGTGGTAACTTACAGCTGCAGATCCGGCTACGTCTTGCAAGGCAGCTCAGATCTAATTTGCACAGAAAAGGGGACATGGAGAAAGCCTTATCCAGCCTGTGAGCCCCTGTCCTGTGGACCCCCACCATCTGTTGCCAATGCAGTGGCAACTGGAGAGGCGCATACCTATGAAAGTAAAGTGACACTCAGGTAAGACCATGATTCCAGTTTCTTCAAGGAGTGTAGGCAAGATGATAATTAAATGAAATGATACATCTAATTGGATGTAGCTAATTGGAAAGAGAACACCATCCCTGGACTGCTCCTCCTAACTGAAGCTTTTAACACTTGGCTTTATGTTACTTATTACTGTAGAAATCCATTCACTGTGGAAAATAAGCTTTTACTTTCTTACATGGTCACCGTGGCTCTCGTGAAGCCACAGAGTCCTCTCATTGGCTTTGTTCATTCTCCAATCACAAAGCTCTTAAACAATGATGATCATAAGTTTGTGATTATAATTTGGTGGTTATAGCTATACATAAAAGTGTTAGGAAAAATAAAGTAAATAAAAAACATAAGCATTCAAGCCCCAAGCACATAATTTCATTGAACCACATGAATACAGGTGGTGTTCCAAAGGGGACTTCCAACCTATGCCCCTCAAACAAGCTAAGCATATAATGCTCAAATAATGAACTTTGCTGGAAATTTCCATATCTGAAAGATATTATTAAAATGAAAGATATAAAAATTTAGAATGAATTTGTGAATTAAGTTTTTACTAAAATGACTATTACGTTCAAAAGTACCTCAACCGGAGCCGGGCATGGTGGCACATGCCTTTAATCCTAGCACTTGGGAGGCAGAAGTGGGTGGATCTCTGTGAGTTCAAGGCCAGCCTGGTCTACAGAGTGAGTTCCAGGACAGCCAGAGCTACAGGGAGACCCTGTCTCAAAAAGACCAAACAAACAAACAAACAAAAAACAAAAAAGTACTTCAACCCTCTAAACATTTCTGAATGGACTATAAACTATCTTTCACACATTAACATCTTGGATTTTTTTTTTAATTTTATTTAAGCTTGGGAGACAGAGGCAGGCAGATCTCTGTGAGTTCAAGGCCAGCCTGCTCTACAAAATTTACTAAGTTAATATTTGTAAGAACCTGTAAAAGAGAATCAGAAATTAATAATTATATGTAATCATTTGCTGTATACATATGCATTTTTTATATCACATAAGGCTTTAGTGCTGGTTTGACTTGCTTTTGAGTTCTAATACTATATAGTTATATAACAATGCTTAATGATCCAGATTAAAAGAAGTACTTCATTCAAAGTACCAAGGATGGTGTTTATTGCATAGTAGATGCATATAAATGCTAATTAGATCATATTCCTACTAGAATCTGGGTCTGTCTTGGATTTCTCTACAAGTTCTTGAACTATTACTGTTTTAGAATGAACATTTTCAGAAGACAACCTCAGCAACATTTGAAACAGTTTTAATCTTGGCTAGGCTTAAATGTGAAGCACTAAGAATTGATCTGCCTGTTAATTATTATATTAATGTTTTGTATGATGATGTTATTCATCTGACCTTTGACTTAGGTCTAACATATCTCAGAAACTGTTTGCTGAGCCTTGTAACAGCTCCTTTACATCCAAGCATAGGTCAGGAACAAATGGTACTTTCTTGAAGGTGTTTATGTTTCATTCCATGGCAGATGTCTGGAAGGTTACATGATGGATGGGGATACAGATACATTCACCTGCCAGAAAGATGGCCATTGGTTCCCCAAAATGATCTCCTGCAGTCCTAAAAAATGTCCTGTGCCCTCCAACATAACACGTGTACTTGTTCATGGAGAGGATTTTCGAGTGAATGAGCAAGTTTCTGTATCATGTGCAGAAGGGTTTACCTATGAAGGAGTGAACACATCGACCTGTCAGGTAAGATGCTCAGTTTTAAACTGGAATATATATGGGGCTGGAGAGATGGCTCAGTGGTTAAGAGCACGGACTGCTCTTGCAGAGGACCCGGATTCGATTCCCAGTACCCACATGACAGCTAAAAACCATCTTTAAGCCGGGCATGGTGGCACATGCCTTTAATCCTAGCACTCGGGAGGCAGAAGCAAGCAGATCTCTGTGAGTTCAAGGCCAGCCTGGTCTACAGAAGTGACCTCCAGGCCAGCTGGGGCTATAGGGAGACTCTGTCTCAAAAAGACAAAAAAATAAAATAAAATAAAAATAAACTGGAATATATAAGTGTAACCTTTGCATCTGTGACTATGATGGACTAATATGGATCTTGCTGTCCTGAAAAGAAAGTTCCTCAAGTTCTCATTCATGTCAAAACATTTAAGAAGTTTCTTAGAAATAGAATGTATTTCTTCCTAATTGGTTCTTCCCATTTTTAAACTAAGAAAGTGCCAATGTTAAGAAAATAATTAAAATACTGATAGAAAGATATTTTAACAAAGTAACCTTATGCCCCTAAGAGAGTCTGTGTGTAGAAATCTGGCACAGGCTATGCCAAATATCTTTCTGGTTTCAGTGGAAAACACAAAGATTGTAGAAGTAGACAGAAAATTGGAGACAAAACCTACATCTGCTACTTATTACTTGTTTGACTTTAAGAGAGTCACTTAATGCCAGTTGTGGTGATGCATGGATTTGATTCCACACTCCAGAGGTAGAGGCAGGTGGATCCTTTTGAGATCAAGGTCAGTCTGGTCTACATAGTAAGTACCAGTCCAGCTGAGGCTACAGGGAGACCCTTTCTGAAAAATAGAAAAGAAAGAAAGAAAGGAAGAAAGAAAGAAAGGAAGGAAGGAAGGAAGGAAGGAAGGAAGGAAGGAAGGAAGGGAAGGAAGGAAAGAAGGAAGGAAGGAAGGAAGGAAGGAAGGAAGGAAGGAAGGAAGGAGAGGAAGAAGGGGAAGAGAGAGAGGAAGGAAGGAAGGAAGGAAAGAGAAGGGAAAGAAGGGGAAAAGAGGGAGGAAGGAAAGAGAAGAGGAAGAGAAGAGAGAAAGGAAGGAAGGAAAGAAAGAGAAGGGAAAGAAGGGGAAAAGAGGGAGGGAGGAAGGAAGGAAATAAGGAAGGAAAGAGAAGAGGAAGAAGGGGAAGAGAGAGAGGAAGGAGAGAGAAGAAGAAGAAGAAGAAGAAGAAACAGAATAGAAGAGAATCATGATTATGCTATGATATGTAGTCTTAGAGAAGTGTAGATCTCTAAATAAAGTAAGGCCTTAATTGCATTGCATTGTCGAGCTCCGCTCTCTCTTATAGTCTCTCCCCGCCCTCCCTTCCCTCCCTCCATCCCTACCTACAAGAATACACACCTCCCTCCGTCACTGCCACTCGCCGTCACGCCCTCCCTAAGCGCTCCCTCGATCCCTACCCTCATCCCCCTCCCATTTTTTCTTCATCCATCTTTTTCACCCTTCCTATCACTTTCTCCTTCCGGAGGCAGAGACAAGAGGATCACAAGTTCTATGCCTGCCTAGGCTATGCAGCAAGACTTTGCAAAGGGGGTGGGGGCATAGCTCAGTTAGTAGAATGCTTGCCTAGCAATGAGGCCCTGGGTTTGAGTGCCCAGAACTGGATGCCAGCACCTGAAGACAAAAGCAGGAGACTCAGAAGTTCAATGTCACTGTAATTCTATAGATAGTTTAAGGACAGCCTGGGCTATAATACCATATCACAGGAAGAGAGAAAGGGAGGGAGGAAGGGAGGGAGGGAGGGAGGGAGGGAGGGAGGGAGGGAGGGAGGGAGGGAGGGGAGAATATGAATTTATGAGCTTCAGGTTTCCTTACTTGAAAATAAATATAGGGGCTGGAGAGATGGCCTAGTGGTTAAGAGTACTGACTGCTCTTGCAGAGGACCCGGGTTCGATCCCCAGCACCCACATGGTGACTAAGAACCGTCTGTAACTACAATTCCAGGAGAACTCCAGTTCCAGGTGAATCCGAGACCCTCTTCTGACCTCCGTGGCATTGCACGACACGGGTGCATGAACCTACATGCAGACAGTACATTCGTACACATACGAAAATAAATAAAATTTAAAAAAATAAAATAAATGTATAAAATAATGCATATGGAGTACAGCTGTTATAGAAAAATCTATCAATGACAGGAGGTAACGCCTACTTCTACAAACTCTGCTCTTTCCAAAAACAGTAGCTGCTTTGTGCACATAGACACGAGCATAAAATTTATGGTTAGTTTACCATGGATATCTTGCTATACATAGTTTAATATTTTACCTGACTCTCACACCTCATTCGTAAGATTTGGAATTTCCTGAACAAAAAAAGCCCCACCATGAATAAAGGACACACATTGTGTTTTCCAGGTTGGGCTATGGAACACAGGTTGATGCAGGACCTTGTGACATTGACATCTAAACTTTTTTTTTTTCTGAACAAGTAATTTATTTATAACCCTCATTACTTCCTCCATATAAACTTTGACTTCTGTCCTTTGCCCAACTTGAGTCTACTTTAAAGATGTAAAGGTAAATCCACCCTCTCTAAGTGTTCTTATGCAGAGGCTGACTTGAACTATGTTCAATACCTAGAAATGTTTTTATTATAATGTAACAAACCATTTTATGCCATAGAATGAGTATAGATAGATGAAATCAATACAGTTTAGCCTTAGCCTTATGGCTGCGATATCCCTCCAGCTCAAAATCAATACAGTTTTAAAAATGAATATACTGGGGCTGGAGAGATGGCCTAGCGGTTAAGAGCGCCGACGCTCTTGCAGAGGACCCGGGTTCGATCCCCAGCACCCACATGGCGGCTGAGAACCGTCTGTAACTCCAATTCCAGGGGAACTCCAGTTCCAGGGGAATCCGAGACCCTCTTCTGACCTCCGCGGCATTGCACGACATGGGTGCACAGACCTGCATGCAGACAATACATTCATACACATGCACAAAAAAAAAAATAAAAAATAAAAAAATAAAAAAATAAAAATAAAAATGAATATACTGAGCCGGCTGTGGTGGCACACGCCTTTAATCCTAGCACTCGGGAGGCAGAGTTCAAGGCCAGTCTGGTCTACAGAGTGAGTTCCAGGACAGCTGGGACTACAGGGAGACCCTGTCTCAAAAAAGACAAAAAAAAAAAGAATATACTGAAGGAGCCCCAGCCCTCCCAGAAGTGATGGTACATTACAGGGTTACAAAACTCTCATTGGTGTAGTACTGGTATAAAACTAGGCAGAAGGGGAAAAAAATGAATGAAATAGAAAACAAGAGGCAGAAATAAATCCTGCCGAGGAGTCACCACAAGTCTCTGGGGGAGATGAATGGCTAATGAATTCTTCCGATACAATTAAGTAACCATCACGGAGAAAAATTAAAGTAACCAAAACCAAACTCCAGCTATCTCAAAGGAGCACAGCATGTAGCCTTAAATTTTTTAATTAAGTGTATCTCTCACCACATATCAAAGAAGCTTCTTTTTTAATTTTTTAATTTATTTTTTATGTGTATGAATGTACTGTCTGCATGTAGGTTTGTGCACCCGTGTCCTGCAATGCCACGGAGGTCAGAAGAGGGTGTCGGATTCCCCTGGAACCGGAGTTAAAGACGGTTCTCAGCTGCTATGTGGGTGCTGGGGATCAAACTCGGGTCCTCTGCAAGAGCAGCCGGCATTCTTAACCGCTAGGCCATCTCTCCAGCCCCCAAAGAAGCTTCTTTTAACAACAGATGGAGATTATTACAGACAATTGGTCAAATGTAGAGAATAAATGTCTGTGAGACGCCCAACCCTAAGAGACACATCCACAATGCAACCTCCAAACCTGGGGCACAGGGAACATAACGGAAAAGGAGGCTGAGAGAATAGTAATACATCTCTCAACTCTCACCAGCAAAGCTTCCTCATGCGACAGATGGTGATTGACACAGAAAATCACAACTGGCTAAAATGTAGAGACTAAGAGACTGCAGAGGGCATGTCTCTGCATAGGACTCCCATAGTAAACCTCTGCCGCCCAGGGCTTTGGGACCATTGTGAAAGAAAGGGCAGAAAGATTGTCAGAGCCAGGGGTGGTGGGTGACCATGAGGAAACAGTGCTCCAGGCTGCTGGGAAGTTGATCGTATGAACTCACAGCATGGCGACAGTATGTACAAGACGCATGCAAATTCAAACCAGACAAAAACCAGGCATAGAAGGAGGGGAATGATTAAGAAACCCAAACTTAGCTGAGGAACTATTGGCAAATGATCACTGCTGGGTGAGGAAGAGTTGGTATTCTTTTTTTTTTTTTTTTGTATGTGTATAAATGTACTATCTGCATGCAAGTTTGTGCACCCGTGTCGTGCAATGCCGCGGAGGTCAGAAGAGGGCGTCGGATTCCCCTGGAACTGGAGTTCTCCTGGAATTGGAGTTTCAGACGGTTCTCGGCTGCCATGTGGGTGCTGGGGATCAAACCTGGGTCCTCTGCAAGAGCGGTCAGCGCTCCCAACCGCTAGGCCATCTCTCCAGCCCCAGAGTTGGTATTCTTTAAGGGAGTGATGCTAGATAGGTTGACCAGACTCCAGTGGGTGGACTCATACAGAGGAACATTAGGGGGACACAAACTTGTCTTGGCAGGCTTTAACATATGTGACAGGATGCATGCAATCTAGCGGGGGGGCGACTCTGGGGAGTGCAGATAGGGAAGAGGTCTAAACATGATTAAAATGTATTATATGGCTGGGCATGGTGGCACACGCCTTTAATCCTAGCACTCAGGAGACAGAGGCAGGAGGATCTCTGTGAGTTCAGGGCCAGCCTGGTCTACAGAGTGAGCTCTAGGCCAGCTGGGACAAAAGGAAGACCCTGTCTCAAAAATACCCCCCAAATGCATTGTATGAAATGCATAAAAATTCAAAGTTTTTAAAAAGTTTCAAAACTGAGATAAGATAAAATTAATGCTCTCTTATATTTAACAAATCATCGATCATAAATGATGTACACATTTTAAGGGCAAGCAATTCTCTGAAAGACAGACCTTTTTCCACTAAAATTGCTGGACAGGTCAAAAAAAAAAAAAAAGAAAAAAAGAATGGGGGTGGAGAGGTGACTCAGCAGTTAAGAGTACTGGCTGCTCTTGCAGAGGACCTGGGGTTCAGTTCCTAGCACCCACATGGTGGCTAACCATCATCCATAACTCCAATTCCAGGGGAATATGATGCTCTCCTGACCTCCACAGACATTGCACAACATGGGTGCACTTACATATATGCAGACAATACACTCATACACAAAAAGGAAAATAATAAAAGAAAAAAAAGGCCAGGCATGGTGGCACACACCTTTAATCCCAGTACTTGGGAGGCAGAGGCAGGTGGATCACTCTGAGTTCAAGGCCAGCTTGATCTACAATAGTAAGTTCTAGGACAGCTGGGACTAACAAGGAGACTCTGTCTCAAAAATAGAAAGAAAGAAAGAAAGAAAGAAAGAAAGAAAGAAAGAAAGAAAGAAAGAAAGAAAGAAAGAAAGAAAGAAAGAAAGAAAGAAAGAAAGAAAGAAAGAAAGAGAGAGAGAGAGAGAGAGAGAGAGAAAGGAAGGAAGGAGGGAGGGAGGGAAGGAAGGAAGGAAGGAAGGAAGGAAGGAAGGAAGGAAGGGAGGGAGGGAGAGAGAGAGAGGGGGACGGGGGGAGGGAGGGGAAAAAAGAAAAAGAAAAAGAAATCAGAACAGGAAACTAACTCAGAAGAAAGCTGCTGGAGAGGGAGGGGGAGGGGGACAAATTGGAAGGGCAGTGGGGGAGGGGGACAAATGACAGCAGGGTGTGTAGAGAGGCCATGATGAAACCTACTGTTTTGCAGACCAACCTAAAAACTTAATTTAAGTAATTCTTATTAATATTTAGAAATATTTGTGCAAAAATTATGTTCACTGAAACAACTTTACTGAAAAAAGTTGTATACAATTTACATATATTAGGAGATTGGTTAGTAGTAACGTGACTTAGTTGGAATGGTTAGGTGTAGTATTTATATCAAATGTATATTTATGTAAAAAGTACATTGGGATTATATGTAGAATGAAGAATTTTTCCAGAAATCTTGTTTTAAACTATTTACCAACCCATATGTTTCCTTAAAGAAAATAGAATGATATAGCAGTGTGAAGATACAGTAGGCAAATAAACTCCAACTCAAACAAACACCCTTCCAACACCAGGTGTCTGGGTCTCCATCCCCCACACCCAGCAATCATTCAGTTCTGCTGCAAACACCAACTGTGTGCCCCAGTTCCCCTTAACTCTAACCCTATGTACCTAGAAGTTGTACTGGGTCACAAATTCTGAAGGCTCAGTACCCTCTGGGTACCCAGTTAGTATTCCAGGAGCAAGTCCTGGCCACTAATTGCTCCTTTACTGGCTACTAGTTGGGGTTCCCCTGACCTTCTCCTTGGGTTGTATTAATTTGCTAGAGTATCTTATTGAACTCCAGAAGACATGTTATCAATGTATTATATAGGTTTGGGGCAAGACCCCTTCCAAGATAGCTAGCCTTATAATCTACTATCAAATAAGGTGGGCCAGAGAATGTGTTTATGGATGCTAATAAGACAGAAAGGTGGGCAAAGATTGGGGGATTTCTATCACCAAAATTCTGGTTTCTGTGGTCTGCCTTGGAGAAAAATGTATACATTAGGAAAAGAATATGAAAACAATAAATAAATGAATAAATAAATAAATAAATAAATGGTGTATGCATATGCACATACACACAGTATCACAATTAGCAAGAGAAACGTTGTGTGTTGTGCTTTCCCCAGCCCGAAAGCTAAACAATGTTAATTCTTTAACATTTGGTGCTGATAAAGAAGAGGTTATATATTCAAAGAAAAACATAGTTTTACTATGTGACCCATTTAAAAATTAATGATAGGATGTTTTGAAGAATTAATGTTGGGGTGAAATAGCTCAGAAAGTAAGGGTGCTTGCTATCAAGACTGATGCCCTGAATTCAGTGCCTTGGGCCCACATGATTGAAAGAGAGACGTGACTCCCACAAGTTGTCCGAGCTCTTTACATGCCCCATGGCACAGTGGCACATGTAATACAGACACATACACGAAATAAAGAAATTGATTAATTTAATGTTTTAACTAAGGATTCATGTTGGTATAGAGGAAAGGAAACCTCTTAAAACTTTGAGTAGCATGCTCAGAGTTGCTGTTTCTCATAAACTTTAAATTGAAATGTGGAGTCACAATAAATACAAGGCTGCACTGGATAAGTTATGGAGTACTTACTCCAGCCCTCCAGGGCTCCTGTATTATAATGAAAACATCCTGCTTGGTGCTTTTAATTTGGGGGATTCAGTGTGTTTTAGAAACCTCTACGGATGTTTAGTGGTGAGTGTGAAGACCATCTAATAATTAATGCACAATTTTAGAACTACAGATAATAACAATACAATTAATGAAAGACCGCATGTCCTTTTGACCTTTGGGCGATGATTCTACCATATACATAAGTCACCTTTCTATATTAATTCCTAAATATATCTTACAATTCCTGGTTTGTTCTTAGCCCGATGGTACATGGGAGC
Source organism: Rhizomys pruinosus (assembly GCA_009823505.1). Lineage (NCBI taxonomy): Eukaryota > Metazoa > Chordata > Mammalia > Rodentia > Spalacidae > Rhizomys > Rhizomys pruinosus. Next base: position 876,679 of record VZQC01004268.1, read on the forward strand.
CACCATTTTCTGAGGAATCCTGCATCCCAGTTTCTTGTGGGCAGCCCGAAAGTCCGGAACATGGATTTGTGGTTGGCAGTAAATACACCTTTGAAAGCATGGTTGTTTATCACTGTGACCCTGGCTACAAATTAGAGGTATGCAAACAAATTATGTTGTTCTGATATATTTGGGAATATTTTAAAAGATTTACTTTTAACATTTATCTTTGTGTGTGTGTATGTAAATTATACTTGTGTACCAGTAAGCATGGAGACCAGAAGAGGGTGTCAAATCCCTTGGAGGTGGAGTTATAGGCAGCTGTGAGCTGTCCAATGTAGGTGCTGGGAACCCAACTCGGGGCTTCTGGAAGAGTAGCAAGTGCTCTTAACAGCTGACTTGTCTCTCCGGCCCCTGGAAATAGTTTTAAATTTTATTTTTATATGTATGTGTGGTTTATCTCCATGTATGTAAGTGCACCCATGTCATGTAATGCCTATGGAGGTCAGAAGAGGGTGTCGCATCCCCCAACTCTAGAGTTAAGGATGCTTATTAACTGCCTTGAAGTTGGAACCTCAGACCCCAGTCCTCTGCAAGAACAACCCATGTTCTTAGCCACTGAGACATTGCTCTAGCCCCTGGGAATATTTTTAATTATTAACACAAATTAGTTTACCTAAAACATCTTACTATATTTTGTCATCTTATTTTGTAATTACCTTCAAAGAAATAGTTAAGATGACTTAGAATTTAAAACAAAACATCAGCCAGGTGTAGCGACTCAGTCTTGTAATCCCAGCTGCTCAAGGGCGCAAGCAGACAGATAGTAAGTTCAGGGCCAGCCTGGCAACTATCCAGACTCAGATTCCAAATAACAATACAAAAAAGGCTGGGACTTGCTGGGTGTGGTATCATGCACCTTTAATCCCAGCACTCAGGAGACAGAGATAGAGTCAGGTGGATCCCTTTGAGATTGAGGCCAGCTTGCTCTACCTAGAGTTCCAGGCCAGCTGGGGCTACAGGGACACCTTGTTTAAAAAAAAAAAGAAAAAAAAAAAAAAATATATATATATATATATATATATATATATATATATATAATCTGGGATGTAACTCAGTGATAGAATACCTGCCCAACATGAGCAAGGCCTTGAGTTTTTTTAAAAAACAGAAGCTTTTTTTTTTTTGTAAAGTCTCACCAGGTATGGTGGCACACGCTTTTGATCCCAGCACTCGGGAGGCAGAGGCAGGTGGATCTCTGTGGGTTCAAGGCCAGCCTGGTTTACGTAGTGAGTTCTAGGCCAGCTAAGGCTACGAGGAAACCCTGTCTCAATAAATAAATAAATAAATAAATAAATAAATAAATAAATCTGTTTTAAGCCTATGAAAAAGGAAAAGGAAAGAAGATAAGTTTCCCAAGTCCAGAGACATTCTTCAAAGTTCAGTTGACCCTCTAAATATATTTTTGTTTTCTAGTAAAAACACTTGGTGACAAGGAAGTCCACTTGTCATTATGGTGCAGGGACAAAAGGATGCAGTTATGCAAAGCCAAAACTTCCCCCAACGATTAGCTCACAAATGTTGGCAAGGTCTTGCTGGAGATGTCAGGCTCCTGTATGAATCCATCTGCCCTGAAACTCTTTAGAACAACCCAATGAAAATCCCAGCTTCATTCCTTAGACCACTCTTGGCTCTCATAGTCAAGCCACATCTGAGGCCCTAAGTTTCCCTGTGAACTTTAGCTGGAGTGCTGTAGATTATTTCACTGAAAGTATTATCTTATCATCACACCTGTTTTAAATTGCAAAAGATTGTCATCTGGTTTTTCAGGAATCTCTTTATTTTTACAGTGATATTGCATAAGTTCACTACTAGTCGCCTGTTGAATTTATGTGATGTGGCTGATTATTTTGTAACTGTGAAATAAAACACTTATCATAAGATAGGTCCATGAAAGCTGGAACTAGGCTTCTAAGGGTCTTGTTTTATTTCCTCAAAAGCTTAAGAAAATAAATATGAAAAGAAGAATGATAATGTAATGGTGGTTTGTGACAGGAGACTATTCCTGGTCTTGAAACTTTAGGTGTTCTTCGTGTGAAAGTACGGATCTTGAAGTTTCTTAAGAAAATGTATGCACATATTTAGAAGCAAAATATATCACATACTCATAAAATTTGAAGTAGATAATTTAATGTAAAATGTTGAGGCAACACCTAGTGTTAACTACAAAACTAAAAGTGGTACAAAAATAGCTGTTCTCACTCCAACCTTCATGTTAAGTTTTGGTCAGCCATGCCTATTGATGTCACACACACACACACACACACACACACACACACACACAAATAGAGACAGCTGAAAATTGCAGCCTCTGGATAGAAACGCATAGCTTAATTTATGAAAACTCCTTGCCCCCTGCCAGGAAAACAAATTGAATTTCTATTTTACTCAAGCTTCTAAGTCTGATAAACAGTATCAGTGACATCATCTCAGCACAGTGCAGTCTGTGGGAGGATATGTAAGACAAATTATCTAGTTTTTCTATAATCTGAAACAAATTGACAGGGAAGGGGGAGAATGCAACAGACCACAGATCTAGAGAGATAGCGATTCTTAGGATCTTTGATACATTATTCTTTTCTGTAGCCTTGCTACTCTATAGAGCTCTTTTTTTTTTTTTTTAATGTGTATGAGTATTTTGCCTGCGTGATGAAAGTGCACCACCCACATGCAATGCCTGCGTAGACCACAAGAGGGAGCCGGATTCCCTGGAACTATAGACCATTGTTAGCTGTCCTGTGGGTGCTGGGACTTGAGTCCAGAGCCTCAAAAAAAAAAAGCAATTGAATGTTCTTGACCACTGAAGCCATCTCTCCAGCCTTTGGGCTTTGCATTTTCAATAAGCCTCCCAGATACCAAAGGTCAATCGGCAGGGAAAAGTGGCTGGGAGTCAGGTCTTAGTCCCAGCAGGCCTCTGCGACAGACTCTCTGCTGTGGTGAGTGGAGGATGCTGGGGACCTGGCTGGCACTCCCTCAGCCTGTTCCTGTGTTTAGCCATCTTTGCTACATGACTATGACAGCTGCAGTTAAGGACAGTGGCAAGCATTGCTCTTTATGCATGGTCCCAGGTCAGCTCAGGGTAATTACCATTCTTCAGTCCAAGTATGTGTACTGCTACAAAAACTGAACACAACAATCAGGACATCTGACATAAATTAAGTCAGTCTACCATGTAAGTAAGTTGTCATTTATGTGTGAAGCAAATAACTTTATTAAGCAGTTTAAATTTCAAAAAGTTTACCGTGCTTGCACAATTTTAGAAAAAAAGTACTAAAATCAACTGAAAGATAAATCAAAATAAAGAGTTCAACAGCATGACTGATAGTTTTTAAATCACTGCAAATGAATAATAAAATGGTTTTATGGTTCTAAAGTTTCATATAAAACTCCATGGTAATTGTTGGAAACCTCAGTAATCTAAGTGGAAAAATATGCTGATAGATCTAAAACTGCCATTTAATTAATACAAAGCGAGATAATTAATAGGAGTAGAGGAAGAAAATGCATGGCAAATATGGCCACTCACCCCAGAGGAAGCCAACAGATGCTATTTGCCCTTGTAAGTCAACATTTACTGATCATTTGCTTAAATTTATATTAGAATAAAAATTGACAGGGTCCTGGGAAGGAAAGACCCCAGTGTGGAGCACAAGGGCAAGATTGTTTGGGCTTGCCAAGGAGGAGCCTTTAAACATGTCCTTAAGAAAAACATGACATCTTTTAGCAAAATAAGAAAATCCTCCAATTCAGGTGATATGCATATGTATATGTATATATTTATATATGTGTATGTGTGTATATATATATATGTGTGTGTGTGTGTGTGTGTGTGTGTGTGTGTGTGTGAGTGAGAGAGAGAGAGAAGTTGGAGAGAACAACAACAAAAGAACTGGGGAAAAAAGGCTGAAACAGAGACGTTCTCCCCAAAACAATAAGCCTCTGTTTTGAAAAAAAAAATCTCTGGAAAGACTTAGAAAAAGATGCAAGATATGTATGGCAGAGTGCATGAAATCAGGTGGGGTGGGGGGCATAGAAAGGGAAATGACTCTAAATTGGACTGAGAAATGATGTATGATGTATGAAAAAGTTTAATAACAATAAAAAGAAAAGTGGAAAAAATTGACATGGTCCAATGAAATAGTTATCGATAGAGGACAAGAACAAAGAAAGACGGCAATGTGAAAAAAGTCACAGCGAGGCCGGGCGTGATGGCGCACGCCTTTAATCCTAGCACTTGAGAGGCAGAGGCAGGTGGATCTTTGTGAGTTCAAGGCCAGCTTAGTCTACAGAGTGAGTTCCAGGACAGCCCGGGCTACAGGGAGACCTTGTTTCAAAAAGACCAAAAAAGAAAAGAAATCAAGGTGTAGACTAAACTAGAGTATAGGTCATGCCTACTTAACTAGGTGGTTACTTGTAGAGCTTGTAGTTATCTATTTCTTTTAAGGTAATAAAAATTATTCATAAGTTAAAAAAGCATCTTTTCTGTCTTCAGAAAAGGTATAAATATTAATATTTATCTTTATGTGTATGAATGTACTGTCTGCATGTAGGTTTGTGCACACGTGTCATGCAATGCCATGGAGGTCAGAAGGCATCAGAATCCCCTGTAACGAGTTAAAGATGGTTCTCAGCCACCATGTGGGTGCTGGGGATCAAACCTGGGTTCTCTGCAAGAGCAGTCAGTGCTCTTAACCACTAGGCCATCTCTCCATCCCCAATATTTATCTTTAAAGAACTGTTAAAACTTTCCATTTTTTAATAGTTTTCAACTTTTCTAGAATGAACAAATGTTACTATTTCATTAAGAACATAATAACTACATTCTTTTACTTGGTTCTGATTTTTGGTATTTATTTATTTATTTTGGCCTTTTTTGAGACAGGGTCTCCCTAGCCCCAGCTGGCCTGGAACTCATTATGTAGACCAGGCTGGCCTTGAACTTACAGAGATCTGCCAGTCTCTACTTTCTCGGTGCTGAGGAAAGTATTTTATAAGAAAAGGAAAATCTGTAAAAATCTGTACCCATCTAGTGAGTCATTCCAATATGGAAATTTTCTCCAGTGGATATTGTCTTAGAATCCACAAAGGAGGGTGTAGACAGAGGTGTGACCTGTAGGAAGGTACAGAACTCTGCCAGAAAAGAGCCAGGCACCACAATTCTAAGCATTATCATCATGAAGTATTTTAATTATGAAAGCTATGTATGGAAAGGGAAAATGTTTATGGTATAGTTTGTAAAATCATCCATTCAGGGGGGATAGGGTGGGGGACACGGGTCTAGATTTGATAATCTTGTACAAAATATACATTTTAAAAAATCCATTCAGTATATAATATATAATATAATACATTATATATATAATATAATCAGTATATAATATAATGCTGTAAAATTATTTAAAAAAAAAAAACTAAGGAAGAAGGTGAGCATGGTGGTGGAAGCTTTTAATCTCAAAACTTGAGAGGCAGAGGCAGGTGGATCTCTGTGAGATTGAGGACAGCCTGGTCTACGTAGAGAGTTCCAGGCCAGCTGGGGCTACAGGGGAATCCTGTCTCAAAACAAAGCAGAAACCTAAAAAAGAAATAGAACTTTGTGCTTCTTTCCAGGTTTCTGCAATGCATATTATGTCAATTACTTTTTTTGTTTTATTTAGAAATCAGGGTCTCCTGTAGCCCAGGCTAGCTTCCAACTCCTTATAGAGCCAAGGATGACCTCGAACTTCTGATGATCCTCCTTGCTGTACCAGCCACATGCTTATTCTGGATTATCTTTAGAATACTTTAAAGCTATTTATTTATTTATTTATTTATTTATTTATTTATTTATTTATTTGATGTGTATGAGTGTATTCCCTGCATGTAAGTGCACCCATGTCATGCAATGCCCATGGAGGTCAAAAGAGGGTGTTGATCCCCAGGAATTGAAGCTTACAGACAGTTGTTAGTCACTGTGTGGGTGCTGGGCACTGGTTGCTCTTGCAGAGGACCTGGGTTCAATTCCCAGCACCCGTATGGTGGCTAACAACTGTCCATAACTCAGCTGGCGAGGAATCTAATGCCTTCTTCTGACTCTTTGGACATTGCACAACACAGATGCATTTACACACATGCAGGCAATACACTCATGCACATAAAATTTAAAAATGAAATAAAATCTTAAAAAATAATCAAGAATATTTGAATTTTAAATTTTTATTTATTTATTTATTTATTTATTTATTTATTTATTTTATGAGTATGGGTATTTGGCTGCATGTGTGTAAGTATGCCACATGCATCAAATGCTTGAAGAGGCCAGAAGAGGGTGTCAGATGCTCCGTAACTGGAGTTACAGACAGTTGTTGGCCGCTATGTGCTGAGAATCAAATTCAGATCCTCTGGAAGAATAGCAAGTGCTCTTAACCTCTGAGCCATCTCTCCAGCCTCATGAAAATACTTGAAATTCTGAATATATGGATCCTTGATAGGTTTGTGTTTAATAGATAAGTCTCATCAAAAAATTCAGTACTCAGGGCTGGAGAGATGGCTCAGCAGTTAAGAGTGCCGACTGCTCTTTTAGAGGACCTGGATTCGATTCCCAGATCCCACATGGCAGCTAAGAACCATCTTTAAGCCAGGCGTAGTGGTGCATGCCTTTAATTCCAGCACTCAGGAGGCAGAGGCAGGCAGATCTCTGAGTTCAAAGCCAGCCTGGTCTACAGAGTGAGTTCCAGGCCAGCTGGTGCTATAGGGAGACCCTGTCTCAAAAAAAAAAAAATTAAATCTTCATACCATTAAGGAATCATCCATTCTTTGTTGTATCTTTCACAGATCAAAAGATAAATTCAATTCAAAATAGTTATAAATGTGTTAACCAAATTTATGCCTTTGACTTTTTTTTTTGGTCTTTTCGAGACAGGGTCTCCCTGTAGCCCCAGCTGTCCTGGAACTCACTCTGTAGACCAGGTTGGCCTTGAACTCACAAAGATCCACCTGCCTCTGCCTCCCAAGTGCTAGGATTAAAGGCATGCGCCACCACACCCGGCGCCTTTGACATTTCTAACCTATTATTTGTCAGTTATTGCTATGGACTATAACTAGCTGTTAATTGAAATAGAGGGTGATGGGGCTCTGTGATTAAGAGCACTGGCTGCTCTTCCAGAGGGTCAGGGTTTGATTCCCAGCACTGACATGGTAGATAACAAACATTCATAACTCCAGTTCCAGAAGATCTGACACTCTCTCTTCAAGCTTCTTTGGGCATTGCATGCACATGATGCGCTTATATACATGCAGGCAGAATACTCATTTACATGAAATAAAAATAATCAAAACCATTAAAATACCAAGAGAAGCCAGTCTATACCTTAATCACACTGGTCTGCCAAGGATGAATGTGAAGTAATTTGGGGAAAATGTTTTTACAGTCTAAACCTACTCCTTGTACTATATTCATGTGATACATTCATTTAGCATTCCTCAAGTCCATGGCTAAGATGGCCTCGCAGCCCCTTCTATTCTATTATATATTATACAATCATGTTCTTGTCCATCACCTTTCTCCATTGGTTCTCAGGGGAGCAAGGAACGAGTCTGTCAGGAGAACAGACAGTGGAGCGGAGAGGTGGCCACATGCAGAGGTAAGGAAGTAGGTACCCAGGGGACCCTGAATGGTGCTGAGGACACAGAGTAACAGATGCCTCCAATTTCCTCATTTCATAATTTTAAAGAAAAATTGTTAGATGGACACATAAACTATATGAGAGCATTTAAAGCTTTTGTTCAAGGGTCTCAACCAATTACAGGTCAAAAACCTGTGGGAGAGACGGAGGATTCATTGGAATAGGGCATGAAATCTCTGACTCAGAAACAGCAAGGGTTTTGTTTAGAAACTGGTTGTTGTGTTTATTTGCATTTTGTGCATAGCCATGTTTTGTTTTTGCTGTATCAGTAAATAGCATCTTATTTCATTCATGAGTCGACCAACAGTGGGTGAAAGAGAGAGACAGAGAGACAGAGACAGAGACGATGACTCCATGCATAGATATATAGGCAGACAGAGGCAGAGATGGAGATAGAAACAAAGAGGATACCATACGTGCATACATATATAGACAGACAGCTACTACACTGAGTTCCTTTAGCAAACACAGCAAAAGAAGCAAAGGGGATTTGGGGACGTGTTTAATGCAAGGCTTTATTCTTCCTCTTAGAGAGCAGATGCGAAGCTCCAGCTGAGTTTCTGAATGGGAAGGCTGAGGTGGAAAATACCACAGCAGGACTCAGCATGGTCTACACCTGCCACCAAGGCTACAGCCTGGAGGGGGCCACTGAAGCACACTGCACTGGAAACGGAACTTGGAGCCACCCAGCTCCCCTCTGCAAACGTGTGTGTTCACTTCAGGAGTTCTTTGTTTTAATTTTTTTATTTATTATTTTATATGTATGAATGTACTGTCTGCGTGCAGGTTTGTGCACCCGTGTCGTGCAGTGCCGTAGAGGTCAGAAGAGGGCGTCGGATTCCCATGGAACTGGAGTTAAAGACGGTTCTTAGCCGCCATGTGGGTGCTGGGAATCGAACCCAGGTCCTCTGCAAGAGCAGTCGGTGCTCTTAACCACTGAGCCATCTCTCCAGCCAGGAGGAGTTCTTTTAATCACAGTCAGCTTCATGATTAGCTTCCCACAGATCTCAAATGTAGGGGAAACATTAATGAGATTGGCCCAGGGAAGGCAATCTGTGGCCATCAAACCCATCATTATGGGAGTTTGAAATTTTTTATTTATTTATTTTATGTGTATGAGTGTTTTGCCTGCATGTACATTGTATGCAAGTGCACCATGTCATCCAATGCCCATGGAGCTCGGAAGAGGGCATTGGATTACCCTGGAACTGGAATTACGGATGGTCGTTAGCCACCATATAGGTGCTGGGAATCAAACCCAGGTCCTCTGCAAAAGCAGCCAGTGCTCTTAACTGCTGGGCCATCTCTCCATTCCCTATAGGAGATTTTAAAACTAACTGCATTGTTATAAAATCCTGTCTAGGAATCAGATTATATCAGGTTCCTTGGCTGATTATAAAATTCATGAATTAAGAAAAAATAAAAATTAATGAAAGTATTTAAATAAAGTTATAGTGAATTCTGTTAAAGGGGTACAGAAGGAAGCCATGTTTAAGGTACAAGATAGGTATAATATAAAATATAAATACAGCAAAACAAGATAAGATGGACAGTTGAATAAAAAGAATGTAAATTAAATATAAATTATAACCAGTAACTGTTTCAAGTATTGTAGTGGAGAAATTGAGCCTTAGGATGAAGTAGAACCACAGCCCCCCAACCCAGGCTTATTTCGTGCCACCTAATTGCTTATATGGTATGTGTTATGTGTGACACACACTTGCTCTAAGCAAGACTAGCACCAGGGTCACTTTCAGGGTTGCCTTCAAACCAATGGAAACAAGCCTATCTTTAACAATCAGGTTTGAGATCTCAGTGTGAAGTTCTAATATTGTGTTCACAGCAGCCTGGGTGGAAGTCACACTCATGTCACATAGAGATGCCTGATGATTCTCTGCTTCCGTCCTCTGAAGGACATTCAGAAAAAGAAAGTAACTGGACAGAATTTATTGGATTCTTATCATTCCTCAAATATTGAGGGAATATTTTATGTACCCCTTGATTTCTTATATGGCTGATTTTAATCTTTACAAATAACTTCAAGTGGATTGAAAAGAAAATCTATGCTTAGTGTTTGAAGTTCTAAATTCGCAAAGCCTCATGTTGGGTATGGTAGAACATGCCTGTAGTCCCAGCACTCATGAGGCTGAGTCAAGAGGATCATAAGTTTAAGGCCAGACTGGGCTGCATAGTGAGACCCAGTCTTCAAAAAAACAAAACAAAACAAAACCTCATATTGTTATCATTCAGTCTTCATGTCCTGTAGGCCTCTATTTTGTTTAAAAAAAAAAGAGGTATGGTGGCGCATGCCTTTAATCCTAGCACTTGGGAGGCAGAGGCAGGTGGATCTTTGTGAGTTCAAGGCCAGCCTGGTCTACAAAGTGAATTCCAGGACAGCTGGGGCTACAGGGAGACCCTGTCTCAAAAAGACAAAAAAAAAAAAAAAAAGGAATTAAGATAAAAGGCAAAATAGCAGTAATCATATCATTTTCTTTTTCTTTTTTAACAGCAAATCCATGCCCCGTCCCTTTTGTGATTCCTGAGAATGCTCTGCTTTCTGAGAAGGAGTTTTATGTTGACCAGAACGTAACGATCAAGTGTAGGCAAGGCTTTCTGCTCAAGGGCCATGATGTCATCACCTGCAACCCTGATGAGACTTGGACACAGACAAGCGCCAGATGTGAAAGTGAGTGGGTGTGGAACTCAGTGACATCCACTAGGGGGTTTGGGAGGGTGCTTCCCCACCTTTGGGAGTTCTTTCCTCTGGTGTGTGTGTGTGTGTGTGTGTGTGTGTGTGACAGAGAGAGAGAGCACTATACATAGTGTACACACAAAGGTCAGGGGACAGTGAGGTCTCTTCCTACCAGGAGTTGGGACTCAAGTTGTCAGGCTTATACAAGTGTTTCTACCCAATGAGCCATCTTGACAGTCCTGTGAAGTTATTTTCTTAATTTTTTTTTTTGGTCTTTTTGAGACAGGGTCTCCCTTTAGTCCCAGCTGTCCTGGAGCTCACTATGTACACCCACCTGCCTCTGTCTCCCAAGTGCTAGGATTTAAGGTGTGCACCACCACGCCCAGCTGTGAAGTTATTTTCAATCAAGTAACTTAACTGTGTATATTTAGATCTCTGGACTATCTTTTGTATAAATGTTTTTTAAAAAACATGATCTTTGGGTACTTTGGGTATTGAACACACACACTCACACACACACACACACACACACACACACACACACACACAAACACCCCAGGCTGTCTGAGAACAACCATGACACTAAGTTTAAAAATATGTATTTTTCTCTACACCATCAGAGTCCACACAATATCCTTTAATAGGCTGCTCTACAGATACAAAATTCATCCTCTGGTGGTTTGCAGCCTTCCACCTACCTTACTTAAGGGTATGATAAAACACAGCTGGAGCCGGGCGTAGTGGCACACGCCTTTAAATCCTAGCACTTGGGAGGCAGAGGCAGGTGGATCTTTGTGAGTTCAAGGCCAGCCTGGTCTACAGAGCGGGCTCCAGGCCAGCTAGAACTAAAGGGAGACCCTGTCTCAAAAAGACCAAAAAAAATAATAGAAAAAAAAAAAAAAGAAAATTGGGCGCCAGGACGGAACGGCCATGGGCTGGCGGGCAGCAGCATGGCCGAAGGCCAGGTAGCAGCGGGCGGGTGGTGGGCAGGTAGACGCCCGCACAAGCACGCGGCAGCGGACGTAAAGGCACTGGTGTTTTTCTCACTTATCGACTATGGAAATGGAACAAGAAAAGATGAACCTGAGTAAGGAGTTGAGTCCTGACTCAGACTCGTACCGCTGCTCAGCGTGTCACGGAGATGAGACCTGGAACTACAATCACCCCATCCGGGGCCGGGCAAAGTCTAGGAGCCTGTCAGCCTCGCCTGCCCTGGGCAGCACCAAGGAGTTCAGGAGGACACGCTCTTTCCATGGGCCAGACCCAGTGACCACATTTGCACCAAAGGCCTATGTGCTGCAGAACCCCCAGACCATCATGCACATCCAGGACCCTGCAAGCCAGTGGTTGACATGGAACAAATCTCCCAAGAGTGTGCTGGTCATCAAGAAGATCCATGATGCCAGCCTGCTGCAGCCCTTCAAAGAACTCTGCATGTACCTCATGGAGGAAAACAACATGATCGTGTGTGTGGAAAAGAAAGTGCTAGAAGATCCTGCTATTGCAAGTGATGAAAATTTTGGACCAGTGAAAAAGAAGTTCTGCACTTTCCGTGAAGATTATGATGACATTTCCAACCAAATAGACTTCATCATATGCCTGGGAGGGGATGGCCCCCTGCTCTACGCCTCCTTGCTTTTCCAGGGCAGCGTGCCTCCTGTCATGGCCTTCAATCTTGGCTCCCTGGGCTTCCTGACTCCATTCAACTTTGAGAACTTCCAGTCTCAAGTGAACCAAGTAATAGAGGCTGTTATCTTGAGGAGCGGCTGAAGATCAGGGTGGTGAAGGAGCTCAGAGACAAGAAGACGACCGTCCACAATGGCCTAGGGGAGAACAGCCTGGACACAGAGGGCAGGAAGCAGGCCATGCAGTTCCAGGTCTTGAATGAAGTGGTGATCGACAGAGGCCCCTCCTCATATCTGTCTAACGTGGATGTCTACCTGGACGGACACCTCATCACCACTGTGCAGGGCGATGGAGTGATCGTGTCCACCCCAACGGGTAGCACATCATATGCAGCCGCAGCCGGGGCCTCTATGGTCCACCCCGACGTGCCAGCCGTCATGGTCACACCCATCTGCCCCCACTCGCTCTCATTCCAGACCATCGTTGTCCCTGCAGGGTCGAGCTGAAGATTATGCTGTCACCAGAAGCCAGGAAACACCGCATGGGTGTCTTTTGATGGACGGAAGAAGCAGGAAATCCGCCATGGAGACAGCATCAGCATCACCACGTCCTGCTACCTGCTGCCCTCCATCTGTGTGCGCAACCCTGTGAGTGACTGGTTTGAGAGCCTGGCACAGTGTCTGCACTGGAACGTTCCGAAGAAGCAAGCTCACTTTCCGGAGGACGAGGACGAGAATGAGCATAAGGAAGACAGATAGGTCACGTCCCTGGCTCTGGCCTGAGTCCTGACAGCAGCCACATGCTGTCCAGACTGCTGCGTCCTGCCTGCCTGCAGGGAGAGCCAGGTTCTGTCCTTTTGCAGAGCAGATCAGCTTTTTTAATGTTTTTAAATCTTTTTTTTTTTTTTTTCATTTCTAAAGAAGCAAAGTAAGAACTGGGCTGGGCATCCTGCACCTCCCTGGTGGACCCGTCAAGATCCCAGGTCAGGAACTCCCATAAATCAGTCTGTTGAAATTCTGAGGGCTCAGAACAAATTGATCTGCCCTATGATACTGAAACAAATGTCTCAGCCAAAACTCTTCTTTAGCTGCAGTGCTTTTCCCCAGGGCCTGTACCTTCTCTGCAACTCTGGGGTCACCTGGCAGTTTCCTGTGGGTCAAGGCAGGCTTGCTTGGCTATTTCTGTAAGTGGCCAGGTGCAAAGTCTGGCCCAAAGCCTCCAGCCCCTCTTCCAGAGCAGACGGGCAGCACCGGCCAGCCATCGCACATTCCTCGCGCAACGGGGCAGCAGCCCCTGGGACGTTTTAAATCCTGTGTATACTTTTTTAGAGATTATTTTAAACTTTCTGAAGTGCTTATGTACATATTTTCTTGTACACACTTTGTGAAGATTTAGAGGGGCCTGCCTGGGGCAGACAGTTCAGGACAGGATGCTGTCCTTCGACCCTCCTTCTACAGTGGCCACACAGATTTTGAGACCAACTACTATTGATGCCAGGTCTGCAGGCCTGTGCTTCTTCCACAGATCTTCAGTTTGCAGCTGAGCAGCAGCTACACAGAGGCCTGTATGCAACAGCCATATGGAACGCAGTTAATACACGCCAGTGCCACACAGGCCTGTAGCTGGCATGGAGTCTGGTCCAGCTCTGTGTGGTCCTGCGTGAAGGATCTCAGTTAGGTATCTGCTTTGAGTTTTGTCTTCACTATTAGATTAGCAGGATCACAAAGGGAGGCAGCCCATTCTTGGACTGACTTCCAGCGCAAAGTCAGGCTTGTCTTGCACTGCCAGGAGGGGCCTGTGGGGCTATTGTAGAGCTGCCCACCCTGAGCCGCCTTCTGCCTGTTAGAGTGTCTTTGGGCCCTGGTTGACCTGTGGAGCTCTGAATGTGGTCTGGCTTCAGTGTGTAGCTTGTCCCCAGAGTCCATGCTATTCCTCTATAACTGGTGAGCCCAGCAGAACCCTGCTGTGATCCAGAGGAGAGCAGGGTCTGGAGTTTGGGTCATGTGTCTATAAAGCATGTATTGACAGGTCTTGAAGCCGCTGGTGCCAGACTGATGTAGAACACATGAAGTTTTGACACAAAATCCTAATGTTTCATATTATTAATATCCTAAAAATTTGTTAATTGTTGATGAAGCCCTTATTACTATTTTCAGATCCTTTCAGTAAATAAACTTGTTTAAAAAAAAAAAAGGAAAAGAAAATTAACTAAAAGAAAAATGCTTCTGAGTGGGGGGCATGGTGGCACATGCCTTTAATCCCAGTGCTTGGGAGGCAGAAGCAGATAGATCTCTGTGAGTTCAAGCCCAGCCTGGTCTACATAGGAAGTTCCAAACCAGTTGGAGCTATAGGGAGACCCTGTCTCAAAAAGACCAACTGACAATAATAATAATAATAATAATAATAATAATAATTACTTCTGATCCAGGAACCATAATTTGAGGACTGCTGGTCTAGTATCATGATGATCCATCCTGGTGCTAATTTTAGGGACTGCTGGTCTAACACCAGGTTGGCCCATCAAGGCTGCAATCTGGAGACTGCTCTTGCTTACCTTGTGATATCCCCTGACATCTATTACATCCCTCCATACTTCTATATTCAACATCTCCCTGTTTAGCTGCCCATTTTCCAGGCTCCCTTGTTACCCAGGCTACTCCCTCCACAGCAATAATAAAAGTATGGATGCCTTGGGCCAAACTACATGAAAGGCACCGGGCTATACAATGTATGAGGATATTATACCCACATTGCTCTGATCTTAAAAAGACTTGCACTCTGTTAATGAGGTAAGGAATAGGCACTTGAAGAATTCTACCCTCTAAGATTTTAACTGTAAACACATAGAATGCCTGACCATCTCTGAGACTTGAAGCTCTCATTTGTTAATAGTACTAAGAATACCTATGTTACATGTTTGTTTTCAAGAATAAGTCAATTGGTGTATGCTATCCCAGCAGTTTCTCCAGACAGGAAGAAATGCCTGGTAGCTCAACCCTCTGAAGTTTTAACAGCTGCAGCATTGGAAACTTGATTACTTTTTGCCTCCAGAAAATTGTGTACTATATTTTGAGTCAGGACTTGATTCTCAAAAAAAAATCTATTCCTAACAAAAGGGAAAGAACTAACTATGTGTATGTTGGAATTCTCTTTGGCCATGTAGTCTAGTCAGGTCAGCAGCTGGAAGGGAACCGTGCCAAGTGACCTCATTCCGCCCACATACGCTACCTTGGTATTGGCTCCCGGAGACTTACCATTCAGGCCGCTGGAAGTAAGAGCAGGAAGAGACGTGGCCTCGTTACAAATGCTCCATCCGTGCATGCCCAATGATTCCTCAGTGTGCTAGACAGGGTCACAACTTGCCTTGGAGAGGAGACAGTTCCTACTGTTTCTTAATCTTCCAGTCTCTTTTGCATTTTTCATCAAACAGGAAGTCTTGGGTTAGAACCAAATATTCTTTCTTTTTTAAAATTTTTTTTAATTTATTTTTTTTTTGTATGTGTATGAGTGTACTGTCTGCATGTAGGTCTGTGCACCCGTGTCGTGCAATGCCATGGAGGTCAGAAGAGGGCATCGGATTCCCCTGGAAGTGGAGTTCTCCTGGAATTGGAGTTACAGACGGTTCTTAGCCTCCATGTGGGTGCTGGGGATCGAACCCGGGTCCTCTGCAAGAGCAGTCGGTACTCTTAACCGCTAGGCTATCTCTCCAGCCCCCTAAATAGTCTTTCTTTGCCTAGACAGCAATCTTGCTCATTCTGTCTACCTGCTTCCAATATTTGTCCTTACAAATCAGTGATTAAAATGTAAGGTACTTGGGGCTGGAGAGGTGTCCTAGTGGTTAAGAGCGCCAACCACTCTTGTAGAGGACCCGGGTTCAATCCCCAACACCCACATGGCGGCTGAGAACTGTCTTTAACTCCAGTTCCAGGGGAATCCGACACCCTCTTCTGACCTTGGAGGCATTGCACAATGCGGGTGTACAGACCTACATGCAGACAGTAAAAAAAAAAAAAAAAAGAAAAAAAAGAAAAAAAAGAAAAAAATGTAATGTACTTGAGAGTCACCAAAGAAATGTATGTAAAATACAGGTTCAGAAGTCAGAAATGCCAGAGTGTGCATTTTTTAATAAGAATCCCAGGTGATTCCCATGTATGTCATCTGAAATCCACTCTTTGATGTTCAAATTGCTATAAACCAACCATGAGTTTCTTATGATCTTTTTCCATGGCTCTCGCTTCAGTCCTGGGCTGTAAATCTTTCTCCTCTGGTCCATCTCATATTTGTAGTCTAGTCCAAATGCCACTTTCACTAAGATTCAGACCCTAACAGTAGTTATATTCTTTTTATTTTCATTTTATATGTATGAGTGTATTACCTGCATGTCATGCAATGCATGTATCAGGCAGAAGAAAGCATCAGATTCCTCTGGAACTGGAGTTACTGACTATGGATGTTAGCCACCATGTGGGTACTGGGAATCAAACCCGGGTCCTCTGCAAGCACAATCAGCACTCTTAACCACTGAGCCATCTCTCCAACTCCAACACAGATACATTCTTTAGTGTCTCAGGCAGTATGGCATCCAGTCATTGTGCAGTTCACACAAGGTTGTGTGTAGCAATTGTGCTTATTTTCTTTGTTTCTTTCTGGTTTCTGATACATTTTGTCTACTGAATAAACTTTAGAAAGATCCTACAGGGGCTGGAGAGATGGCCTAGCGGTTAAGAGCGCCGACCGTTCTTGCAGAGGACCCGGGTTCGATCCCTAGCACCCATATGGCAGCTGAGAACCGTCTGTAACTCCATTTCCAGGAGAACTCCAGTTCCAGGGGATTCTGAGACCCTCTTCTGACCTTCGCAGCATTGCATGACACGGGTGAACAGACCTGCATGCAAAACAGTACATTCATACACATAAATAAAATTAAATTAAAAAATAGAAAGATCCTACAAATTTAGCATCTCCTCTACCAAATCTTAATATGACTATGATAACAAAATAACTTTTTGTAAGCCAGTTGGTAAAGTCTGGTCATCCACAAGGAAGATTTTTTTTTTTATTTCCCATTTACATGTCCTTTTTTATTACAGGTATCTTATTATTTTTATTTTTTTATTTTTTTTTATTTTTTTGTAATCTTTTTTTTTCACATAAATTTATTTTTATTTTTTTAACAAATCTAGACCTGTGTTCCCGCCCATCCCCCCACCCCGCCAGAGCTCATGCATTCTGCCAAACATGCTTTTCATCTCTTTCTCAGTCTTTCTCAATATTCTCCATGAGGAAGTTGACTGTTTTGAGCAGAAGTTCACTGTTTCAGTCAGTTCTTTGATGCAGTCCTTTCTGTTTTTGTTGTGGTTGTTTCCATTATGCATTACGCCCAACTGCTTTGGACAAAAGCTCAGGGGGCCCTACATAAGAAATACTTACAACTAGGTAATTGGCACTAGCATCCACAGATGAGGGATACCATTCGCCATTTGTTTTTCTGGGACTGTGTTACTTCACTCAGCATGATGTCCTCTAGCTCCAGCCATTTTCCTGCAAAGCTCGTGATGTCGTCTTTCTTTATTGCTGCATAGAACTCCATTGTGTAGATGTATCACATTTTCTTTATCCACTCATCAGTTGAGGGGCATTTAGGTTGGTTCCAGCTCCTTGCTATTGTGAAGAGAGCTGCAATAAACATGGCTGTGCATGTATCTCTGTGGTGGCGTGAGTCTTGAGGGTACATGCCCAGGAGTGGTATGGCTGGGTCGGGTGGCAAGTTCATTCCAAGTCTTCCAAGGGTTCTCCACACTGCTTTCCATAGTGGCTGTATGAGTTTACATTCCCACCAGCAGTGGATGAGTGTTCCCCTTTCCCCACAACCTCTCCAGCACTTGGTATCATTTGTTTTCTTGATCTTGGCCAGTCTTATTGGAGTAAGATGATATCTTCCACAAGGAAGATTTATAGAAACTACATACTGACTACAGGCCTGTCTCCAACTCAGTCTTTGACTGTAACCCATCTCAGAATTAGCTTAAGACATAAAACAAATTTAGTTGTGAAAACTTTTACTTAAATATACAGCACAAATACCATTGAAAAGGGATGGATATTCAATCTCACATGTGTCCCAAAAGACCATGAGTACTTTGCAGTATTGAAACCAAGTCTCGGTGCTGGAAAGATGGCCTAGTGGTTAAGAGCGCCGACTGCTCTTGCAGAGGACCCGGGTTCGATCCCCAGCACTCACATGGCGGCTGAGAACTGTCTTTAACTCCAGTTCCAGGGGAATCCAATGCCCTCTTCTGACCTCCACATGCATTGCATGACATGGGTGCAAAAACCTACATGCAGACAGAACATTCATACACATAAAAATAAATAAATAAGGGCTGGAGAGATGGCCTAGCAGTTAAGAGTGCCGACCGCTCTTACAGAGGAACCGGGTTCGATCCCCAGCACCCACATGGCGGCCGAGAACCATCTGAAACTCCAATTCCAGGAGAACTCCAGTTCCAGGGGAATCCAACGCCCTCTTCTGACCTTCACAGCATTGCACGACACAGGTGCACAGACTTGCATGCAGACAGTACATTCATACACGTACAGAAATAAAATAAATAAATAAATAAAGAGCATTCCTCCAAGATGGAAGTTTGAAAAAAATAAAATAAAATAAATAAATAAAAATTTAAAAAAAAGAAACCCAGTCTTGAATGCCATAAACCACATCTACAAGCTACTCTCAGTGTTAATATTGTTTCCCAAATGTATACCGAGCACTGGGTGGATGCCAGGCACTGTTCTAGGCAGTGATAACACATTTCATGATTCATGATCATAGCTCTGGAATGGTAGGCTGCCATCCTTCTGCTTTTCCTGTGCTAATTTGATAAACATCCTGTGTTGAGCCTCTCAGGCAGGTACAAGAGCTTCTTCCTGGTCTCCTCCACACTTCTTTCTTTCTTTCTGTCTCACATAGTTCAGCCTGACCACTTGAATAACAGGACAAAAATCCTTTGATCTTGTACATTTAACTAGTGTAAGCACCAGTCAGTTATTCTATCTTTTCATAGTATTCTAGACATTTTATATGTGGAAATGTTTCCTTATGTGTTTTAACTTTGCTTTTTAAATTAATTCAGTCTTCCTGGCAAGGCTCTGTTTTCAATATGGGCTAGTAGTGTGGGTTTAATTCCTATTTTTGTCTTCCTATAGAAATTTCATGTGGTCCGCCATCTCATGTGGAAAACGCAATCACTCGAGGTGTCCATTACCAGTATGGAGACATGATCACCTACTCCTGTTACAGTGGGTACATGCTAGAAGGTTCCCTGAGAAGTGTTTGCCTGGAAAATGGAACGTGGACATCGCCTCCTATTTGCAGAGGTGAGGAAATACTTGAATGTATTTCCTGCAAGGAAATGTGTACAGAAGTCCAATATGACCAACAATTAGTATGCAGGCTACTTTGAGTTTCCTTGGCTTTAAATTTAGCTTAACAGCCAGACCATTTTCCTTAATGTTATAGTTTGTATTTTGAAAGCTTGCACATAGAACTGTTAGGTTCAATTCTTTTTTTTTTTTAGTTTTAATTTGCATCTTTATATATATATATATATATGTCTTTTTTACTTTTTTCTTCTTTTATTTGTTTATTTTTTAAGGGATTCTATAATATAATAACACAGTTGTTTTCAGATAACATTGATGTTACTCAGTTTGCCATACAATTAGGTAATTGGTGCATTTTTTTAAGTGAGCCAAATTATTGAGCATAAGCAATGAATATAAGTAACATTCATGTAAAACCAATTTGCAAGTATCTATGTCCAAATTCTGAACAACCCAAGGTTCCCATCGTCCAGTTGGAGATGCTTGTATGCACAGGCATGTTGATCAATTAGGAGTCCAGTCTATATTGCTGTAGTCTCACAATTCACCCCAATCTCTCCAAAGCCCTTACATTCTACCATGCGTCCTCTTCCACAATTTGTTCCCTAGGCTTTGGGAAAGGGGCACAAGTGGGTGAGAAGCAAAACAGTCTATTTTCTTTGGAGATGTCATTTTGGACTCTAGTTTGTTCAGGCTGTTTCCCTTCATGGGTTGTCAGCTTATCCAGTGATACCTTTTTAGTCATACTAACAAAGCACAAGCAATTGGATGTACAGGCATTTAAGCAGTACTAATTATTATGGCAAGCTGAGCTGTGAGCATAGACACGGATGCTTGGATGGTATGCTAATCCACAAACTGTGGTTTCTCTATAAAGGGTGACAAGTTCTTATTGTGGCTTATAACATCTCCTAACCACTAGAGGACATAAGCTTGTGGCATCTGCTGTGAGTTATTCCTCCAAGGAGAGAGCTAATAGCCAATTAGATTTGGGATATATATAGACACATGGCTGCCACTGTTGCACAGTATCTCCAGGCAGTTGAGGTGTAGCTGATACTGATGGAGGAGTCTTGCTTGTCTCAAGGAAACCAATATTTTACTGTATTGCTTTAGTGGCCTTTCGAAATGCTCTCTGGCATTTCAGAGGCCAGTTGTACATTAGCAAGTGACATCTCATAACATTTTTTCATGCTCACACCAGGTCTTCGACAACAGGGACTTACTGCCTTTCTCCTTGCATATATCCCACTTATAGGCAAAAGGCCTTTATATTTATAATTTTGGGGGGTTTGAATCCCCTAGCCAACATCTCCTAGGCAGAATAATTCATTGCTGATATCAGAGCTTTCCTGTACTAATATATGTTGCTTAATTACACAGCTTATAAAGACTTTACTATTGAATTTGGCTGTCAATTAAAAAAGTGTAGTTATACCTGTTTTATAAGAAATTACCACTATAACAGTTGGCTCTAATTTACAGTTAGGGAATGACTTCAGTACCATCATGTAAAAGCTTCAAAAATGGAAAAAGATAAAGATAAAATATAAAAAGATAAAAAAACAAAAAAACCAAAAAAATATAAAAAGATAAAATATCCAAGTATATTCCTCTGCAGCTTAAATTTTTTCCTAATAGCATGATTTTTTTTGAGAACCTCAATTTTTCATTTATTCTAAAAATATTTGCTAAAAGTCAAGAACTATGCTAGTGAACAAGGCAGGCACAACTACGAAACTAAAAGAGCGATGAAGTTGTTGCACAGGTTGTCTACATGAACAGCAGTCAGATTTAGATTTGAAGTGTAAATGTCAAAGCCCTCAATGACTTGGGGGGGGGCTTAAGAAAGTCAGTGGATGAATGCTCCAAATCTACAGATCTCCAGGATGTGGGGATATTATTGGAGATGCATTAATTATCATGTGGAAGCAGTAATGAGAAGGAGAGCAAAAGCCCATGGGATGTAAGAGACCATACAACCTGATGTTCTGAAGAGGGTTAGCTTCAAGATATACAGGTTGTACCAAAATCAGACATGAGAATGAAGGCCAGGCACCTGCTGATTCCTGTCCTCCTTGGCTGAGTCCTTCCGACTGCAATGGCTCTCTGATGCTTCTTAGGTAGACCCCACTGTACAACAGCTGAAGCTTCTTGGGAAATGGACCAGGTGATCTGAATGCAGTTGTAGAGGGTGGAGACCTTCAAATGAAGACAGCTTTGGAGGCCAGTTTAGTTTCAGAGTGCTGGAGAAACTGGGAGAGAAAAGCTGTGGGACTCTGGAAGCAAGTCAAGGAATGCTTCCCTGAGAAAGCAACATTTTAATTGGGTCTTGATGAAGGAGACAAAATTCAGCAAGAAAAGATAAGTGGGAGAGGAAGAGAATCATTTTCAGACAGATAAAATTACAGCATGTGCAAAAAAAAAGGTATCATGGAAAAAAGTGAGGCATCTCAGAAAGCTGAGTATCCAGGCCAGCTCAGCCCAAAATTTCTTGGAGGTGCTATTTTATCAAAACTCAAAATTTTAACTAGATTTATTCACAGTCCCCAAGACTTGGAGTCAAACTAACTGGCTGTCAACAATGAATGAATAAATAAAATGTGATAGAGAGATAATAGATTAGATAGACAAATGATAGATAGATAGATGATGATAGAGAGATGATATATTTATAAATAGATAGATGATAGATAAATAGATAATAGAACATTAATTAGTCTTTCAAAAGACAGAAATTGTGTTATTCACACAGTATGGATATACCTGAAGGACACCGTGCTATTGAAATAATTCAGGAACCAAAAGGCAAATACTGCATGATCTCACTGATACATGCAATCTAAAACAGTCAAACTCAAGAGAATCATAGAATTCCTTGGGGGTTGCAGAGGCTGAGGGAAAAGGCGTATGAGATGCCAGCTGAATAGAAAGGGTCAGTTATGCAAGATGAATATATTTTGAAGGTCTAATGTGCAGCATTGTGATTAGAGTTAATGATATTGTATTGTAGTTTTGAAATTTGCTGGAAGGGAGGGAGGGAAGAAAGGAGGGAGAGGGAGAGAAGGAAGGAGGAGGGGAAGGAAGAAAGGAAGAGGACGGAAAATGAAGGAATGAAGGAAGGAGGGAAAGGAGGAAGGGAAGGAGAGAGGAGGAAGAAAAGGAAAGAAGGAAGGGAAAGGAGGAAGGAGAAGGGAGGAAATGGAAATCACGTGAGCTGACAAACAGAAGTAGCTCAGCTGTGGTTATTTCACTATAGTGCATAAAGCAAAATCAAGTTTTAAGTTGCAAACGCAGTTCGTATCTGTCTATTTTGCTCCATGAAGATGGGGACAGCCAGTAACATGGTGCATTTCTCCGTATATTGAAATGCTTTCTTGGGATCCAATTTTATTTCTCTTCCTTAAGCCCACATTAGTTTATGAACTCTGAGATCTTATTTTCTAAATAAGAATTATCAACCACCTTGCTTTCTTTACAGCGGTCTGTCGGTTCCCATGTCAGAATGGAGGTGTCTGCCAACGTCCAAATGCATGCTCCTGCCCAGATGGCTGGATGGGGCGTCTCTGTGAAGAGCGTGAGTCTATCCTTGAATGTTCCTTTGAGCCATGATAATCTTTTGGGAAGCTTTTGTCTTAGGAGAGTTCCTGGGAACTGCTTTCACTGCTGACAGGAATTTGTTGACTCTGATCCCTGTACTAGACCAGAGTATATAAGACTTATCAACAAAGAAGATCTACGATACTAATGAGCTTCAATGTACAGTGGCTTCATCTAAAGTATTCATATACTTCCTGGCACACATTGTCATTTGGCCATAGTCCTAGGAAATGGAGGACTAAGTTGTCTCAGTACCACTAAAATATTAGCAACGAGGGCCTAGAATACAGCCCATATGATTCCTGTTCTCACTTGTAGTTCAGGGAGCCTGAGGCAGCCAAACCCTCTCAGAGCATTTTACATCATTCTTAATAGAAATTTGAAATGATAATAAATGGAGTTCATTCTGCTTATTTTCCAAAGAATGAAAGCAAAGTACTTAGCAGGTATCAGTTACAGCGTACCCTTGATGGAATAGCTAATGTGGCCTCAGTCATTACGTCAGGGTAAGGATCAGAGTGCATGTGGGAAGATCCTCTCTTGGGGCATGCAAAGTTTCTCCACCAGCAAAATGTTTTTTGAATGCTTGAGCAGATCTGAACGTGGGCATTTTGATCAACTTCTTTTTAACACCTTTTGGCCTTATTTTTTCAGCAATATGCATCCTTCCCTGCTTGAATGGTGGGCGATGTGTGGCCCCTTATCAGTGTGACTGCCCACCTGGCTGGACTGGGTCCCGCTGTCATACAGGTACGCTTCCTCTTCTGTTTCATTTTCTTGACGGTTTGATCCCATGAACCCCCAGGAGACACTGACGAATTTAACTTGGAACAAGAGGTGGTATTTCAACAGAAGAGTACCATGCACCCTCAGGAATGTCTCAAGATGGTCATGTGACTCATGGTCGTAATCCTGAACTGGGTCACACCTGAAAACCCCTTTGAGGGGCATGCATGGAAGGACACCACCTCAGCTCCTCCCACAGCATGGAGCAGAGGTTTCACAGAGGTTCTGAGGATTTAATCTCAATGAAACTAACTTACTAAACTTGTCACTAATTGAAAAGGTCATAAATAAGCATAATTTCAATTAAAATTGAAAAATAATCATCAATTGTCTTATAAGGAACAACAGTAAAGTATGGTTGATGGGTGGCAAGCTTGTCCCCTGAACAACCTTTACTGACAACTTCAGATGCAGCACTTAGCCTGCTTTCCTTTGCCATCTGTCCCAATTGCTTGATTTTTCTCTCTGTCCCTGCCCCCCACACATAATATACCATTGGAGAATGGAGATGTTTATTTTTTATCTTTATATCCCCAACACCCAATATAATACACAAATATAAAGAGGGTTTTCGGTAACGTCAAAGAAATTGGTTTGCAGGCTGGAGAGATGGCTCAGCGGTTAAGAGCACCAACTGCTCTTGCAGAGGACCTGGGAGTTTGATTCCCAGCACCCACATGGTGGCTAAGAATGTCTTTAAGCCAGGCGTGGTGGAGCATGCCTTTAACCCTAGCACTCTGGAGGCAGAGGCAGGTGGATCTCTGTGAGTTCAAGGGCAGCCTGGTTTATAGAGTGAGTTCCAGGCCAGCTGGGGCTATAGGGAGACACTGTCTCGAAAACACCAAAAAAAAAAAAAAACAAAACGAAACAAAATACAGTGAAGGAACCATCCCAGAAACTAAATTTGAAGCCTTTATCTGTGGCTCTTAAGGTCATATATCTGGTGTTTGCTCAGGACAAATCAGCACCAATAATTATGTGTGCTTCTTAAACATTAGCTCAGCTACAAACTACCCTGCCCTTTTCCAGGCACCTGACACTTCAGGTAAGGGGCTGTTCTCAATGACTGAATCATTCTTCTTCTGCATCTGAGGTCAACAACATCTCTCTGTGTTCCTTCCTGCTCAACTAGTAAAAGACCTCTGGCCTGCAGCCAGCACCTACTGTTTAATTGCCATTTCCATTTCTGGGACAACGATCATTAGCAAGCTACTTTTGGCATGCCACTGCTCTCTTTTTCAAATATTTTATTTTTATTTTATGTGTACAAGTGTATTGTCTGCATGTGTGTAAGTGCACCCATGCCATGCAATGCCCAAGGAGGTCAGAGAGGTGCTGGATACCCTGGAACTGGAGTTATGGATGGTTGTTACCCACCATGTGGGCACTTGGATTTGAATCCAGGTCTTCTGCAAGAACAGCCAGTGCTCTTAACCAATGAGCCATCTCTCCAGCCCCATCTTTGCCTCGTTTAAGAACCTAGAATGTTTGGCTATTAGTATTTGCATATTCAGACTGAATTCCTCTGGCTCCCATCACAGCTCTCTCCTCAGATCAATCACTGAACCCAGCAAGAGCACCTTTTTCCTCACTCCCAAAGTAGCCCCTTCTCCCTGTCCGCAATCTCTTAGCATTTTATCATCTCTCTGCTATACATTTTAACCTTAGCCAACCTCCAAAGCCTTCCTGAAGATTCATCTTATCACCAAACCTGTCCTATATCACAATGATACAGGACAACATTATGACATTCCATTTGTATAGATTCTCACACAACTCAAGGCATGCATTTTAAATCTCCATTGGTCTGATTTGTTTGACTCTCATTAGCTCCTTCATTCTCTGACTAGAATTAGCCCCTCACTGATAACCAGTCTCCCTGTTTTCCTTTATGACATAACTTCAGCATGTGACTTCCTCATACCTCCTATACTGGGCACACGGGATATAAAGTAGGACCACCGGCCTGACAGAATTTCAGTCTAGAAAAGGGAATGAGATGCAGAGAGGCCTGTAACTATATAACTAGGGTGTATTAGGAAGAGACTAACTAAATGAGCTTTGACAACAATGAAGATGAGAAAACCAGCCAAGCACGGAGGTTCGGAAAAGGCTTTACAAGCACAAAATCTAGGTGAGAACCAGAAGAGTCACTGAGGGACCATTGTTGTCAAAGGCACGGAGCGTGCGAACACACAGGTACGTACCTGTGCGTGACTGCAGCTCACCCACATCTAACTGAAATCACAGAGGAAAGGCATGGGTGTTGGTGTGCAGATGAGCAGCACCGTGTCAGGGAAATGCAGGTGCAGGAAGTTAATGATGCAATGAAATGTCCAGTAATGAAATCTGGTAACGAAAACTGGGTGGATTTGAGACACATGAGAGCAGAATCAACTACCTGGTTACAGCTCCTTTGGGGGGGGGGCGGGTCCAAGGGGAGTTAATATTCTTTCCAGCTTGGACCCAGGAGATGAAAGTAGTGCCATTTACTGAGCCAGGAGAACCAGGTTTGTGAGTATGGGTAAGGCACTTAGGGTGCTGAACTTGAAGAGTCTGTGCAACTCATAGGGCAGTGCATGATAGTTTAAGTTCTAGACTGAAGACTGAGATTTGTAAGACATCAATTTAAAGTAATTCAGGGGGTGAAGAGATGGCTCAGAGGTTAAGAGCACTGGATGCTCTTACAGAGGACCTAGGTTCTATTCCCAGCACCCACATGGCAGCTAACAACCATCCTAATGCCAGTTCTGGGAAATCTAACACCCCCTTATTCTTCTGACCTCCGTGGGCATTACAGGACATAGGCACACTTACACACATGCAGGCAATACACTCATACAAATAAAATAAAATTAAAATATAAATAAAAATTTTTTTTAATATTCAGCAGAGGCAGGGAACACAGAATTGTTCAGTAGACACAGGACGTGCATGGCTAGTCAGGGACCACCAAGCAGCATCTGCTCTTGAAAGTGGGTGGGTCATTTCTATTATATATATATATATATATATATATATAGAGAGAGAGAGAGAGAGAGAGTCATGTTTTCTTATTTTCCCAAATAGCAAGTCAGATGAGATTCTCAGGTTTCATTTCTGCTGAGTTTTATCCTGTTTGTCGCATTGTTTCCTTCCTCATTAAATTGCAAATAAATGGATTCTGCTGGCCTGTTCCTAGTCTCTTCCCCAGAGAGTACTCCTCAAGGGAGAAAGTCTCATTATGTTTACTTCTTACCCTCCTTCTCCTCGTCCTCCTCTGAAATGAATGGCACTGGCTTAGCAGGGAGTTTGCTGTATGAAGGAACGTTGAAGAAATTACTTTTATTCATATCTCAGCAAAGATGGGATTTTTATCCAGGAAAGGAAGGGCCTGCCTTGTTGTGCTAAAATGAAGCTGAAATCTTGCTCGTGAGCAGCTCTTGCCTGGCAGGCATTTGATTCTCTTCTTAAGAAGAACTCTCCTTTCCCTCTGACAGGTTAAACTTGCTACCATTATGTCTTATCAGTTTTTGGCATCCTCGGTTTTTTAAAGATTTTATAGATTTGGGGCTGGAGAGATAGCTTAGCAGCTAAGAGCGTGGACTGCTCTTCCAGAGGACTTGGGTTTGATTTCCAACACCCACATGGCGGCTAAGAACCATCTTTAAGCTGGGCGTGGTGGTGCATGCCTTTAATCCTAGCACTTGGGAGGCAGTGGCAGGTGGATCTCTGTGAGTCCAAGACCAGCCTGGTCTGCAGAGTGAGTTCCAGGCCACCTGGGACTACAGAAAGACCCTGTCTCAAAACAAAACAAAACAAAAAAAAAAAGAATAGATTTGTGGGGGCTGGAGAGATTGCTCAGCGGTTAAGAGTGCTCCAACTGCTCTTGCAGAGGACCTAGGTTTGATTCCCAGCACCCACATGGTGGCTAAGAACCATCTGTAAGCCAGGTGTGGTGGCGCAAGACTTTAATCCCAGCACTGGGGAGGCAGAGGCAAGCAGATCTCTGTGAGTTCAAGGCCAGCCTGGTCTACAGAGTGAGTTCCAGGCCAGATGAGGCTATAAGGAGACCTTGTCTCAAAAAGACAAAAAAAAAATAAATAAATAAAAATAAAAAGAATAGATTTGTGCAGATGAAGAGCAAAAGGCCTGTGAGAAAAAGACCTATAGATAAAATAAATCTTTGTACCTTCTCTCAGGGTTTTATCTGTGACTAATCTTAACCCTAATTCAGGTTCTCTAGTTCTGATTAATCATGAAATGTATCTCCTGGCCAAGCACAAAAAGCTATTGGATCATTTGTTATTTTAGGCACTCTGTGTGACTGACTTATTCTCCTACAAATTGGTATCTGATTTAGTCAATCATAGAGTTTATTGCTGGCTCCCTCAAAAGACTCACAAACTAACTGAGCATGTGAACAATTGATAGTTCAAAACAAAGTGCCAAACTGGCTACATTTCTTTAAAAAGATTAAAGAAGACAAAGGAGGGGATTGGAGAGATAACTGTGTGGTTAAGAGCACCTGCTGCTCTTACAGAGGACCCAGGTTCGATTCCCCGCACCCACATGGTGGCTAACAGCCACCTGTCACTCCAGTTCCAGGGAATCTAATCCCTTCTTCTGGCCTCTATGAGCATTGCACAATATAAGTGCGCATACACACATGTACACAAAACACGTAAAAGAAAAAGAAATTAATTAAAAGTGAAAGAAGACAAAGGAAATATGATCTTGATGGTGAAACTGAACATGGAAACTTAAGTGTGAAAAGTGATTATCTTGGAGAAGAGTAGGTGATGACGCGTACAGACGTGAGGTCACACACAGTGACAATGGTGATGATGCTAACAGTGTGTGAGGAATGGTTGGGACAGCAGCAAGTAGAGACAAGTATCATAAGCCATCATGGATACCTTTAGAATTTTTTTAAGTATTAACTAATTAAATATATGTATTTTTTCAACCCAGCTACTTGCCAGTCTCCCTGCTTAAATGGTGGAAAATGTGTGAGACCAAATAGATGCCATTGCCTCTCAGCCTGGACAGGACAGGACTGCTCCAGGTAAGACAAGCCAAAGCTAATGTCCATCTACAACCTCCAGACTGAGACTAGGGGTGTGCGAACTCACGCGCCAGGAGGCATCTCTACTGTGAGATAATTAACAATGATTAACCATTGTTAATCTCAGGACATCTAGATATGATCTCTAAATTGGAGTTAATGCCACAGGTAAAATACATTAAGTCAGGATTGACAGAGCAAGATCTCAAAAATAAACAGTATTGGGCTCATCAGCACATATATTAAATTGGAACTATAGAGAGATCAATATGGTCCCTGTGCAAAGATTACTAGTCTGGAACTTGTGATTTTTCTGCCTCAACCTCCCAAGTACTAGTTCAGATCTTTTCATCATTACAATAAATAAATAAAAAGCAGGGTGTTGGTGAGACAGCTCAGCGGGTAAAGGTGCTTTCTGCCAAGGCTCACAATCAATCTGAGTTTGATCCCTGAGACCCAGATGATGGAAGAAAAGAACCAACTTCCCCACATTGTCCTCTGACCTCCACACATGCTCTGTGACACATACTCTGTGGCACAGGTATGTGTACATATGCACACACACACGCACACACACGCATGTGTGTGTGCACACACTAAACAAATAAAAATTTTACATATCGAAATAAATGTAAAATTATATTCTTGAACAGAGAATATACAATAAATGAGTTTAATATATTTTTATTGAAAATGTCCAGGTAGATGTTTGAGCTGTTGACTGCAAAAATCATTGAAATCGATAAGGAATGTTTATTTTTAAAGCCGAGTATTTTTAGTGTTGATGTGTACAGTATTTCACTGACTACTGGAAAATGTATGTAAGAGATGAACAAAATAAGTCCAAAAGAAATTACTTATCTCGCCGGGAGTAGTGGCACATGCCTTTAATCCTAGCACTTGGGAGGCAGAGGCAGGTGGATCTTTGTGAGTTCAAGGCCAGCCTGGTCTACAGAGTGAGTTCCAGGACAGCTGGGGCTACAGGGAGACCTTGTCTTGGAAAGACCAAAAAAAAAAAAAAAAGAGCCCTGAAGAGAATTTGGGGGTGGACAAATATATGTAGAATCTGCGAGATAAAACATAAACACATACTTTTATCTGATAATAGAACTGAAAGAATTTAATTGAAAGAAAAAGTTGAAAAGAAGAGAAAGGAGGAGAGGAGAGAGTAAAAAGTGGAGGAGAAGGGAGAGGAAGGAAGGAGGGGAGAAAAAGAGAAGAAAACAGAACTCTGCTTTAAAAAAAACAAAGTCTTCATAGCTTTCCTGACATTTAGAGTTTGTATTTTACAGATAAGGAAAATAAGGCCCAGAGTTTCTGTGGTCCCAGCACATGAGTGTCCTTATGGGTACTTGCTCGGTAGTAAGGGCGGTTATCAGTTTAGACTAAAGTTACTGACTACTCATAAAGAGAAAAGATCATACCTTGAATTTTTATATAAAAGTTTAATATAAGAATCCAAGAAATGGGCTGGAGAGATGGCTCAGCCGTTAAGAGCACCAGCAGCTCTTGTAGAGGACCCAGGTTCAGTTCCCAGAACCCACATGGTGGCTAAGAATCATCTGTAACTACAGTTCCAGGGGATCTGATGCCCTCTTCTGTCCTCTGCAGGCATTGCATGACACTGGTACACTTACATATATGCAGGTAAAGCATTCAAACATATAAACTGAAAATAAATTTTTAAAATGTTTAAAGAATCCAAGAAAAAGCAAGTTAACTTGAAACCTGCATTCTTTTTTTTTATTAATTTAATTTTTATTGATGTTTTGTGCATTTCGTACATCATTTTCCAATTCAGATCAGGCATATTTCCCTTTCCCTTCCCCCCAACCCCCACCCCATCCCAGATCATGTATTCTGCCATAACTGTCTTGCATCTTTCTCTGTTTTTTTTTTCATTTTTTAGCTATAAGTGATAATCCATGAGTACAAGCATCCTTTGTGCAAAACCAATCTGCAGTTGTTGTGCCCAAAACCCACAGCCCACCATCCAGTGGGGGTGACAGGTTGTTGTTCAATCAAGTTGATCAATGGTGCGACTACATCGCTGTAGTTTCACCATTCACCCCAATCGCAGCCTTACATTTCTACCACGCCCCCTCTTCCGCAGATTGTTCCCTAGGCTTAGAAAAGGGGGCACAGGTGGATGAGAAGTAAACAGTCCCCTCTCTCTTGGACGTTAACATGGGAGGGATGTATTGGACTGCACATGCAAGTGTCAGATGGCCTCTGTGAATGTCAGAGAGTGTGCCAAAGGCCAACTAACCAATTGAAGAAGCAAATACGGATCTCCCTGAGTCAAGCAAGGCTACACCGTCAGCACCAGCTACACCTCACCTGCCTGGAAATACTGTGCAGCAGAGGCAGCCATGTGCCTGTATATCCCAAATCTAATTGGCTATTGGCTCTCCCCTTGGAGAAATAACCCATGGCTGATGCCACAAGCTTACATCCTCTACAGGTTAGGAGATGTTATAAGCCACAGTAAGACCCTGTCATATTTAACAGGGGGGAAAAATGTAACTCATAGATTAACATATCATCCAAACATATGTGTCTATGCCAAAGTAACCTACCATAACTATTAGTGCTGCTTAAATACCTATATATCTAATTGCTTGTGCTTCATCAGTAGGATCGAAAGGTTACTCCTGGACAAACTGTCAGCCCATGAAAGGAAACAGCCAGAATTGACCAGAAACCTGCATTCTCTACTCAAGGAAAGACTAACTGGCCACCCAGGAGACCTGGCTACCCAGCTCTTCTAATACTGTAGTCCATTTTTCCAGGAGACCCAGATGAATTCAGACTCTTCTTAAAACTCCCACCACTTAGTCATGTGTGGTGGCGCACTCCTTTAATCCTAGCATTTGGGAGGCAGAGGCAGGCAGATCTTTGTGAGTTCAAGGCCAGCCTGGTCTATAGAGTGAGTTCCAGGACAACTGGGGCTACAGGGAGACCCTATCTTGAAAAGACAAAAAAGAAAAACCTCCCACCACTTTAAGAAAAGAACTTACTTACAGGGACCTATGTGTAATGAAGCCAAGGAGTAGCAGAGCATTCAAAGGGCCAGAAATAGACCTGAGGACGTGAACTCTCCTGCCTCAAGCCTTATCTAGCCACACTGTGGTCAGTGCACACAGTGGTCAGTGCACACCCAAGAACAGAACAGCTCACACCTCCCACCGTTTACACACCACCATGCAGCATCCAGAGATATGGTCTGCTTTAATGTTCCATCTGTTGTATATACCCAGAGGAGACTGATTGCTACAGTTTGATTCCAAGGCCTACCTTACAGCAGTGAATTGCACTGCTAAGATGCATTGTGTTGCTCTAACATGAAAGAAGGATAATTTTGGCAAGACATTGAATAAAAGAGGGAGAGGCTCTGAGGGCCTTCAAGAAAGGAAGGTGGAATAGAATTCCCTAGAATGGGGTGGAAAGGAAGAGTTGCTCAGAGTCTAAACACGTGTTTACCAATCACTGTTTTCCTCCCACAATACTAAATGTATTAAGTCTACTGTGCATGCTTAGCACGTGTGCAGGTGCAAAAGCAGATGCTCAATAAATGCCTCCTGGCAATGGAACAGTTGCCTGGTATAAGTGACAGAAAGTAAAGAAATACATTATGACAGTCATCAGGTCCCTCAACCTGTGACCTGTTCTACTTATGAATAAGACTGACAGGTCTTATAATTTAATTGATCCAGGTAGTTCAATTCTTTTTCTATTTCTGAAATAGAGTCTTTTTTTTTTTTTTTTTTTTTTTTTTTTTTTTTTTTTTTTTTTTTTTTTTTTTTTTTTTTTTTTTTTTTTTTTTTTTTTGGTCTTTTCATGACAGGGTCTCCCTGTAGCCCCACCTGTCCTGGAACTCTCACTGTAGACCAGGCTGGCCTTGAACCCACAAAGATCCACCTGCTTCTGCCTCCCAAGTGCTAGGATTAAAGGTGTGCACCACCATGCCTGACTGAAATAGAGTTTTATTATGAAGTTCCAGCTAGTATGGAGCTTACTATATAGACCTGTCTGATCTTGAACTCAAAGATCAGCCTGCCTCTGCTTCCTGAGTGGTGAGATTAAAACCATGTTTTGCTATTCCCAGCCCAGGCAGTTCAGAGGACCAGGATTCAATCCCCAGCACCCACATGGCAGCTGAGAACTGTCTTTAACTCCAGTTCCAGGGGAATCTGACACCTCTTCTGACCTGCGTGGTGTTGCACAACACGGGTGCACAAACCTACATGCAGACAGTACATTCATACGCAGACAAAAACAAATTTTAAAAATTTTTTAAAAAGAAAGAAATTGTGTTGGGGCTGGAGAGATGGCTCAGCGGTTAAGAGCACCCATTGCTCTTGCAGAGGACCTGGGTTCGATTCCCAGCACCCACATGGTGGCTAAAAACTGTCTTTAATTCCAGCTCCAGGGAAATCCAATGCCCTCTTCTGACCTCCATGGCATTGCATGACATGGGTGCACAAACCTACATACAGACAGTACACTCATACACATAAAAAATAATAAATTTAAAAAAGAAAGAAATTGTGCTTCCTTGACAGAGCTTGCCAACAACTGATCCTGAACAAATTCTATCACTAAAACTCCCTGATTGTAGGGTTGGAGAGATGGCTCAGTGGGCAGATTCTTTGCTGTGTTAACGTGAGAACCTGAGAGGGTTGGGGACAGAGGCAGGTCAATCCCTGGGGCTCACTACCCAATCAAACATCAAGATCCAGGTTCAGTGAGAGACCCTGTCTCAAAGAAAAAACAAGGTAAAGAAAGAAAGGCACCCAACTTTCACCTCTGGCCTTTCTGTGTGCATGCATGGGTGTGCATACCTGTAGGTACACACACACACACACACACACACACACACACACACACACTATACCCTTTTCTTCTCCCAAAGAATGCCCCCCATCTTCACACGTGTCATCACAGATACATACACAGAGCTGAGACTTAATGATTCCATTATCATCAACGCCATCAGAGTTTCTTGCTATCTCAATTTAGTCTTTTCAATCTGTTGTTTTTGTTATGTTTGTTTTTCAGGAAAAGGAGAACTGGGTTTTAAGCACCCCACTGGCTCGCTCAAAGCAGGATCATCTCTTTCTGGTAGCTCCTGGGCCTCCTGGAACTCACACCAAGAAAGTCCAACATGGTGCTGGGGCTTCTTCTGTTTAGTAAGCTTATTCGAGGGTGACTTTTTTATTTTGTGACCTATTTTATTATTCTTTGTGACCTCCCTTCTTACATTTCCATTTTTAAATATGCCTGTATTTTCTATATAAAAATTATATTAAATAGATGCTGCTCCACCCTCACAAAAAATGTACATACTCTGCTATCGGGAAAATTCCTGGAGCACATTTTTATTTGGTTACTTAAAAATGATTTTCCATTAAAATATATTTTGCTACTAAATGATATTTGGTTGATAGTGGCATTTTTATGAGGTGGCCAGGGATTAATGAAGAAGACTCAGGACCTTCCTTCTAAGCTTCCACCAACATTTGGAAGGCTGTAGACATCAACTTAATGGCGGAGGGTTGAATCATGACACAAGAAGTGCAAAAATTCCAAGATTAATGGATATCCCATACCTGGGCCCTACGGCAAGTCCAGGAGAAGGCAGGGAGGGAGAGCAAGAAGGGGAAGAGAAAGAAAAAGGCAAGTGAGAGAACTTCCTGCTGCTGTCCTCCTAGTTCCTCTGGCACAAAAAGAATCTCGGCTGCCCAGGAGGGCCACTCCGCCCTCCATTTTCACAGGTTCATCTACTTCCATGATTATACCATTCTTACAGGCTCACCAACCTGCTTTGACTCAGTTTGTCTACAGTCTGTCCGCTTCCATACTGTGTTGGTCTTTGTAATCATAAACCTATAAAATAGAGTTTAGAATCTATGAGTGATAAAAGAGGTGGCACCACAAACAATGCAAGAGAACGCCATTGAAAGCAGGACTCTGTTCCCAAGGGACCCGCAACCAAAGCACCTGCCGAGTAGAATCTGTATTCCGTTCCCGGGAATGGGTTGAACGGTTTCTATTTCCACCGTAAGTTGAGTTAGATGTGCCATTTAAAATTTCAAAGCAGTTAACATACAAGAGAGATTTGGGGTTTTTTTTACTCCTTGGGGGGAGATGTATGAGATGTGTATGTGGAGGTTTGAGAGTGTGTGTCAGGCCTAGCTTTCCACCTTGTCTGAGGCAAAGCCTCTTGTTCAGTGCTGTGCACCAAGCCATCTGGACTGTGAGATTCTAGGGAATCCTCCTGTGTCTGCTTCTAGTCTAACCGGAGGAGCCCTGGGATTACAGACATGTGCTATTGCACCAGGCCTGTAGAAGATGGTCTTCCAAGCAAACCAGATCCTCTGTGTCTGCTTGCAAGAGATCACCAGAAGCAAGGTCACTGGACTGTCACCTGAGACAAAGCCAATGCAAGCCCAAAGCATGTTTTGGGTCAAGGTAGCTCATAATGACTATTTTTATCAATGAAAACATGTGCATGAACAAACCAAACCATCCAACAGTAAGAAGCCTAAACTCTGCTACCTTGATGGCATTTGCCAAGTTATGTACTATGCAATCCTCAAAAATAATGGAAAACAACATGGGGAAGAAGGAGATGAGAATGCAAATTGCTCTAGCCCAGGGGTGTGGCCTAGGTAGAGTGGATGCTTAGTATACCGGAGGCCCTGGGTTGAATCCCAACCACCTCTTCTCTAAAGTGTCCATGCTCAGAAGGCTAAAAATCTATTTTTAATGTATACATAATGAAAATAAGAAAGAAAATTCCCAACATCAGAAGCTATCTATGTGTATAATATCTCAAAACAAGCAGGGCGGGAGAGATGGCTCAGTAGTTAAGAGAAACCAAGTTCAGTTCCCAGCACCCAGATGGTGGCTAACAACCATCTAACTCCAGTATCAAGGGACCCAGCACTCTCTTCTGCCCCGCATGGGCATTGCACAACACCAGTGCACCTACACTCATGCAGGCGAAACACTCATTTTATTATTTATAAATTATAAATAATAAAAATATTTAAACACTGTTCTTTCTTGAATCTCCATGTTGCAAACATAAAATAGTTTAAGGCAATAGATAAGTAAACAAGTCCAATAATACATTACCACCAAATAGATTGTGGTTCTGGCCACAGTATGAAAACATTGTTACCCCACAAAAAAAGTGATATCCATCCCATTTCACAAGAATGCCAAATACGGAAAGACATACATTCACTTCAATGGATAAAAGTAAAGCATTTGGAAAAAGCAATAGTTAATGAAATCCCAAAAACAAGGCAGGAGAGATGGCTCAGTCAGTAAAGAGCTGCCTTGCAAACAAGAAGACCTGAGTTTGATCCACAGAATCCACATTAAAAAAAAAAAAAAAAACTGGGGGTGGTAGCAAAAGGTCAGAAATGGCCAGACCATGGGGATTAGGTGTCAGACCACGGGGATTAGGTGTCTGGAGAGTGCGGGTCCTTGGACAGGACTCCTGTATTCAGCTTCACTCACCCAGAGCTCAGGGACCATTGCAGAAGAGGAAGTGGAAAGATTGTAAGAGCCAGGGAGGTGGTCCATGACCATGTGGAAATACAGTCCTACAAACCCCGAGGACTTGCTCATGTGAACCTACTGCAATGGTGTCAGCATGCACAAGACCCATGCAAACTCAAGCAGACAAAAACCCTTCATGGAACTGGGGAACAGGCAGCAGACCCCAATCTTAACTGAAGAAGTAGTGGCAGCCGATGACTGTTGCATGAAGAAGTTGCCGAGCTTTTTAAAGTGAGGGACTCTAGATAGGCGGACTAGACATCAGTGGATGGATGGACTTGCACTGAGGAACATTCAGAGCAACTAATTTGGCACAATAGGCTTTAACACAAATGACAAGAGTGTATGAATTCCAATGGGGGGGGTGCTGTGGGAAGATGCTCATGGAGAAGGGGATATAAAGGTGATTAAGACTGATTGAGATGTTCTGTATGAAATCACAAAAATTCAGTTAAAAATGTTTAAAAAGCTGGGTGTAGTAGAACATGCTTGTAGCACTAATGCTGTGGAGTTAGGGAAAGGAAGATGCCTGGGCCTCGCTGGCTGGCAGCCCAGCCTAGCGGACCTGTTCCAGCCCAGCAAGAGACCCTGACTCACAAAACAAAGTGGATGGTGCCTGAATAACACTAGAAGCTGACCTCTGCATGAGTACCTACACACACACACACACACACACACACACACACACACCTCTAAAACTTTCACTAGAGCAATATTTCTGTCAACCTAGTACCCACCATGCTTGATGCTTTGATAGAGGCAATAGTGAAAGCTGACTAGCACACTCTGTCCAGATGGACAGGGTAGCACGCTATGGTCAGATAAATGTCAAGCTCCGTTGGCTTCGCCCTAAAGAGAACAAAATTAACCCTGATCCAAAGGAGAAGAGAAACAAAGACTGCAGCTCCATAAGGTTTCAAAGTGCTCTCTATAAGACATGGCAGGCCCTGGTGTGTCGTCGGCACAAAGATTAAAGTCCAGAAACAGAACTCTACTGCAATTTAAGATAGTACAAATGTGAGACAAATGTCAGCAATGAAGAGTGGCTGGAACACTCCCCTGCCTCAGAGGATGGGATCACATTCAGACCTTAAGTTCATGCATCAAAGTATGCTTTAGAGCCAAACACGGTGGTTCACACCTTTAAATCCCAGCACTCAAGAGGCAGAGGCAGGCAAAAGTCTGTGAGTTTGATTGAGTCCAGCCTGGTACAGGGAGACTCTGTCTCAAAAACAAACAAACAAACAAAAAAACAAAAACAAAACAAAACAAACAAACAAACAAAAACGCCAACAAGAACCACCACAACAACAAAAAACCACAAAGTATAGTTTGGTGATGTCGAAAAACATTAACTGTGAGCCAGGCATGGTGGCGCACTTTAATCCCAGTACTTGGGAAGCAGAGGCAGGCAGATCTCTGTGAGTTCAAGGCCAGCCTGTTCTACATAGTGAGTTACAGGACAGCTGGAGCTACAGGGAGACCCTGTCTCAAAAAGACAAAATATATATATATATATATATATATATATATATATATATTAAATGTGACAAACAATATGAAAAGCCGCAGGCCATGGTGGCGCATGCTTTAATCCTAGCACTTGGGAGGCAGAGGCAGGTGGATCTTTGTGAGTTTTCAAAGCAAAGCCAGNTGGATCTTTGTGAGTTCAAAGCCAGCCTGGTCTACAGAGTGAGTTCCAGGACAGCTGGGGCTACAAGGAGACCCTGTCTCGAAAAAACCAAAAAAAAAAAAAAAGAATATTAAAAGAGCATTAATTAATTCCAGTTTGGAAACAGAGATTGAAAGTAAATCCGGGGCTGGAGAGATGGCTCAGCCATTAAGAGAGTTGACTGCTCATGCAGAGGACCCGGGTTCAATTCCCAGCACCCACATGGAGGCTAAGAACCATCTTTAACTCCAGTTCCAGAGGAATCCGACACCCTCTTCTGATGTCATTGCACAACACAGGTGCACCAAGCACACTCATACACATAAAAAAAAGTAAATCCACACTATAAATCATAGTTGTATCTGTAGATGACTGAATTATATATAATATATAATATATAATTTTCATACTTATAAATATAGATCAGAAAATAAATGTTATATTTAAAGTTAGAGTACATGGAATTATAATGACTTTCATGGAGAACAATTTAAAGTGTAGAGGATAATTAACCAGATATTAAAATGCAATTAAGTTTCAAGTAATTCAATTCATACAGACTTATAACAGACAGAATAATACCTATGGAATAAATAACCTATAAAGTACACACCAAGGCATTTAATACAACAGATGATACAGAAGCTTTCACTGGTATCTTGGGGCCTCAGGAAAATGAACCAAGACAAGGTCAAACAAGCAAGAAATCTATTAGAGAAAATGCTTGTGGGACAATTTATGTCAGGAACTGGAAAAAGCAAGGAGTTGTGGATTGTGTTTGTCACCCACTGTCACCATGATAAACTCTCTGAGACAATCCATTAATAAGGGAGACATTTTATTTCGGCTCACAGTTCCAGTCCAAAGTTGCTTTGGGCCTGGGGCATCACAGCGTATCATGGTGTGGAGCACCTGGGGAAGAAGGTCTGTTTACCTGAGGGCAGCTGGAAGCAAGACAGACAGACATGGGCTGGGGTTCTAAAAGCCCTCTCGAGAGTACACCCCAGTGGCCTGTTCTCCTCTCACTAGATGCAAACTCTTAGAGGTTCCACCAACTCCCAACAGCATCTCGAGCTAGGGACGCAGCCCCCAACACTTGGTTCTTCTCAAGACAATTCAAGATTCAATACAAGCTTGGCTCTAAGTGAGGTGAGAAAGAAAAGCACCTTGGACCCAACGTGAACTTCTTTAGATGATCAGCAAGGGTGTCAGAGGAGACCCCTGACTTCCGGAGCAGCTTTGCCTTAGAATCTCTGCGACTGGGCAGGGGTGAACCTCAGCTGGTAGAGTGTTTGCCTACCATGCCTGAGGCCCAGAGTTCAATGTCCAGTGCCTCATGCTGTGATCCCAGCACTGAAGAGGCAGAGGCAGTAGGAGCAGATGCTCAAGGTCAAGGTCCTCGGTAAGGATAGCAATGTGGGCAGTATCTACAAACACAGCGGTAGATGCTGGTGGGTGGATGGCAGGTGCAGCAGCCGGAGCCCCCAGTGCACTGGAAAGTCTAAGAGCAGTATTCTCATGCCAAGAACAAGGAAAAGAATTATTCAACACACTCTACAGCAACTTATTACTTGGAAAATAAAATCAATTTACACCCCCTCACCCCACTAGTCACCAAAATTCATCAATTATGTTAAAGAGTTAAATGTAAGATTAAAATCCTAAAAATGAGAAAACAAATAGGTGCCTTGTCTTAGTATCCAGAAATAAGAACTCTGTGAACTTCATTATCTTTGGGACACTGAAATTATCCAACAAACCAATGAAAGAATTATCCAACAACCCAGTGATAGCACCTGGCTCCTACCTGTGCTTCAAGTGGTCCTGGGAAATCCCCAGTCTAAGCTCTGTGCACTTAATTCTCTCAGGCTGGCTTTAAACTCAGGGATCTACCTGCCTCTGCCTCCTGAGTGCTGGGATTTGCCACCACACCTGAAACAAACTTCATTCATGTTGTACTATATTAATGCTTTAATTTTTGAAGTTAAATAATATTCCTTTGAATGCATATACTGCCTGCTATTCTATAATTCATCTGCTAATGAACATTTGGGTTGTGAACTTTAAAAAATGCTAAGTGCAAAAAGGCTGACCTAAAGGGTCATATATTATATGACTCTAGATACATCATATATGTGCAAAATGAACCTACATAGAAAGGCAGAAAGTAAGTAGAGATAAAATGGAGAGAGGTTTCTAATAGATGTAGGATTGATTGGAGGGGGGCATGATAAAAATATTGTGTCAATTAAGCCAGGTGTGGTGGGACATGCCTGTAATCCCAGCACTCAGGAGACTGAAACAGTAAGATTTCTGTAAGTTCTAGTCCAGTCTGGGCTACATAGTGAGTCAGTGTCCCCAAAATAATAATTAACTCTGTACTAGAGGGCTGGAGAGATAGCTCTGCAGTCAAGAGCACTTAATGTTCTTACAGAGGACCTGAGGTTGATTCTCATCACTCACATAGTGGCTCACAACTGCTTATAACTTCAGCTCTAGGAGATCTGATAAACTCATCTGGCCTCTGTGGGTACTGCACAAATGTGGTGCACTTATATACATGCAGGAAAAATACTCATACACATAAAAATACAATTAAATGTAATTTATAAAATAATAATTGGCCAGTGGTACATGCCTTTAATCCCAGAACTCAGGAGGCAGAGGCAGGTAGATCCCTGTAAGTTTAAAGCCAGCCTGGGGGAATTGAGTGTACAGAGCTTAGACTGGGGATTTCCCAGGACCACTTGAAGAACAGGTAGGAGCCAGGCGCTATCACTGGGTTGTCGGATAATTCTTTCATTGGTTTGTTGGATAATTAAATCATTGTCTTGTGTGGCTGTGGGGGCGGAGTTGCCCTGCTAGCTGGTATAAGAGGTGGGCCTGTTGCCACTGTGAGACTTGAGTGCACAGAGCTTAGATTGGGGATTTCCCAGGACCACCTGAAGCAGAGTACCGCCCCCCCAACCCCTGCCAACTAGAATTGCTGAGGGAGTGTCCAAGTGGATTCTTTGGAGAACCTTCAGAACAGAAAGGGAAGAGTGAGTCAGACTTCCCATATATAAACAAAATTGAAAGCCTAAAGCCTAGACAAGTCAACACTCAATAAACAAGGAGAAAAACAAAAAACAACAAAGGCATCTGAAGGAGGCAAGCAAAGCAACCCTTCAACACAGTGAAGAGGCATTTGAGATTGGCATTGGAACACAGGCAAATGGAAACCCACATGCCAGGGACACGATGAAGGGACAACAAGGGAAAGGTGCAGGATAATTCCACACCAAGCTTTACCAACCCTGTGGGAGACTCCTACAGTGGGATCCCCCTGGGGGTGGCCCAGGACACAGACCTTAGAGGAATAATTGCAGACATATTCAAAGAAATCAAAGAATATAAAGAACAAGTCAGAGAACTAAGGAGAGAGAATGAAAAGCTCAAGAAGGACCTAGAGGGAGAGACTAACACTGGAAGTAGAAATGCTAAAAAAGGAAACCGACCAGCAAAGCAAGGACCTACAGGAAGAGATTGAGAAGCTCCAAAAGGAAGTGGAAATACTAAAGAAATCACAAGATGAAAAGAAAAAGGAAATCGAACACTATCCATTCAAGAGGAAAGGAACAGAAAAAGCCTCAGAAGTAGAATGGAGGAAGCAGAACAGACCTGGAAGACAACAAAGAACAGCTAAAAAGCTCAAGTAAAGATTATGAAAAATTTGGGGGCTGGAGAGATGGCCTAGCGGTTAAGTGCCCCAACCACTCTTACAGAGGACCTGGGTTCGATCCCCAGCACCCACATGGCAGCTGAAAACCGTCTGAAACTCCAATTCCAGGAGAACTCCAGTTCCAGGAGAATCCGACACCTTCTTCTGACCTCCGCGGCATTGCACGACATGGGTACACAGACCTGCATGCAAACAGTACATTCACACACATACAGAAATAAATATAATTTTTAAAAGATTATGAAAATTTTTAAAATACACAAAAGTGGAACAACCAGGAATTGTGAGACACTATGAAAAGATCAAACCTCTGCATCATAGGAATAGAGGAAGGAGAAGAATCCCAAGAGAATGGTATTGATCAGATCTTCAACAGAATAATAGATGAAAATTTCCCCAAAATAAAAAAAGACAAACCTGGGGCTGGAGAGATGGCCTAGCGGTTAAGAGCGCCGACCGCTCTTGCAGAGGATCCGGGTTCGATCCCCAGCACCCACATGGCGGCCGAGAGCTGTCTGAAACTCCAATTCCAGGAGAACTCCAGTTCCAGGGGAATCCGAGACCCTCTTCTGACCTCCGCGGCTTTGCACGACACGGGTGCACAAACTTGCATGCAGACAGTACATTCATACACATACAGAAATAAATAAAATTAATAAAAAAAAATTAAAAAAAAAAAAAAAACAAAACAAAAAAAAAAAAAAAAAATTAATAAAAAAAAATTAAAAAAAAAAAAAAGACAAACCAATATAAATACAAGCATATAGAACTCCAAACAGACAAGATCAGAAAAGAAACTCCCCACGTGATATCATAGTTAAAAGGCTAGATGCCCAAAACAAAGACAAAATTCTGAAAGCCACAAGAGAAAAACAACAAGTTACATATAAGGGGAAATCCATCAGAATTACAACTGACTTCTCAGTGCAAACTATGAAAGCAAGAAGAACGTGAAGCAAAGCATTCCCAGTGTTAAAGGACTAAAGATGCCAACCCAGCTTACCCAGCAAAAATGTCGATAATAGTTGAAGGACAGAGAAAAATCTTCCATGACATAAACAAGATGATAGAATACATGTCCAGAAAGTCAACTCTTCAGAGAATACTTGAAACAATTCAAAGGACAAAAGAAAGGAGCAACTATCTCCAGGGACCTAGAAAGAGAAATT
Organism: Rhizomys pruinosus; assembly: GCA_009823505.1. Classification (NCBI taxonomy): domain Eukaryota; kingdom Metazoa; phylum Chordata; class Mammalia; order Rodentia; family Spalacidae; genus Rhizomys; species Rhizomys pruinosus. The sequence continues at coordinate 919,653 of VZQC01004268.1, forward strand.
AATAAAAGTATAACTGCAGAAGTAGAAACCTAGACCAAAAATGCAAATGGATAATAAGATGAAGGGAAGCAACACACATCTTTCAGTTATAACCTTAAATATTATTGGACTAAACTCCCCAGTCAAAAGAGATAGACTGGGAGATTGGATTAGGAAACAGAACCCATCTTTATGCTGTCTACAAGAAACCCATCTTACCCTCAATGATAGACACCAACTTAAAGTGAAGGGAAGGAAAAAATATTCCAAGCAAATGGAATATTCCAAAAACAAAGCAGGTGTTGCTACTTTAATATCAGACAAAATAGAATTCAAAGTAAAATAAATCAGAAGAGACAAAGAGGGCCATTACATCTTTATCAAAGGAACAATTGACCATGAAGATTTCACAATTATGAATATATATGCACCAAACTCTGGTGCACCAAACATTATAAAGACAATTCTCCAGGACCTTAAGGCACAGATTAACCCTAGCACACTCATAGTAGGGGACTTCAATACCCCACTGAGCCCTTTGAACAGGTCAACAGGACAAAGAATAAACAGAGAGACATCTGAACTGAATGATATGATACACCAAACGGACCTCACAGATATCTACCAAATATTCCACCCAAATACCAGAGGATACACTTTCTACTCAGCACCCCACAGAACTTTCTCCAAAATTGACCACATACTGGGACACAGAAAAAAACCTCCACAAGTACAAAAAGCTTGAAATAATTTCATGCATTCTATAAGACCACAGTGCAATAAAGCTCAGTGTCAACACCAGGATAAGCCCTACTATCTACAAGAATACGTGAAGACTAAACAACACACTCCTGAATAATGATGGGTCAGGGAAGAAATAAAGAGAAATAAAAGCATTCCTGTGGAACTCAATTACAATGATAATACACAACAAAACCTATGGGATACTTTAAAAGCAGTCTAAGAGGGAAGTTTAGAGCCCTGGGTACCTACATCAGAAAAAGAGAAGGAGCACAGGTGAACGATCTGACACTGCAGCTAAAGACACTTGAGAGACAGCAACAAATGAGCCCTAAGCACAACAGACAGGAAGAAATCACAAAAATCAGAACAGAAATCAATGAAATAGAAACAAAGAAAACAATACAAAAATAATCAATGAATCCAAAAGTTGGTTCTTTGAGAGAATAAACAAGATAGAGAGACCTCTAGCCCAGTTAACCAAAAGAAAGAAAGAGCAAATTCAAATCAATAGAATGCATGATGAAAGTGGAAATATCACGACAATGAAAATATCCAGACAATCATATGGGAATACTTCAAAAACCTATACTCTACTAAGTTTGAAAACCTAGGAGAAATTGATGAATATCTGAAATCCTGGGGATCACCAAAGCTTAACCAAGAAGAGATCGACAGCTTAAACAGACCCATAATATATGAAGAACTTGAAGATGTAATAAGAAACCTCCCAAATAAAAAGCCCAGGCTCAGATAGTTTCACGGAAGAATTCTACAAAACATTTCAAAAAGACCTACAACCATTATTACTCAAATTGTTCAGAAGGATACAAGCAGAGGGAAATCTCCCAAATTCCTTCTATGAAGCCAGCATCACTCTAATACGAAAACCAAAGGTACAACTGAAAAGGAGAACTATAGACCCATCTCGTTAATGAACACAGATGCAAAAATTCTCGACAAAATACCTGCAAACTGCATACAGACCCACATCAAGAAGATCATCCATCATGACCAAGTTGGATTCATACCAGAGATGCAGGGATGGTTCAACATATGAAAATCAATAAATATCATAAAACACATAAATGGACAAAAACCACATGATCATCTCAATTGATGCAGAAAAAGCCTTTGACAAAATCCAGCATCCCTTTATACTTAAAGTCCTAACCAAAGCCATATAGGAAACCGACAGCCAACATCATCCTAAATGTAGAAAAGATAGAAGCATTCCCCTTAAAGGTAGGAACTTGGCAAGGCTACCCCCGTCAACACTCCTCTTCAATATAGTGCTTGAAACACTTGCTAGGGCAATAAGGCAAGAAAAGGAAATTAAAGGAGTACTAATTGGAAAAGAGGAAGTCGAGCTATCCCCTTTTGCTGTTGATGTGACTGTTTACCTAAGGGGTGCTAAAAACTCCACCAAAAAACTCCTAGAAATGATTAAGAGTTTCAGTAAAGTGTCAGGATACAAAATTAACCTAGAAAAATCAGTAGCCTTTCTTTATACCAGCAACAAGCACTGAAGAAGGAATGCAAGGAGATCTTTCCACTCATAATAGCCTCAAAAACAATAAAATACCTAGGAACAAATCTAACCAAAGACACCAAAGATCTCTACAAAAAATTTTAAACCCCTGAAGAAGGAAATTGAAGAAGAATACATCAGAAGATGAAAAGACCTCCCATGCTCATGGATTGGAAAAATTAATATAATAAAAATGTCCATTCTACCCAAATTAACTTATAAATTCAACACAATCCCAATTAAAATCCCCAAGAGTTTCTTCACAGGCTTGGGAAAAAAGTCCTTAATTTCATATGGAAAAACAAAAGACTCCGAATAGCCAAAGCAACCCTAAAAAGAGCAATACAGGGGGGATCTGCATACCAGACTTCAAACTATACTACAGGGCTATAGTCATAAAAACAGCTTGCTACTGGCACAAAAACAGACCTGTTGACCAATGGAACAAAACCGAAGATCCAAGCTGAAGCACATACAATTTCAGCTCTCTCATATTTGACAAGGGGGCCAAGAAAACACAATGGAGGAAAGAAAGCATCTTCAGCAAGTGGTGTTGGCAAAACTGGATCACCACTTGTAGAAGAATGAAATTAAACCCCTACCTCTCACCCTGTACAAAAGTCAATTCCAGATGGATCAAAGACCTCAGCGTGAAACCCTGAAAACTCTGAAGGTGATAGAAGAAAAAGTTGGCAGTAGCCTACAAGTCATGGGTGTAGGAAAAGACTTCCTAAATCAGACAGCAGCTGCACAAGAAATAAGATCGACAATTGACAAATGGGACCCTATTAAACTCAAAAGCTTCTGTACAGCAAAAGAAACAATCAAGGAAGTGAAGAGAAATCCCACGGAGTGGGAGGAAACCTTCACCACAGATACATCTGACAAAGCATTGATTTCCAGAGTATATAAACTACTCAAAAAACAAACAAGTAAGAAAACAATGACTCCTTCAAAAGATGGAGCAAAGAGCCGAACAGAGACTTCACAAGTGAGGAATTAGAGATGGCTGAGAAACATCTTAAAAATGTTCAACGTTGCTAATAATTAAGGAAATGCAGATTAAAACCACTTTAAGATATCATCTCACTCCAATAAGACTGTCTAGGATCAAGAAAACAAATGATACCAAGTGCTGGAGAGGTTGTGGGGAAAGGGGAACACTCATCCACTGCTGGTGGGAATGTAAGCTGGTAGAGCCACTATGAAAGCGATGTGGAGAACCCTTGGAAAACTAAAAATGAGTTGCCACCTTACCGGTTATACCACTCCTGGGTATATACCCACAAGACTCATCTTACTGCAGAGATACATGCACAGCCATGTTTGTTGCAGCTCTCTTCACAATAGCAAAGAGGTGGAACCAACCCAAGTGCCCCTCAACTGACAAGTGGATAGAGAAAATGTGGTACATCTACACAATGGAGTTCTATGCAGCAGTAAAGAAAGATGACATCATGAATTTTGCAGGTAAATGGATGGAGCTAGAAGATATCATGCTAAGTGAAGTAACACAGTCCCATAAAAACAATGAATGGTATCCCTCATCAGTGGATGCTAGCACCAATTACCTAGTTGTAAGGGAAACTGAGCAACGTTAATGTGATCTGAAAACAACTGTGCTCTTATATTGTGAATCCCTTAACAGGTTCTAGAACTAAGCTACCATTTATTTTCAGAGTTAGCAAGCTTTGGTATATGGATGATGGATATATATGTATACTTTACAGTAACAGAAGATCAAAGGAATACAGAAAAAGTTACTTTGTCATGACATTGTGTCTAACTACAGTGTTTATTTTGTGGGAGTGCTTCTTAGTAGTTCTTATACAAGGCTGTTTGAGGTTTTGTCCAAGCCTTTTGTAAAATATTATAAAGTAGTTAAAAGGCTGGTGTAACTTAGCCTTTCTAGATGCTTAACGACCATACCAATTTGGCCGAGGGTCTTAAGGGATAACTTTGTTCCTGGCCCTCAGAGGTCAACAAAGTCCCAGGGGACTATGCATGGGGCCATCTCTTGAAATGTCCTGCAAATGTGAGTCACCAGTCTTTCTGTGCAGGGAGGTCTTGGAGATCCTCTAATGGGACTTCAGCCAGCATCCAGTCAATAAAGAGGAAAGTCTGCTCATGCTTCAAAAAGGGAAGCCTGGTCTAGCAAGAACTGACTTTTTCCTCAAGTGAATGGAACTGGTTATTGAAAAGCCAAAAGGAGATGGGACCCCCCCCCAACCCGAGTGACCCTTGAGGACCAGATCCTCAACCGACCTTGAGAAAACAAAAACCTTGGTTAATCTGGGTTAACTGTGTGGCCTTAAACATCCAAAAGGAAAATATAACCAGAAATAAATAAGTAGTAAGGCCTGAGAAATTGTACTTCAGGTATAAAGCTTGAGATCTTAGTAAAAAGAGAAAAGAGCACAGTTGTTTTACCTGTCTTACTGGCAAGTGCAGCTACCCTGTGGCTGCCACTGCTTTTTCCATCCTTCAAAGATGTGAGAAAACACAGCTTTTCAACCTTCCATTATGTACTGAAGACTCATGTCTCTCCAAGAATCCTCCAAATCTTCAGTTCCAGATGGGGAATGCTGAGACATCCAGCTTGTAGACTGAGCTACTACTGGGGTTTCCACTTCTTCAGAGTATAGACTGCCATTGTTGGACTACCCAGGCTGTATCATAGAGACTAGTACAGGAAGATCAAGACAGGACGTGGTGCTTACTGGACCTCATTTGGTGACCATGGAAAGGGAAAACCCCAGTGTGGAGCACAAGGGCAGAACTGTTGGTGGTTTAGGCTTGCCAAGGAGGAGACTTCAAACATGACATCTTTAAGCCTAATTAAAAAAATCATAAGCTGAAGATGCTAAAACCTATGATATATGTGGCATGCATATGTGCACATTTTGGAGTGATGGATATTGGAAGGAATAACAACAACAACAACAACAACAACAGAAAAGTCTGCATCAAAGAACTGACTGAAATGGTGAACTTCTGCTGAAAATAGTAAACTTCTTCATCAAACATTTTGAGAGAGACTGAGAAAAAGATGAAAAACATGTTTGGCAGAATGCATGAGCTCTGGTGGAGGGGGTCAGGGAAGAGGGCACAGGTCTAGATTTGATTTGTAATGTAATTTGATTTGTGTGAAATGCACAGAGCTTCAATAAAACATTGGCTTAAAACGAAACAAAACAAAACAAAAAAAGCCAGCCTAGTCTACATACTGAGTTCTAGGCTAGATGGGGTTGCAGGGAGACTCTGTCTCAATAATAATGATAATAACAATAATATTGTATATAATTTTACAATTAGATAGTGATAGTGGCTGCCTTTGTGACTTAACTTGTATAGTTTAAAGATAATTTAAAGTAAAAACTTAAAAACTCACAAAAGAAACAAATATGTTTGATGACAAAATGTGGAAACTTCTCCCTACCTGGTAGTCCCCAGAGCACACCCACAGGATTTCATGCATTCTGTCATTTATGCTAAGGCCTGTCCAGTCAAGTTTGTGTCCTCAGTGTGAGGTCATCCACTGGAGCCTGGTCAGCCTGCTGAGCATCACAGCTCCCTCTCACCCAGCAGTGATCAGACGCCACTATTTCCTAGGCTAAGATTGGAGCCTCCTGCCCACTTCCCTAGTTCTATGCTAGTATAAATAGCTCCCCAAGGATACAGACTGTCTGCGTGTCTGTCCCTTGTTAAAAGACTCCTGACCCTCCTCTTCTGAGGAAATGTGGACCACGCCCATTCTTTATAGAACTCTTTCTCAAGTGTGTTTGCTCCTCATTCCCATGTTCTGAGCTGGCTAATTACACACCTGTTCCTCACCATCTCATTGCTAAGAGTCCCTTTTATCCCAGCAGCAGTCAAGGCTAGTTAAGCCTCTATAGGTTAAAGTGTATCTCTATCCGTGAGGGTTATAAAGAGAGAACCATCAAGCTAGAAGGACTTGAGAGGATGGGTTCAGGCAAGGGCCACAAAAATGGTGCTGCCTACACTTCCCAACCACACCACATTCTTCCAAAAAAAAAAAAAAAAAAAAAAAGACCTATTCTTTTGAATGTACAAATAGAGAAGTATTTCCAAAGTCTTGCTTTGCACACCTTAAAGTTTTGTAAATTGTGCTTTGTAAATTTTTTAAGGGGAAAAAGCATTTATTTAGCTCACAATTCCAGGTTGCAGTCCATCATACAGGAAGTCAGACTGAAGTGGCTAGTCACGTCCCATCCGCAGTCACGAGCAGGGAGAGAATACATGCATGATTGTGTTCAGTTCATTTTCTCCTTTTTGATACAGTCTATGACCCAAACCCAAGGAATACCACCCCCACCCTCAGTCTTCCCACATCAATTAATGCCATCAAGACAATCCCTCCTAGACATGGGCACAGGCCAGCCTAATCTAAAGGCTTCTCTTGAAGACTCTTCCCAGGTGATTCCGGATTGTGGCAAGTTGATGATTAAAACCAACCACCAGAAATTGTTCAAGACCATTGCTTCGTCCACAGCTTCTTTTCTGAACTGCAGGCTCACAGATTCAACCACCATCCTTACGTGAATATCTCTAATGTCATGCATTCAAGGTGGAAGTCCTGGTGTCCTGAACATCACATCTCCTTGGCCCACAGCCCCTCATCTGTACCCATACGAAGTCTGCATCAAGTTGCTCAGGCTAAAATCTTGTGCCGTTCTTAGTAGCTCTCTTTCACTTATACATCCAATGTGTTAGGAAATCCTGTTGGTTTCATCTTCAAAATATAATCCCATGCCAACACCTCTCACTAACTCAGCACCAAAGCCTTTCCTTGCCAATTTCTCTCCCCTGGGTTATGACAATGATCTCCTGACAGTTTCTTCCTAGTTTCTTTTAACTTCTTAAATTCTAGTCTTAAAAGAACATAGCCAGAGCTGTGTTATAAGACAGAAAACCCGGAGGACTGTTCCAGGGCTCTGGGGTAAAACCCTTTCTTTTTAGCGTCCGCATTGTGTTTTCTCCTGTAGTGTTTTATGAAGTTGTGAGGTTTCAGAGCTCTGTGGCAGCCTTGTCATTCCATCAGTGACTGCAGAGTCTTGCTGCCCCTTCTTGTTCCTGCCTCCTGCTTATCAGCTTTCCAGCCTGTCTCAGCATCTGAAGCCCAAAGTCAGACTCAGAAGGCCCAGCCAGAGCATCCTTTCCAGAGTGAACATTACACTGACTCTAGCCTGAGCATTTTCAACCCCCTGGAAACTTTATAATAATGGTAGTTTGCTATTACAGCCCAAGTTTCTGATGTTGGCAAGAGAAATGTCCCTAATCACAAGGCTCTTCTGGTTCATGTGAGAGACCCACCAAATATCCTCAGGCTACATGTAAAGGACAGCCCAAAATGTTCCATAAGTCATAACTGCAACACAGAGAAGACCTCATGATGAATGGCTTCATTTCACTGACTGTGCCAAGCAATCTTCCTGAAACCTTTGCACAACTTGTTTCCTCTACTGGCACCACCTCCCTCCGCTCCCTGATCTCACCTACCTCCACCATTGTGGTCCCACTACTGTAGTCCCACCCCCCAAAATGTTCTTTCTACTGTTCATTCTTTTGTGTGTGTCTGTACACACACACACACACACACACATACACACACATACACACACACACACACACACACACACACACACACACGGAGAGCAGAGGACAACCTTGGGTATCATTCTTCATGCACTATCTACATTTTTGTGAGACAGGGCCTCTTATTGGCCAGAAACTCTCCCAGCAGCCTGGACAGCAAACCCCAGGGATGCTCTATCTCCATTTCCCCAGCTCTGGGGTTACAAGGATGCACCACCATGTCCAGCTTCTTTTGTGTGGGTTCTGAGGCTCAAACTTAGGTCCTCTGGTTTTTGCTAAATGATCTTCCTAGTCTCTATCATTTGTTCTTGAGGCCTCAAGTACTATAGACTTTGTTCTACCCACCATCACCTTTACCTCACCACCAATTAATCTAGGACAGCAAAAGAATGAACTCTACCCTTCCTCATTCTGGGATTCCTTCTAGTCAAAATGCCAATGAGAAGGACAGACAAATGAACACGGTTATCCAACTACAGAATGAAATCACTGTGATACTGTATGTGTGTGTGAGCATATGTATGTGTGTATGATGTATATGTGTGTGGATCTCTGTGTGCATATGTGTGTATGTGTATGTGTGTGCATAGTATACATTAGGTGTGCATATGTGCACATATGTGCACATTTGTATGTGTGTGCATGTCATGTGTATATACTAGTGCATGCATGCATGTGTGTATGTGTGCATGTGTTTTGTATCTGTATGTATGTGTATGTGTGGATACAGTATGTATATGTATGCGTTTGTGTCTATATGTGTTATGTATGTGTGTTGATATTTGAAAGGAGAATCAATAAATCAAATATATCCAGCAGCTCTCTTGATCACTCTCACTCATGAATTACATCTTTTTATTCCTATCCATACAGTTCACATCCTTGGTGCTGAGTCACTGCCCAGCTGGCTGCACATGAACCAAAGAGACCCCAAAATGTAGAACTAGAACCCAGAAATGGAAGCCCACAGTACAGACAGTATGCTAGGGTATTGGGAGGACAGAACCTCGCATGTCGAAAGACGGGAGGCAAAATAAACACAAGCTTGGGCCAGCGCCTCATTGTGCACAGGCTGCAGAGATGGTCAGGCTGACAGCCCACCAGGCAGACAGGCTGGAGACAGGAAGGCACACCCTCATTCGTATCCTCTGTGCCTCGTTAGAGGGCCGTCCTGCTCACTGCAGCCCAGGGAAGGAAAGGCAAATCTTCACAGTTGGAGGAGGCTTCTGAGCAGTCTGCGCCTCTGAGCTGCCTCACTTCACAAGCTCCTTCTGAGTCGCACACAAGGGCTTCCCCCAAGGAGATGCTAACTCGACCACAGGTACTCCTTCAGACTGCTGGCTCATACGCTTTAGATTTCAACGTGTGTTGACGAACTTCCTAAAATTTCAGGTTCTACAATACAACTAGACAAAAAGTACACGGGCCACACAGGACTGGGTCTGGAGCACTGTAGACTCCTGATGCTGTTTCTTATTTCCTCCTTACACTTAAGAAAATTCCAGATAATTCTTTCTGGTTCTGCCCCTAGTCTCACCTTCTGATACTTGACTCATCTTATTGAGGCTGCCTGTATAACAGCCTCTGCCCTTCTGACCTCCACCGTGGCACTGGACTGCATGGACCACAGCTATCACTCACCTGACCCCTGCTTGGTACTACTTAGTACTTATAACCCACTCAAAAAGTCCCTAGACAAATAAAAATAAGATTTGTACAACTAACTGAACAAGGACAAAGTGATTCAGGGGAGTTTCCAGGAAGATGACATCATAACAATGTTTATATGCATAACAAACAGTTTTTTTTTTCAGAGCGAAGCAACCTACATTTTTATTGTTTTCATAATTTCTCTTTCCAATATCAGACACGATATATCTGAAATATAAATTGGTGAGATCTACATTGGAGGCTGGACAGGACCACGTGTCACCATCCTGCTGCAGCTTTGGAAGGGGTCAGATAGTGACAATTACTCTGGTCCGAGAAAGATTCTGAAAGAGCATTAAATCAGGGCCTTGTCAGCCTTCCAGTGCAAACAACCATCCTCTCCCCATGTCAGCAGAGATTGGCTGCCCACCTGCTTGGCAACAGTCACGTTGGCTTGTGTGTTATTGCTCCCCTCCTTGCTGTCTTTCCATATACTTGGTAGCTATAATCTTTTTAAAAAATTTTTTATGTGTATGAGTGTACTGTCTGCATGCAGGTCTGTGTACCCCTGTCGTGCAATGCCGCGGAGGTCCAGAAGAAGGTGTCAGATTCCCTTGGAACTGGAGTTAAAGACGGTTCGTAGCCGCCATGTGGGTGCTGGGAATTGAACCTGGGTCCTCTGCAAGAGCACTTGGCGCTCTTAACCGCTGAGCCATCCCTCCAGCCCCGGTAGGTATAATCTTATACATAAATCTATGTTGCATCTGCAGTCTTGAAAAACTCTTCCGTGGCTGGGGGGTGGGGGGGGAAGAGGAGCCGAAGGTGAGAAAAGGCTCGCAGGCGTGCTGCACGGAGCGGACCTGCTGCTGCCCACGTCACGGCGCCTCCTGCAACGTCACGCCAGCTCAACGGTTGGCCCACGATAAATCCGGTTTCTTTTGTGGAGGGTGCACTGTTACAGCCTTGATTTCCTGGATCTGGTAACATGGCAAAAGATGTGTGGTATCCCTAGTGGCTGTCCATCCATCTGCAGTGAATACACATGGAAAGCAGCTCTTGCCTAAAACCTCTGGACTGACCAATGTTAACATCACACAGCAAGTGGTGAGTGGCAGGCCTCAGAGACCTGCAGCATCAAACACTATCTTGGAAGCAGAACAGGAAAGGGAAGAAGAATGGCAAGGGCCTACGGCATTTCTCCATGAAGGGATGCGAGAAGGCGCAGAGGAAAGGGACCACCTCCTACAATGAGGTAGGGGATGAGCTGGTCGCAGAGTTCAGCGCTGCTGACAACCACGTCCTACCAAATGAATCAGCCTATGACCAGAAGAACATCAGGCGGCACGTCTATGATGCCTTAAATGTGCTGATGGCCATTAACATCATCTCCAAGGAAAAGAAGGAGATCAAGTGGATCTGCCTGCCCACCAACTCCGCCAAGCAGAGCAGCAGGCCCGCAAGCCACCCCCTCCCAACTCCGTCATCCACCTGCCCTTCATCAGTGTTAACACCAGCAGGAAGACCGTCATTGACTGCAGCATCTCCAATGACAAATTTGAGTATCTGTTTAACTTCGACAACACCTTTGAAATCCATGATGACATCGAGGTGCTCAAGCGCATGGACATGGCATGTGGGCTGGAATCAGGGAGTTGTTCTGCTGAAGACCTCAAAATGGCAAGAAGTGGGGTACCAAAAGCTCTAGAACCATATGTGACAGAAATGGCTCAGGGATCCATTGGCGGGGGTGTTCGCTTTCCACCAGCGATTTGAGCAACAGTGAGGATGGGATGCTGGCCACAAGCTCCAACGGGTCCCAATACAGCGGCTCCAGGGTAGAGACCCCCTTTTCCTGCGTCAGGGAGGATGATGATGATGACTTCAATGAGAACGACGAGAAGGACTGAGGTCCCAACTTGTAGACTCCTCCCTTTCAAATTCAGCTTCAGGAAAAAAAAATATCTAGAGAAAAACTTTTTAAAGTGGGGTCTTCTGTTCTTTTTGGCCTTCCCCACGAAGAAACCTGTGAGCTTGGAGTTAGATGTGCACCTCCAATAAGGATTGTTCCCTTGGCTTTAGCCGCACTGTGGATGTGTTTTGATGCCAGCGTGCTGACACAGAGTCTGTATTTACTTTTTAGATTTTGTGTTTTTGTTTTCTGTTTTTTTAAGTTTGAAGTTTATTTTTGCCCCTCAACAGTTCTTGCTGGGTTTGCTGAGGAAAATGTACTGCACCCATGCCACGGACAATAATAAAACGCTATCCTACCACCGACATCCAGCAACCAGTGCTGTGTGTGCAGTGTGTTTGAGTGGTGCCCGCCACTGAGGATAGCCGGGCTTTAGGATGAGTTTCCTTTCCGTTTGTTAAATCATGCAGTGTCCAAAAAACTAAGTGGGTAGCAAAGCTCTACTTTTAAACATTAAGCGTCGTACATCCTAGTATGACCTTATTTTCCTTAAATTATATTGATCGTTGTGATTCCATCAAATTTGTACCTTTTCTCTATTGCAGCAACAAATTGCAAAGTAGTTTTTCTTGTTTGTTTGCTTGTTTTATTTGGAAAAAGTTTACTGCCACGTTGGTGCAACTATGGAAATTGTCTAGAAGGTTATTGCTTATGGTAAATTTGCCTGATTTCTTACAGGCTACGTTTGGAAACTTTTTTAAAATTTTATTTATTTTTTATGTGTATGAATGTACTGTCTGCATGCAGGTTTGTGCATCCATGTCGTGCAATGCCATGGAGGTCAGAAGAGGGCATCGGATTCCCCTGGAACTGGATTTAAAGACGGTTCTCAGCTGCCATGTGGGTGCTGGGGATCGAACCCAGGTCCTCTGCAAGAGCAGTCGGCGCTCTTAACCACCAGGCCATCTCTCCAGCCCCGGAAACTTTTTATTCTATAGTTGTTTACATAGTTATAAGTCTATCATTTAAAGACGTGTACTGAAACAGATGTTGTGTTTGTTTCCTAAGCATCTTCCTGTAATCTATTATAAAGTTGAAATTAAACATAGAGAATGTTTTAACAATTTTTAACTCAAAATTTGTCAATCATTTTTAATAGTTCTTTTTTTATAAAAAAGAAAAAGGAATTTAAGGACAGGCAGTAGTCTCTTAAAATTTATTCACAAAAACCCATTAACTGCACAGTTGCTGTTACCTGCCTGTTCTAAAACGATAGTCTTTTTATTGAAACACAAATACTTTTCTGTAATATTTTATGGAATATAAAGAGACTTTAATTGTTTGACTTGTTTAACTCAGCACTGTTAGTTTTTATTAATAAAATGCTCATGGGCATTTTTTTAAAAATCTTGATTTCATTTTTATTTCCTAGTCACCTAAATTCCTTGCCAGAAATATTTTGAAGCCATGGATTCATGCTCTGAAATCATTGAACAATGAGATGTGTCATTTCTTAAAAGGGCAAAGGGGAGCTGAAGAGATGGCTCAGTGGTTAAGAGCACTGACTGCTCTTGCAGAGGACCAGGGTTCATTCCCAGCACCCACATGGTGGCTAAGAACCATCTTTAACTCCAGTTCCAGGGGAATCCGACGCCATCTTCTAACCTCTACAGCATTGCAGGACACGGGTGCACCAACCTACATGCAGACAGTACACTCATATACATAAAATAATAAATATAAAAAATAAAAATATAAAAAAGGGCAATGGAGCTGATTCGCTCCTAGTTACCTATCAATATGGAAATTGCCTGAACCTAATTATTTCACCCTTTGGACTCCCAGCACTTTAAACATATCTCCATTAAACAAATGTTCATTAAAGCACATTTCTCTTTGCTAGCTGGCTAGTTTATGTGTCTGAACCTCTTTAATAGCAGGGTTTATTTCTCATTTATGGATGCAGTGCTGCAGCTCCTCCACCCACATCAAATCCTGGCCTCTGTCATTACTAACCAGGTGATTTGAACAAAGATCTTGTTAAAACGCTTCACTTTCTTGTCTGTTTAATGGAGCAATAATGGTGTAAAGACTGCACCTCACACTTCAGATACTCGCCCAATTTTCTCTCAGTGGGGTTCTGTCTATTAAGAGCACTTCCTTGGGAGTCTATGATCATACTAACAGTAGGTGGGATTATAAACTAAGCTCTTATTTCCTAGCTCCACATTCTAGCTTCCCAAGTGGGCGAAACAGAAGGAACCTTCACAACAACCTTCACAATGATCCCAGAAGCTGAGACATTTGAAGATACAGCTAGCAATGTCAACCTCCATCGTGACTATAGATCTTATGGATCAGGGGCCTTAATGTTCCCACACCTCTTCCACAAAGGACCTATATTGGGACATGTACACTGTCCCACATTTGCAGCTGGACTTGAAGAGTATTCATTTTTTTACCCAAATGTCCTCTGAGATCAATTAGTCAAAAAAATTTTCTATTTTCTTACAACCTCACAATCTGGTGGCCCTGCTGCAAACAATTCCAGTGACTTTCCTTGCTTAGCTCGATGGGCTCCTGTTCAACATTCGGGCCCAGGTATTACAAGAAGACTTTGGCCAAGAAGACACAATGGAGAAAAGACAGCATCTTCAGCAAGTGGTGTTGGCAAAACTGGATCACCACTTGTAGAAGAATGAAATTAAACCCCTACTTCTCACCCTGTACAAAAGTCAACTCCAGATGGATCAAAGACCTCAACGTGAAACCCCAAACTCTGAAGGTGACAGAAGAAAAAGTTGGCAGCAGACTACAAGACATAGGCATAGGAAAAAACTTCCTAAATCAGACAGCAGCTGCGCAAGAATTAAGGTCGACAATTGACAAATGGGACCTCATTAAACTCAAAAGCTTCTGTACATCAAAAGAAACAATCAAGGAAATGAAGAGAAATCCCACAGAGTGGGAGGAAACCTTCACTGCAGATACATCTGACAAAGCATTGATTTCCAGAATATATAAACTACTCAAAAAACAAAGAA
>VZQC01004268.1:936266-982007 GCA_009823505.1 Rhizomys pruinosus
ACCGCTCTTGCAGAGGACCCGGGTTCGATCCCCAGCACCCACATGGCGGCTGAGAACCGTCTGTGACTCCGGTTCCAGGAGAACTCCAGTTCCAGGGGAATCCGAGACCGTCTTCTGACCTCCGCGGCATCGCACGACACGGGTGCGCAGACCTGCATGCAGACAATACATTCATACACATAAAAATAAATAAATAAATAAATAAAAAAATACATTAAATTAAACCTCCAGTGTCTATCATTGTATCATCATGATATTTGGCAGATAAAACTTACAGGCTCCAGTGAATTGCTCGTCCAAGATTCTAGAGGTTATCTTTCTGAGTCAAAGAAAAACCTTATGATGCTTTTTTCTAGGGCTGTATTCTAAAAATTCTCTAATAAAAATTAAACCAGGCACGATGGCACACTCCTTTAACCCCAGCACTTGGGAGGCAGAGGCAGGCAGATCTCTGTGAGTTCAAGGCCAGCCTGGTCTACAGAGCAAGTTCCAGGACAGCTGGGACTACAGGGAGACCTTGTCTCAAAAACACAGGAAAAAAAATTAAAATAAAAGAAAGCAATAATACAAGAGTTCTTTGAAACCCTGACCTTGATTTGTGGAGGCTCCCTCCTAAGTATCAATTTTGGTGACTCACTGTACATTTGTACAATGCCAGTCTGACCCTGCCACCTGCAGTGTTTTCCCCAACAGTTGAATGGAGAACATGAAAATGAGAGCCTGGCTGGGAGCCTCTCTTTGCCTTTTATAACAGGCTCATCCGCTTTCACACATTTAACCACCTTCCCCACCCAGCCTCAGCCTTGTCCTCAAGGTCTCTGGTGATTCATATGAACACGCACCGCAGGCCTGCCTTTTTGGCAGCAGTATCGGACTACGCCCTCCAACCTTCTTTGTCTTTCTGTTGCTGATATAATCATTCTTCCTTTTTCTTCTGGTATAGTTTGCTTCTTCGTATCCTCTCCTGGGGAACTTGTCCTTCATCAAGCAAGCTTCTACCGTAAAAAGCACAATGGATCAGCCCCCTCACAGAACAATGTAGTCAGAGGCCCTTACTGCAGTGCTCTGCCTTAGTAAGGACCAGAACCTGTCTTGATTGTCAAATCTCAAAACCGAGGCTCAAAGGAGTTTGACTTACCAAAGCAAGAGAGTGGAAAGCAAAACCTCCTCAGCATCTGCCTCCAGCCCTCCCTTCTTACTGGAGTTCATACCTCCTCCCTCAGGTTAGACTCTCTCCCATCTCAAGAAGAGCAGATAAATTATAATATCAGAAAATTAGCATCCACTTCGAAATCCCTATGGATTATTCTAAAACCATCTGAGCACACTTCAGGTCACTATTATGACAGTGGCTTTAAGGATACAACAATGTGGTTGGAAATGAGCTTGAAGCTATATTTGCCTGTGGCCTTGAGAGAAAGGAAGGGGGTGAGGAAATACTTGCAATGTGCAAGTATGAGGACCTGAATTAGACTCCCAGCACCCACATAAAGAGTCAGGGGCACCCCATCTATGCTGGGTAGGGGTCAGGGACTCATGGATCTGTGGTGCTCAGCAGCCAATCAGTCTAGATGAATCAGCAAGCTCCAGAATAAATAACAATAATAAAAAGGTGAAGACTGACTGAAGAAAACTGTCAACGTAGATCTCCGGCCTCCACAACCATGTGCACACACATGTATACTCACCCACATTCACACACACAAGCCTGTATATAGGCATATGATACACACACACACATACACACACACACTAGCAAGGAAGATTGATTGTCTACATGCAGAATGGGTTGCTGCGTGGCCCAGCTATGCCCTTTGAGGTCTTCATTAATTCAGGCCATATGCTCCCCCTCTAGCACTTCGGGTACTGTCTTTCTTGAGGGTGCTTTCCTCACTGCATGTCCTTTTTCCCATCTTTATGGCCAAATTATATGGTATGATACAATTGATTTAGGGATTGAATTTCTCCTCCTTGTGCCATTAAAAACATATTGACTACATTCTCTCTTGAGCAAAAATATATGGACACACACACACACACACACACACACACACACCACACACCAGAGTCCTATAAAGATTCAATAATTTCTTCTCAAGTAAAATCTGTACAATCAAAACTCAACAGACTTAATGATAAATGGTGGGCTACAAAGAGCCAGGCACGTGTGCTTCTGATCCAGCTGTCTGGACTCCTTGCTCTCTAAACAGTGGGGTACCTTCCTTTCCAGACATCAGTGACGCTGCCTAACATTACAGAAAGAAGCCAAACCAGGGCTTTCCCTTCTTTCCTCCTCTATATTTTTTAAACATTCCCTTTTCCTTCAAGACCTCCGCCTCTCTTTGGCACTGCTTTCTGAACATCTCTGGAACACATATTATGATGTTATTTCAACACTTGCTCCAGGAGATTCCCTGTGCCTGTCCTACTGGCTGAGAACATACCCCTGGTGAAGATGAATGCTTATCCCCAACTCCCTCGCTGTAGCAACAGTCCAACAGGATGGACATCAAAGAGCCCCACTCACAACCCAAACCAGTACAGATTATTTTGAAGGTAAAATTCCCCAGGGTGGAATGAAAGTCGCTTCTCTGAAGCTCTGCTCCCCCAAATTCTGGTCTTTCTTCCCAACAGTAAGCCACTCCCCTGCCTTCCTCAAGTGGCCTACTTAAAGCCTGGTGTTTCATTTTTGAGATTTTGACATTTAAAGTTTTTGATCTTTGAAAGTGATTACAGAGCTAGAGAGATGGTCTAGCGGTTAAGAGCGCCAACCGCTCTTACAGAGGACCCGGGTTCGATCCCCAGCACCCACATGGTGGCTGAGAACCGTCTTTAACTCCAGTTCCAGGGCAATCCAACACCCTCTTCTGACCTCCACAGCATTGCATGACACGGGTGCACAAACCTACATGCAGACAGTACATTCATACACATACAAAAATAAATAAAAAAAATTTTTTTAATGCAAAGGTTTTATTTTTGAAAAGGTACTTTTAAAATGCCACACATGGTTAGTCATTACACACAAGCAAATGGGAAAGGGGTGTGAACCAAGATCAGTGGTGGAAGAGCCGAAGATCTGTATGAGCCAAGACGATCCCCAGTTCATCACAAGCCTCAACCACAACCTGTCAGCAGCAGAACCAGACGGAGCTGCAATGTGGGCCACGCCACTCCTTTTAGCCCTGTCTACATAATCCCTGAAAGGAAAGAAGGTGTCAGAGCTGACAGAAACTTCACTCAGTTTGTTGAACCACTCCTTCTTCTCCACCTCAGTGAGTAACTCAGGGACTTCCTCAAGCAGTGCCTTCCACTTCACCCATTCTTCACCCTCACCAATGGTGCCAGTTACATATTGATCAATGGCATTGGAGATTTCTGCTCTTTTCACTCCAGCTTTGAACTTCATAGAAAGTACTCGTGGATGGTGTCTGAGCCACCCACAGTTTGCCTTATCTCCTGCAAGGCGTGTACAGTGTATCCGAGACTGCTGTCCTGCTCAATGCCAATAACCTGCCCGTCCTTGGCGTAGCACACGGAGTTAGACTGAGTATACTTGACAGCAATGGTGGCCACAATGAGGTCTCTGAGGACCGATTCAGGCAGATCTTTATTCTTGGTAACAACGTTGCTAAACAATGATTTGTCAACAACACCATTGTTTCTCTTCTGGCTTAAACGAAGACCAGAGTGTGAGTACTTCATTTTCATCTGGTCTGTAAGATGGGTCCATCTGAAGAACACAGTAGTTTCCATTTTTCTTTTTAGAAAGTATTTTCTTTTTTTCTTTTTTTTTCGTTTTTTTTGTCTTTTTGAGACAGGTCTCCCTATAGCCCCAGCTGTCCTGGAACTCACTCTTGTAGACCAGGCTGACCTTGAACTCACAAAGATCCGCCTGCCTCTGCCTCCCAAGTGCTAGGATTAAAGGCGTGCGCCACCACGCCTGGCCTTTAGAAAGTATTTTCAAAGCTGCTTCTTCATACCCTGGGGCAACAATACCATCTGATACTTCTCTGGAGATAATTTTCACAATCGGGACATCACAGATGTCAGATAATGCAATAAAATCACCAAATGAAGACATCCTATCCGCCCCTCTTGCTCTCGCATACGCAGTGGATACAGGTGTGAGTGTTGCGTAGAGGTCATAGACCATGCAGACCCTGGCCTAGTCTTCACTGAGTGGAACTCCAACAGCGGCACCTGCTGGGCTGACATGCTTGAAAGAAGCTGCAGCTGGAATGTCTAAAGCTTCTTTGAGTTCCTTCACCAGCTGTCAGGCATTCAAAGCATCACACAGGTTTATGAATCCCGGGGCTCCATTGAGAATTGTGATGGGAAGCTTGGGCTTCAGCGTGTACAGCTGGGCAGGAGTCTGGTGGGGGTTCATTCCATACCTCAAAGATATCTGAGAGATTCCTTTACTGTACTGTTTCCTGAAGTAATCTGAAATCGCTTCATCATACTGTGCAGTATGATAAACGCCTTCAAGGCTAAGTGGCGCCTGGTCTCCAAGGAGGTGTCCTTGCTGTCAGAGCGCTGCATCTCCATGCACACGGCCACATAGTCCTCTGGTTCGCACACAACTGTTACTCAAGCGTGGTTTTTGGGTGCGGCCCTCAGCAAGGTTACTCCACCAATGTCGATTTGCTCAACAGTTGCCTCAACAGTTACATCTGGAGAAGCCATAGTATTCACAAAGGGATACAGGTTACAGGCAACGACTCTTGTAAGGCTGAAATCAAGTCTGGCCATGTCAGCATTATCTTCTGGAATACCACGTGCCAAGATTCCAGCATGGACTGCAGGATGCAAGGTTTTCACACGCCCCCCTAACATTTCAGGAAACCCTGTAAGCTCAGACACATCTGGGACTGCCAGGCCTGCATCTCGGAGAGCTTTAGCAGAGCCTCCGGAAGCCACTAGATTCAAACCAAGAGACGTGAGGTTTCTGGCAAAGTCCACAAGGCCAGTTTTGTCAGACACACTGAACAGGGCTAGCTGGCTGGGAGCCATGGCTGCTGCTCGGGGTCCGGCAGCAAGACCCTGGGTTCAGGAAGCGGGCGGGACCCAATAAAAAAATTTTTTAAAAAGAAAGTGATTACATAATTTCCCAAATCTGTCTGCATTGCTTTGCTGTGTGTTTTATCTTTTTCTCTTGGGGAAAGAGAGCAGAAGAAAGGAAAGAAGGCACATGGGAAAGGAGTGGAGAGAGAGCAGTACAAAACGTTTGATGGAACACTAGACTGCCCCCAGGTGACAGGGTGGGGGACCGATTACCAACTCCAGGGGCAAGGAAGACTCCTACAGGTATTTCTGTTCAAGAATTGTTCATAGTAAGCAAATCTGGAATTTTAAACTGTACCTTTCCCACACCTTGCACATACCCACCACTCTGTGGTACAGTTCTCAAATTAGACAGTCGCATATGTTCCAGGAAGCATCATTCAAAAATGCTAGGGGCAAAAATCCAGGAAGTCATGAGACACAGATGTGTATCGCTTACTCTCCAGGAGCTGGAAGGCTGCCTAGAGCAGCCCAGTTCCCTCTCAGCACTGAAAGAAGTGGTGGTGGAGACAGGGTTGTCATAATGACTTTTTGTGTTACTGTGATAAATTATCCTGATTAAATGAAACTCCAAGGGTTTATTAGAGTTTGAAGTTCCAGGGGAACTCAGTTTATCCTGGTGGGGACGACATGGCAATGGGCGGGATGGCATGGGGGCAGGAGCAGGAGGCCGGATGGTCACACTGCAGCCACACTCAGGAAGGAGACAGAGAGACCAGAAAGTGCAGCCAGACTATGAAGCCTCAAGGCCGGTCCTTGGTCAAGCTCAACCTCCTAAATGTTCCACAATCTTCCCAAATGACGTCATCAGCTGGAGACCAAGTGTTCAAACACATGAGTGTACAGGGAGCATTTCACATTCAAACCATGACAGGAGAGTTCCAAAATATAAGCCTGAAAATCCTGAAATCTACTTCTTTAACCCTCACAGTGCAGGTGCACACACACGAAAGCATGGCTTAAGACTCCGCACAACTAAAAATGGGGGCTGAGTTGTTAGGTGCCTTGTTTTATGCTCTAAATCCTCTGCTTGAATTATTCTGGTTCTGTAGTGACACAGCAACGTCAGAATCCCAAAGCTGTTTTCCCCAAACAAGCCATGGAGAAAGTCCATGTCAATGAACTTAAGACCCGGGCTCTGTTTATCTTCTAAACGTCTTAGCTATTCATCTTTATTCCCTCAGTATGGACATCCACAGACTGTGAGCTTAGTGTTAAATTAACCAATAATAATCTCATGCATTGTGGAGTGCTTCGTGGCTGACAAGCTTGTTTCCATAAGTAATCTTATTTGATCATTATAAATCACTAAGAAAGCTCCACTTGATGGATCAGCAGTTCTCAAACATGTTTAGGTTTGGAGCAGCCGGAAGTCATGGTGCCTTTTGAGGAGGATGTCCTAGTGATATTTTAAATTAGATAGAGTGTTTCCCTGTAGATTCTGAAGTAGACAACATCTGACTATAAAGCAAATAGAAGCCATGTGGCTAATGGGGCAGTACTAACAGATCCAACTAGATTTCTCTCTCTCTCTCTCTCTCTCTCTCTCTCTCTCTCTCTCTCTCTCTCTGTGTGTGTAGCTTTATTGCAAGGATCATGGGATTGATGAGAGTGAGAAGTCTCAGGATCTGTCACCTTCAAGTACTAGGCTCGAGAAAGCTGGTTGGTGACCTTTAGTCCAAGGGTGAAGAAAGGGCAACTCATAGTTCAAAGTCAAGAAAAGATGAGATGATGGGGCTAGAGAGATGGCTCAGTGGTTAAGAGCACTGGCTGCTCTTGCAGAGGACCTGGGTTCAGTTCCCAGGACCCACATGGTGGTTAACGACCATCCATAACTCCAGTTCCAGGGGATTCAGTGGCTCCTTCTGACCTCCACAGGCATTGCACAACACCAGTGCACTTAAATACATGCAGGCAGGCTGGGTGTGGTGGTGCACACCTTTAATCCTAGCACTTGGGAGGCAGAGCCAGCGGATCTTTGTGAGTTCAAGGCCAGCCTGGTCTACAGAGTGAGTTCCAGGACAACTGGGACTACAGGGAGACCCTGTCTCAAAAACACCAAAAAAAAAAATAATAATAATAATAATAATAATACATGCAGGCAATACACTCATACACTTAAAATAAATAAATTTTTAAAAAAGAAAAGAGATGATGTATTCAGCTCAAGCAATGAGAAAGGGAAAGGACAAATTCTTCCCCCACCTCTGCACCATTCATGGCCTCATAGATAGATGGCACCCAGGCACACCCGTGAGAGCAATCTGCTGAGTCCTCAGAGTCAAATGCTGATCTCATCCGGAAACATCTCCACAGCCACACCCAGAAGCATTGCTTGATCTAGGCATGTTAGCAGAACAGCTTAGTTCAACTCAAGGAATGCCGGTATTCCAAGAAAAAGAAGCTGGAGACAACACCTGCAAGTGAAAATGCTCACAAGGGGGTCAATGGCTTCTCTCTGTCATGCAAGTACCAGTAACACAGAGTTCCAGAAACCATGTAAACTCTTTACATTGTGTTCAGTTTATGTGGAAATCCTAAAGGCTGATTAATAGTTGGGGACAAAGAAAAGTGGTTGTATTCTGTATAAGTTAGTGTGGAGGTGTCTCAAAATATCTAAAATTAGGATTAACATATGACCCAGCTCTGCTAGTCCCTGCTGCACACCCAAGGGACTCTGTCAGCATTGTGCACAGACACTGGTGCATCTGTGTCTATCTCTGCGCTGTTCATAGTAGCCAAGGTGTGGAACCATCATAGATGGCCATGACTAGACTGGTGGATAAAGAAACTGTGGTATATAGATAGATACATACACAGCATAACTACTTTCAGGTATACAGAAGAATGAGTCCATCATATTCTGTGCTGGATAGCTTTAGTGTCAACTTGACACACCTGGGTTGAGGGAGCCTCAATTGGGGAATTGACTCCATTGGATTGGTCTGTGGCCACATCCGTGGAGTATTGTCTTGATGGTCGAGCAGTGTGGGAGGGCCCAGCCCACAATGAGTAGTGCCACCCTGGGCAGGTTGTTGTGTACTGTATAAGAAGGCAGGCTGGGCATGAGCCAGGGGAGCAAGCCAGTGAACAGCATTCCTCCATGGCCTGTGCTTCAGCTCCTGCCTCCAGGTTCCTGCCTTGAGTTCCTGCCTTGGGCTCCCTAAGTGATGAACTGTGACCCAGGAGATGTAAGCTGAATATACCCTTTCCTTCCCCAAGTTGGTGTCGGTCAGAGTGTTTTGTCACAGCAATGGAAGACAAACCAGAACAGAAATTGGTACCAGCAGAGTGGGGTATTGCTGTGACAGACCTGACCTCCACAAGGATTGTGGAGGCGTTTGGAACTTTGGGCTGGGAAGATCATTGGATGCCTAAAGATCCGTTGCTGTGGAGCTTGGAGCAGTTTTGCTGAAGGAGTTGTAGAAGATGGAGGCCTGGCTTGTGAAGTTTCTAGTTTCAAAGGGGAGCAGAGATCATCAGGACTGTGTAATCTGTGGGTTCTGGTCAGCTGGGGCTGAAGAATCAGCTGTAAGTAACAAGAGACCAGAACCTGAAGTGAAATCTTTGTTGAACTGGAACAATTGATGCTGGTTAGCTGGGGCTGAAAAATCAGCTGTAAGTAACAAGAGACCAGCATCACTGTGGTGAAATCTTCTGGGAAGAATTTCTTCAGGGTCAGCACACAGAAGCTGTGATCCAGACGGGGCCTGAGCCTCCATCTCAAGCCAGAAGCAGGACTTGGTAACACGTAAGAGTCTCCTATATGGTTCCGGTGTTGAAATTTGAGGGGGTCACACAGACCAGCCAAGGCTTGGCACTGTGAGAGGTCAGGAAAGACCATTGGTGGAAGTGCACCTCGGTTGCAGTGGAGACCCCAGGATTGCAGGGGTCATGGAGAGAAGCTGAGGCTTTGCACCAGGAGAGGTCAGAAGAGACCATTGGTGAAGGTGCTGCCTCAGTTTCAGTGCCGACCCCAGCTTTTTGGAGATGCCAGGACCATGGGACGACCACCAAGAGCAGCAGCAGGTGTGGAATGGAGTCAGCCTGGGCCTGCGAGATGAGCTGTGTGTGCTGTGGACGTCAGAGTCAGAGAAGGGGAGCTGCCGAAACCCTTTGGAGCCCAGAAGATCGTGAGTGAATCCCAGGTGTCCAGCCTTGAGCTACTTTGCTGGACTTAGGTTTTGTTTGAGAGTGCCTGATTCTTCCCTTTGAAGTAGACAGTACTTGTTTTGGATTTTACAGCAGCCCACAGTTAAGAGACTTTTAATAGACTGAACTTTTAAGCATTTGGACATTTTAAGGACTGTGGGGCTTTTAAGGTTGTACTGTCTTAGTGGTTAATGTTAACATCATACTTTCGGGATAAGAACTGGAAAGGTGGTGGTTTAACAGTGATGTGTTTTGTGTGTCAAGTTGACAAGGGGTCAACTGTGCTGGATAGCTTTAGTGTCAACTTGACACACCTGGGTCAACTTGACACTCCCCAAGTTGGTGTTGGTCAGAGTGTTTTGTCACAGCAATGAAAGACAAACTACAACATATTCACAGGAAAAAAAATGGATGGAACTGGGGATCATTATGTTAAGTAAAGTAAATCAGACTCAAAAAAGACAAATACTAGGACTAGAGAGGTGGCTCAGCAGTTAAGAATGTGTGCTGCTCTTGCAGAGGACCCGAGTTCAGTTCCCAGCGCCATTTTGGGTGGCTCACGATTACCTCTAACTCCAGACCCAGGGGAGATCTGACGCCCTCTTCTGACCTCCATGGGCATTGCATGAGACCAGATATACTTACACACATGCAGGCAATACACTCATACGCATGAAACAAGAAAATATTTTTTAATTTTTATTTATTTATTTATTTATTTATTTATTTATGTGTATGAATGTACTGTCTGCATGTAGGTTTGTGCACCCATGTCGTGCAATGCCATGGCGGTCAGAAGAGGGTGTCAGATTCCCCTGGAACTGGAGTTCTCCTAGAATTGGAGTACAGACAGTTCTCAGCCGCCATGTGGGTGCTGGGGATTGAACCCGGGTCCTCTGCAAGAGCAGTTGGTGCTCTTAACTGCTAGGCCATCTCTCCAGCCCAAGAAAATATTTTTTTAAAGAACCTTTAAAAAGTGTCATAATGAAACCCATCACTTTGTATGTGATCTGAAAAGTGACTGCAGTTCAAGTGGTTCTGGGATGACAAAGCTTTCTGATGCATCCTAGTCTTTTCCACAGACTCACATGATTCATGCCAATCCAGAACATTGTAAGATGCCCAGAGGCCTGGTAAGCTACTGCTTCCCAATTGATTCATGGCGATTCTCATATTCCTTTCTTCTGTCTCCTTGAGTGATTGTGTTCTTTTTTCATTAACTGTATCTTCCTCTAGTACATGAGCCATGAAACGAAGACCTCTGAGGCAAATTCAGTATCCTACGTTTTTAGAAAGAAAGTATAAAGTTTTAAAACACAGCCACACCTATTTGTTTAACTATTATTTATAGTTGACAGGGAGAGGGGGAAAAGTTGCTAATCACTCTTCCAGGGAACAGAGTGATTCAAGCTGGGTGTAGTGACACAACACCTGTAATTCCAGCACTTGAAAGGCAGAGGCAGAAGGATGGTCACAGGTTCAAGTTCAAACAAAACAATAAAAGAGTAGAGTGATTCTTCTATAAAGATAAGTAAAAGGTAATTTGCACAAATAGGCAACTCGTATTCAGCCCAATAGCAATAAGACTGCTACTGGTAGTTATATTTCACCAGGGAATATTTATTGCGAAGCCTTGTCATTGATTTTTAGGGCAGTGGTCTGTGGAACAGGAGAAACCACACATTCCTTCCATTCATGTCTTAATTACACTTGGGAAAAAAATTACTACAAATGACAAGGGGCTAAATTTCTTCCGAATTCAAAAATAATTTAAAAAAATAGTCTTTAGCCATACCACTTCCAAGACACCAAAGCTTGTCAAAAACAATGAAATAAAGCAACAAAAAAATTCTTTGATGATTAGAACGTGACCACTGAGAACAAAGCTGAATGGTTAATGTGAAATGTCTCTCATAGGCTCACGTGTTAGAAGGATTCATCCCTAGCTGGTGGGCTGGTTTAAAGGTTGTGAACTTGAGCCTCGCTGGCAGAGTGGGGTCACAAACCCCAGAAGGGAAAAGTTGTGTGCTTTTTCTCTTTTACAGCTCAACCACAGCACCCAGTACAAGGCCTTAATCAGAAAAAATAGATGTTTTAAAAGATGTTTCTCTGGGGGATGGAGAAATGGCTTATCAGTTAAGAGTACTGATTCTTCTTGTAAAGGACCCAGGTTTGGTTCCCAGCACCCACAGCATGGCTAATAACTGTCTGGAGCTCCAGTTCCAGGGGATCCAACACCCTTTTCTGGCCTCCAAGGGCATTGCATACATCCAGAGAAAACATTCCTACACATAAAATTTTTTTAAAAGATGACTTTCTAGTTAAAAAAAAAAAAGTATTTTCCCCAAAGCTTGGCTTATAGCATACTCCCAGGCGGGAGACGCCTTGGTTTATAGCATACTCCCAGGCGGGAGATGCCTTGGCTTATAGCATACTCCCAGGCGGGAGACACCTTTGCTTATAGCATACTCCCAGTCAGGAGATGCCTTGGCTTATAGCGTACTCCCAGACAGGAGATACCTTTGCTTATAGCATACTCCCAGGCAGGAGACGCCTTTGCAACTGCATGAAAAGCTAGCAAGACTTCAGTTTCCCAGACATGCTAACAAATTGTTTTTCTCTGGCTAGACAACAGGGTGCTTTTTCTTAATCTGCCTTTTTCTGTTATTGCCAAGTTTTCTTAAAATGACAACACCAAACCACATGATTGACACACAAGGTAATTACAAGATATAGAATGCATTGTGTGCAATTGTATATACAACCTCGATTATCCCCCTCTTATGTGTAAACCGCCATTTCTTGTTGCTCCCTGCTTCCTCCCTCCGCTAGAATGACTTTGGACCCATATGGACCTGTGGTTAATTTTACCTCAATTTATTCACAAAATAATAAATGACCCTTCCAATACGAACCTCCTCATTTTAACATTCAATGTTTTCCCCCCTCCTCTGACTACCTAAAGCCAGGAACACTGGCTCTCCCCGTACCTGTAATGTCTAAAGGCACAAGCAAATTGCAATCATTAGACTGTGACTTCTGCCTTAAATAGTCTAGAACAATAATCTCCAGTCTCTAAAGTAGGAGGTTAGCTATTTCGGTTTCAAACATTTGCATAGATTACCCTCCACCACATACTTTCATATAAATTGGTTGATGTGGGGGACTGGAGAGATGGCTTAGTGGTTAAGAGCATTGTCTGCTCTTGCAGAGGACCTGAGTTGGATTCCCAGTATCCACATGGTGGTTAATAACCATCTGTAACTCCAGTTCCATGGGAATCTGATCTCTTCTAACTCTGCAGGCATTGCATGACATGGGTGCACTTACATATACATAGGCAATACACCCATATGCACAAAATAAAATAATAATAATTAATTAATTGATGCTTCTGAATAGCTACTTTATTAATGATCGCAGACATATTTTTCTTTTTTTAATTTTTTTTATTAATTTTATTTATTTCTGTATGTGTATGAATGTACTGTCTGCATGCAAGTTTGTGCACCCGTGTCATGCAATGCCGCGGAGGTCAGAAGAGGGTGTCAGATTCCCCGGAACTGGAGATCTCCTGGAATTAAATTATTTCTGTATGTGTATGAATGTACTGTCTGCATGCAAGTTTGTGCACCCGTGTCATGCAATGCCGCGGAGGTCAGAAGAGGGTGTCAGATTCCCCGGAACTGGAGATCTCCTGGAATTAGAGTTTCGGACGGTTCTCGGCCACCATGTGGGTGCTGGGGATTGAACCCAGGTCCTCTGCAAGAGCAGTCAGTGCTCTTAACTGCTAGGCCATCTCTCCAGCCCCCAGACATATTTTTCTTAATAGTGTGTATGTGTGGTGTATGAACATATGTGCAAACGTGTTATGTGGGTACACTCACCCATGTGGGCATGTATGGAGAACAGAAATTGACATCTGGATATATTTCCTAAATCACTTCTCCAATTTATGTATTTATTTAAGACAAGGTTTCTCATTGAGCCTAACATCCTCTGTATCAGCAACCGGCTGGCCAGCAAGTCCCCAAGACCTGACGTTACAATCATAAGCCGCCATGGCCTGCTTTTTTGTGGGTTCTGGGGATCCCAACTCAGGTCTTCATGCTTGCACAGCAAGTAGTTTACCCCCTGAGCCATTACCCTAGCACTATATACACATTTTAATGAAAAATCCTTGCAAAACTAACACTACAAGTTCTACCTCCAAGCAAGATGCACTTATGGGCTCTCTTTAATAAAGCCGCCCCTCTACCATCCCAATGAGGCAATAAGTTTGCCTAAACTTATTACAATGACCTTTTTTGCCACTCATTAAAACTGTGAAGAACTTTTAACAGGAATCTATGCCTCTCATTTTACAAATAAGGAAACTAAGACCAGTTTTGGATTTGGGGGGTCACCCTGAAGTTAGAAATCAAAGAACGAAGTTAATGTCAGTCACGTGTAGTCTGATGAGATGAGTTGCACCATCCTTGAAAGCTCCTCTCCAAGACCAAAAGGATCCATAGGAGATGCTTGGCCCTTCCCCCACCTGCTATGTAGGCTGGTAATAGAGACCTTGGGTGTAAAGAGTTTAGGCTAGAGCTCATCCTTCCTAGGATCTGGCGAGAAGGGAGGGACACTCAAAGACAATTTATATGTCAAGGCTCATGAGCAATAACTACTTTTGACTCCTCATCCAAGAACTGAGAGACCAAAACATAGGAATGTGTGGATTCTCCCCTGGGAGCTATGGAAAAAGGATGTTGAAGATGGTATTTCTTGAGGGTTGAATAGGAAAGGGTATTCCTGTTTTGATCACTGACGTTACTATTATTAGAAGGTATAGGGTTACAGTGATGGAGATCTCTGACTCCTGTCTTTTAAATACCCGGAGCACATAGAAACTTCATAAATATTTGTGGAGCTGTTACAGTTATTGCCACCCTACAAGTGGAGAAGATATGTGTAAATGGGAACAAACACTCAGTAAGAAAGCTTGGCATTTCACAGCAAGACCATTAAAAACAGCCAGGTGTGAGGATGGTGCACTGCTTGCAATAGCAGCAATCAGGAAGCAAGAAGATCTCAAGGTCAAAGCCACCCTAAAAGACCCTTACAACTTTAATATATATGCAGTTCTATGACTACTATACATACTGTATGTGCATTTATTGTATATATATATATATATATATATATATAATCATGATGTAAGGAACAAAAAAATTTTTATCTTTTTGAGACAGGGTCTCCCTATAGCCCCAGCTGTCCTGGAACTCACTATATAGACCAGGCTGGCCTTGAACTCACAGAAATCCACCTGCCTCTGCCTCCCGAGTGTTGGGATTAAAGGCGTGCACCACTACTCCCAGTAAGAACAAAAAGTTTTAAAGCTAGTTAAATCAATCACAATGCACCAAATAGCAGAATAGTACACAGCAACTGCAAATCACATGGCCTGAGTATATTAGATAATGGGAACCTGTCCTGGCATGACATTAAAGGGGAGAACAGAATATAAAAACCACGTAGCGCCGGGTATGTGTATAACTAAGTAAAGCAGCAAAATGGAAACAGTGGTATTAATGCAATACACTCTTGGAGAGGTCACCTCAGATATTTATTATTCTGCTTTAAGGTTTTCAATGTTTCAAAATGTTTACAAAATTGATCACAAATGCATAGGACTAAAGTTGCAGTTCAGGTTATAGACTGCTTATCTAGCATGCATGCACTGGGTTTGATCCATAGAACTGCATGAACTGGACATGGTGGCACATGCCTGTAACCCCAGCATCCGGGAGGTGGAGGTAAGAGGTTCAGAAGTTCAAGGTCATCCTCAGCTATGAAGCTGGAAGCCAGTCTGGGCTACATGAGATACTTATTAAAGAAAAAAAAAAAGTAACCACAAGTACATGGCTAACCATGGAGTTCTACAAGAAGCAGTGAAAGCTTGGTGAGAGACTACAAGCCCCCTACGTGTACAAGAGAAGATGAAGTCAATAAAGACAACTGCATTCCTTCATGTACAAAAAGCAAATGAATCTTTCAAGAAAGAAAGCAATGACTGGATTTTAGCAAACATTTTCCTGGGTGTTCCCTTATTGATATCCTTTGCCTTTGCTTGGCTAGGGGCTCACTGGGGTTCATTTTGGTTTCCTGGAGTGAGTTCGCTGGTCCATTTTCCAAACCCCACCCATCCCCAACATGCCTTCACTCAAGTACCTTCCTACAGAGACAGGCATTTATCCAACTTCCATCTCTGGGTTCCAGCTCTTCTACGCCTGCAGATTAACAATGTGCATGCTTCTCCTCACAGAGGAGGAGCATTGATGTATCCCATAATGTTTGGCACCATGAATCTGTGCCATGCTGTCAAAAAATTAAAAAAAAAATGCAGTAATAGTAAAGAACTCGCATATGGGAAACTTTGCCCGGGGCATAGATTTTCACTCCCTGAAATATGTCTACGCACTTCCTTTCACAAACACAGCACGTTCAGGTGACAAGGGAGAAGGGTACTTTCTGTCTTTCTCTGAGTCCTTTGCCTTTTGCTGTTCTTTTTCCCACACTACCCACATAGCTCAGTTGCCAGACATCCAGACATCATGGCTCTTTGATGCTGTGCCAGTGAACACAACTCCCTCCTGTTCTGGCCTTTGGTGAGGGGACTCAACGGAGTTTTGCTTCATAATAATAATGACTCTCTAAAAGTTACGAATTCCATTGAGGAGCCCCATTTCAATGCTGAATTTCTAGACAACTATAATTTTGAATAAACACATTTATTTGTGAAAAGCCCTGGGTTTGAACCATAACACACACACACACACACACACACACGATGATGCATGATTGATAGTCTCTGGTCTCTCCATCTTATCTCTTTGTCCTACATCATTGAGGTTAAACCAGTTCCTCCTTTAGAACCCAACAACCAACCAAAAAGGTTCCTACCCAGAAGGAACTGAGCAGATGCTCAGCAGACTGCCCATTCTGGTTGATCAGCACCAGGCCATGCGGTGGTTAAGTATAATGAATGCTACTCCCACGCCCTTGGGGTATTGAAGCCATCATGCACTTGACCAACACAGATCCATCCAGTTGTGTATAATTTGGTTTTGTTGAAATTGACGCCAATACTTCTCAAACTTGAGCATACCAGAGAATCCCTAGAGGGCTTGTTGAAGCATGCACTGCTGGGCCTCACCCTCAGAAGTTCTGAGTCAGTAAGTCCAGGGTAGGGTCTGAGAATGTGCTCTCTTCCCATATTGTGATAATGCAGTGGTTCACTGGTCTACAGAGAGCCCCAGCTAGAAATGGACTTAGAGCTGTCCTCAAACCTCAGTGTGCACACATAGAGTGTTACAGAATGCAGAATTCAGTGATCTGATGTGGAGCCTCAAGTTCTGCAGTTATTTCTACTAAGCTCCCCAGGCACACCTATGAGAACCTCACCTTGAACAGCAACACTTCCATAGGACCTGAATGCAAGGACTAGGAGCACTGAGAACTTACTCTTCGCTTCCTCATCATCCAAGTCCTATCTATAAGTCTTCGTTTCTGTACACAATTCCCTCCGTGCCCTCTCACTTACTATATTTTCCACTCTATCTTCTTTTCTTTTTTTCTCATGACTGCTTCCTTTTTTCCTTTCCTCTGTTGATCTCTAATTTTCTTGCTGGTTTTTGAATAAAATCTTCAGGCTATTTTCAGGACTATATCTCTGGTTATTTAAAAATAAAATCACACAAAATGAAATAAAAACAAGAAAACTGACCCAGATTTCTTGTAAAGGGACCTGTACCCAGACTTCCTTGGTGCCTCCTAGTTCAATGGTGACATCAGAAATAAGTCTAGGAAGATTCGTGTGAGCACACGTTAGGGAAACAATGCGGCTACTCATGTACAAAGGGAGGGAATGCCCAGATTGATCTTGTTCTGGAAAATTATTAACTGTGAGCTTTTTCCAAGGCTCAGAATTTTCCCTGTTTAAAAAGCAATTAAGTACTTTTTGCGAACATTAAAAAAATCAGTTTTTGCAAACCTGGCTAATTTCTGGATTTTAATACTACTTAAATCCTACTTGAGAATCAAAAGGTGTCTACGAGCCGTCAGTGTGTACTTCTCCACCCTTCGGCTGGGCAAACTTCTTGGCAGTAAATTCCATAGAAGTCTGCAAGTCTTAGCACTGTGGGACAGAAGTATTAACCCAGCCTTGCTGCTACCTTGCAGAAGCTAAAGGACAAGGCAGACGTGTTATTTTAGTGGCTGTGTCTGAGAGCAAACTCTGAACTATCTCCTTTCCAATTGCAGTGGAGAGAGTTCAAGAAAAGCATCTTGCTCAATTAAAAAGAAATTAGAAATGGTAGGTATCTTCCTAGTATGGGGGTACAAAAGGAATTTACCCTAATATCAGTCCATCCTGTGCGAAACAGCCTTCAAAGAGAGTCCTGTGTCTCCCTCCCTATGTGACAGGTGGTCCAGGCTTAGATTCTAAACTAATTCTAGGTAGCATAAAACTTCTAAAGCTGCTGCATCCCAATCATCTCATCTTAGAGAAGACAAAATTATCTGGGTACTTCTAAGACAACATATATGGAAATATTTGCCACTCACCAACCCCTCCATTGAAACAGTGGTTGCCAGCAAATCAAGTTGTCCACCGGGAGACATTTACGGTCATCCCCACTTGAAGGTATTACTGACATCCAGTAGGTAAAGACTAGGGATGGAGCTAAATAAGCTCTGATGGAGACAGTCCCCCATAGCAAAGAACTATGACCCAAAGCATCACAGAGCTTTGGCTGAGAAGCCTTGCTGAGCAGATGCTCAATCTGTGTCATGTCCATCTTTCTTTCTTGAATGACAAGCAAGAGCAACAAAGGGAGAATTCACAAGAAAAAAATCTTCAATCTATAACCATGATTTTTATTTTAGTCTTTTTGAGACAGGATCTCCCTATAGCCCCAGTGGTTCTGTAACTCTCTATGTAGACCAGGCTGGCCTTGAACTCCCAGAGATCCACCTGCCTCTGCCTCCAAAGTGCTGGGATTAAAGGCATGTGCCACCACACCAGGCATCCATGATTTTTTAAGCCAAATTTTTATTGAAACTTTGTGCATTTCATACAAGATTTCAGATCAAATCTAGATTCGTGCCCCCCTCTCTGCCCCCCCCCACCTCACAGAGCTCATGCATTCTGCCAAACAGGTTTTTCATCTTTTTCTCAGTCTCTCTCAAAATTCTCAATGCAGGGCTGGAGAGATGGCCTAGCAGTTAAGAGCGCCGGCCGCTCTTGCAGAGGACCCGGGTTCGATCCCCAGCACCCACATGGCGGCTGAGAACCGTCTGAGGCTCCAATTCCAGGAGAACTCCGGTTCCAGGGGAACCGGAGACCTCTTCTGAACTCCGCGGCGTTGCACGACACGGGTGCACAGACTTGCATGCAGACAGTACATTCATACACATACAGAAATAAATAAAATTAATAAAAAAAATAATAAAATAAAAAAATAATAAAAATTCTCAATGCAGAAGTTCACCGTTTCAGTCAGTTCTTTGACCTAGTCTTGTTGTTGTTGTTGTTGTTGTTGTTGTAATTCCTCCCAATATACATCGCTCCAAAATATGCACATATGCATGCCACATATATCTTAGGTTTTAGCATCTTCAGCTTATGATTTTTTTTTCCTTTCTTGGGCTGAAAGATGTCATGTTTGAAGTCTCCTCCTTGGCAAGCCCAAACCACCATCAGTTCTGCCCTTGCATTCTACACTGGGGTTTTCCCTTCCCTTGGTCACCAAATGAGGTCCAGTAAGCACTTCATCCTGTCTTGATCTTCCTGTACTGGTCTCCATGATACAGCCTGGGTAGTCCAACAATGGCAGTCTAATCTCTGAAGAGGTGGAAACCCCAGCAGCAGTAGCTCAGTCCACAAGCTGGATGTCTCAGCAGTCCCCATCTGGCACTGAAGGTTTGGAGGATTCTTGGAGAGACATGAGTCTTCAGTCCATATTGGAAGGTTGAAAAAGCTGTGTCTCATGTCTTTGAAGGATGGCAAAAGCAGTGGCAGCCACAGGGTAGCTACACTTGCCAGTAAGACAGGCAAAACAACTGTGTTCTTTTTTTTTTTTTTTTTTACTTTTTGTCTTTTTACTGAGATCTCAAGTTTTATACCTGAAGTACAATTTCTCAGGCCTTATTATTTATTTATGTTATACTTTCCTTTTGGATGTTTAAGGCCACACAGTTAGCCCAGATTAGCCAAGATTTTTGTTTTTTCAAGGCCACTTGAGGATCCTGTCCTCAAAGGTCACTCAGGTTTGGGGGGGAGGGAGCCCCTTTTGGCTTTTCAATTACCAGTTCCATCCACTTGAGGATAAAGTCAGTTCTTGCTAGACCAAGCTTCCCTTTTTGAAGCATGAGTAGACTTTCCTCTTTATAGACTGGACACTGGCTGAAGCCCCATTAATGGATCTCCAAGACCTCCCTGCATAGGAAGATTAGTGACTCACATTTGCAGGACATTTCAAGAGATGGCCCCATGCATAGTCTCCTGGGACTTGGTTGACATCTGAGGGCAAGGAACAAAGTTATCCCTTAAGACCCTCGGCCAAATTGGTATGGGCGTTAAGTATGGTCGTTAAGCATCCAGGAAGGCTAAGTTGTACCAGCCTGATATTTTAACTACTATGTAATATTTTAGAAAAGTCTTGGACAAAAGCTCAAGCAGCCTTGTATAAGAAATACTAAGAAGCACTCCCATAAAATAAATAGTATGGTTAGACATAATGTCATGACAAACTAGTTTTTTCCTCATTCATTTGATCTTATATTACTCTAAGATATGCATACACACCCTCCACTCATATACCAAAAATTCCTAACTCTGAAAATAAATGGTAGCTTGGTTCTAGAACCTGTTAAGGGATTCACAATATAAGAGCACAGTTGTTTTCAGATCACATTAACATTGACTGTGTTACTTCACTTAACATAATATCTTCTAGTTCCATTTATTTACCTGCGAAACTCATGATGTCATCTTTCTTTACTGCTGCATAGAACTCCATTGTGTAGATGTATCACATTTTCTCTATCCACTCGTCAGTTGAGGGGCACTTGGGTTGG
This sequence comes from Rhizomys pruinosus, assembly GCA_009823505.1. Classification (NCBI taxonomy): domain Eukaryota; kingdom Metazoa; phylum Chordata; class Mammalia; order Rodentia; family Spalacidae; genus Rhizomys; species Rhizomys pruinosus. The sequence goes on from VZQC01004268.1 coordinate 956,607, forward strand.
TTCCAGCTGTTCGCTATTGTGAAGAGAGCTGCAATAAACATGGCTGTGTCTGTATCTCTGCGGTAAGACGAGTCCTGTGGATACATACCCAGGAGTGGTATGACTGGGTCAGGTGGCAAGCTCATTTTGAATCTTTTAAGGGTAATGATTTTTTTTTTAAGCAGCAGCTTGTCAAAGTCTGATTTGGATGGCCAAGAACTAAAATGAAAAGTAGCAAATTCTAATGCCAAATATGGTCCACACAAGTAACACAAATGCAAAACATTTCAAGAGCAGAAGAGGGGCGGGATAATAAACAAAAACGTTACAAATATTCCATGTACCTGTTATCATTATAGAAGAAGAAAAACAACTGTGCAACCACAGGAAAGAGTAGCACCATGTGTGACAACAGCCCCTCCAGTTTAGCAATCAGAAGAAGAGCGTGAGGATGGAGGTCAAGTGAAGCACGCATTCCACTCCTGACCATGACTCGCCTCTCCACCTAACAGTATCAACACAGAAGTGGAAATGTGAAAAAAATAAAAAAGGTAAGGTTTTCCTGGGTTTTGCTTTATTGAGGAATCTATTTCTCACATTTTTGTTGTTTTTGTTGTTCTGAGGATTTGAGAAACAGAAGTCACAGGAATGTTTGCTTCTGATCTTAAATCCAAAGGGGAAAAAAAAAAAAAACCTCACAGCATCAATTACAGAATTTGATAAACTGCTACTTGGTATAGCTTGCTAGTGAAGAATAATTTATACATTGTGTAAAGGTAATAAACAGAAAGCACACACTACAAAACCTTAATACAGAATACAGCCTGCAACACCTCAAATGTTATCTGGTCTTTGGCAAAAAAATAAGTTTGCCAAGCCCCTGATTATGTGTGAGTGAAGTTTCCTTTCTTTCTAAATACTTAGAACAAAATAGCAAAGTTTAGGCAATCTAGGACTCACGATATGAACTTACAGGAAGCTTATTATAGGATTAAGGCACATTTTCTCTACCCAGTTTCTTTAACATCCTAAATGAAACTAGCTTTTATCAATTTAATATCACCATGGTTACTCATCATTAGTTGAGGGGGGGTGTCAAAGAAGAAAAAAAAATAAGCCTGGAGAAATCAGTGACAAAAGAGCGAGGCAAAGATGAGACAGATCCATAATTGGGTTCTACATTCAAAAGGTTCATTTACAGGTTCTTGGCTGGCCACAAGTTGCCTACTTGTGGCCTAAAAGTGAAATTGGAACCAAGTGTCCCAAAGTTCCAGATTCTGATATGACGCATTCCATGACATCATAGAAAAGTGACTTTATATTCCAGCAAGAATGCTGGCATGAATGGGACAGCTACATTGACCTGAATCGATAGGAGAGGGTCACCCACAAGTCCCAGGTGTCGATCATGGTGCAGGTGATTAACGACATTGTAAGTACTCACCTGGGTTCATTGAATTTTCAAAAGATGTATTTCAAAACCCAATAGTCCACTTGGGAGGCAGAGACAGGCAGATCTTTGTGAGTTCAAGGCCAGCCTGGTCTACAGAGTGAGTTCCAGGACAGCTGGGACTACAGGGAGACCTTGACTCAAAAAGACAAAAAAAAAAAAATAGTCATTGAGAACTGATACACTCTCAGAGTGATTTTCTAGACCCAGTAGCCCTTCATTGATCTACAACAAGGGAAACTTTTTAAACCCTTTTTGTTCCTTTGTTAGTTTGTCTATGTCTTTTAAGACGGGATCTCATTGAAATAACAGGTTATGTAGCCCAGGCTGACTTGGAACTCACTACATAACTTCAGATGCAAGTAAGAAGCCAGGCTTCATTGCCCAGAAGCAGAGGCAGAGTATTGCAGTTGAAGGCAATAGAGTAAGTACAAGGCCCAGTCTAGGCAACTTGGTGAGACCCTGGCTCAAAATAAAAGGTAAAAAGAGGGCTGAAAGTAGACCTCAATGGAAGAACCCTTGTCTAGCATATGTGACACCCTACGTTCAATGTCTGGTGCCACAAGAAAAAAGAAACAGAAGCAGTAAGATATAGAATCCTGGCTTGGCTGTGTGAGAGTTCAGCCATCCACTATCAGGAAACAAGTGTATCTTCTTTGGGTCATAGGTTTTACCTGCCTGGAAACTAAATGGCAATGTAATTACCAAGTTCTCCTCGCTGCAGGACAAGCATGCCAACCGTATGGGAGTAACTCCACCCTTAATGGGGATAGGCCCTGCTCAACTCAATCCAGTTATGGACTAACTGGATTAGCAGCTGGTCCAAGGATGCACATGTGATACCATTAATGAGCCAGAGAGAATCTGTGTCTGTAATATCAGATGACTTTGTGTAATGGTTGAAGAAATGGTAGCTGGCTTCCTAAACTAACAATCCCAACCACAGTACTCACCATCTAGCTGACTATGAGAAAGCCAATGAACTTCAGTCCCCTTACCTTGAGGTAGGTATTATAAGACTACATAAAGAATAGACTGGGCATAGAGACCACAGGACAGAATATCAAGCACAAAGTGAATGAGTTATTGTTGAAGTTGCTTTGAAGAAAGAAAAAATACATCTTGAAGAGCATTCTATGGAGCAGCTCACCCACTCCTTCAGAAAGATCCCATGAGTCCTCACCATGTACAAGTAAAGGCCCATGGAAGAAATCAGAATTGAGCCTGCTGGGAACTTAAGCAGAAAAACCAGGTCCAAAATAGCTGTGTGGTACAGTCACTGATTATAAAGCAAGAAAATAAAAGTGACCTGAGGTCCCAGAATGGAAAATTTTAAATCGATTATATCAACACACAATTAATGAAACTTTTACTTCAGATGCTTAGCAAAAAAGCATGTCAAATCCTTAAACTAAAGGCATTGACTTGAGCTTTAATAGTGATCGCTCCTGGGGCTGGAGAGATGGCCTAGCAGTTAAGAGCACCAACTGCTCTTGCAGAAGACCCGGGTTCAATCCCCAGCACCCACATGGCGGCTGAGAACCGTCTGTAACTCCAATTCTAGGAGAACTCCAGTTCCAGGGGAATCTGACACCTTCTTCTGACCTCCGGGGCATTGCACGACACTGGTGCGCAAACCTACATGCAGATAGTACATTCATACACATAAATAAATAAAATTTAAAAAATAATAATAATGATCACTCCCTGAAGAAAAGAACCAAGAAATGATTCAAGGCAGTAGATTAGTTCTTCCCAAATTTTTTTTGGTCTTTTTAAGACAGGGTCTCCCTGTAGCCCCAGCTGTCCTGGAACTCACTCTGTAGACCAGGCTGGCCTTGAACTCACAAAGATCTGCCTGCCTCTGCCTCTGCCTCCTGAATGCTAGGATTAAAGGCGTGCGCCACCATGCCCGGCAGTTCTTCCCATTTTAAAATTTCATCATTAGTGCATTTTTACCCTTCTTTAAAATTATGAAATACAGATGTCCACCTTGAACAGCAATTTATTCACCTTTATACTTTCACTTCTCCCTGGCTGATCTGTTTCGACCCAAAGAAAACCACCACTTACCAACTCATTTGGTGAACAAACTTCTAATTTTTCTGAATTTATCATTAATGTGGACTTACATAGGAAGCTATATCTAACCCCAGGCATATTTAGAAAAGGCTGGGCCAGGTGGAGAATAAGGTGGGACACCTGGCTTTGAAGACTTACCCTGTCAGTTTATCCACTGCAAGACTTTCATTTTCTTCCTTTCAAGACTATGAAATTCAATGATCACACACACTTTCTCCTGTATTCTGGTTTCAGGAAGAATTGAAAACACTGTTGAGAGCTGCTGGACACAAACTTGTGGTGGTAGAATTTTCAGCAAAATGGTGTGGCCCCTGCAAAATGGTTGGTCCTCTTTTCCAGGTAAGTATCTCTGGTTCTATTCTCGAAGTTCCCAAAGGAATGTAAATCCCCACACACACACAAAGCTTTACCAGTCATTCTTAAAGTTTCCATACTTATGTCAGGGATGGGCTACCTCTCTTCAATTTGCTGGCCAGTAGAATCTGATCCCCAAACATTATGGGCTATTGCCATTAGTCTTGATTACCATCCAGAACTTGATATTCAGACCCTATTGCTGAAGACAACACATACTTGATCATAGAACATGGAGAAAGCAAGCAGGTACTGACCTGAAAGCTTCATTCCTACTGGCTAGCTCTCATAGTACTGGAAGGTGCAGTACACATTTCTGGAGGAAAAAAGTAATCATCAGTCTTATCCAGTTGTGAACACTTTGCGCTACAACAATAACTTACCTGGCAAGATATGCCCACTAGTGTGATGACACCAATGTTGTACCACCAGCCAACCACTTTCTGGATGGATTTAAGCCTGCTCCATGAGATGGAACTCATACTAGGAATATTGGAGCCAAGAACCTGTGGCTAGATAGGTCATAGTCCCTAGAGGAGAACCTGCTACTAATATTCTATTTTTTTTAATTTTTTTAATTTTATTTATTTCTGTATCAGGTCTGTGCACCAGTGTCGTGCAATGCTGTGGAGGTCAGAAGAGGGTATCGGATTCCCCTGGAACTGGAGTTCTCCTGGAATTGGAGTTTCAGACGGTTCTTGGCCGCCATGTGGGTGCTGGGGATTGAACCCGGGTCCTCTGCAAGAGTGGTCGGCACTCTTAACCACTAGGCCATCTCTCCAGCCCACTAATATTCTATTAAATAGGCATAAGTTTAACATGACTTACAATGACTTACTGTTATACCCATAAGCTAGTACATCCCTCATCCCTCATTAGAGAAGCTTCTTCTTGCAGAAGACAGAAATTATAGAGACCCACAGTTGTTCAGTGTGCTGACAGTAAAAGATTTTGGAGTGCTCAGCCCTAAAAGGGACATCCATATCACATCCCTCCACATAAAGCTCAGGGATCTTTGAGAAGAAGGGGTGGAAAGATTTTAAGAGCCAGAGGTGACTACCAAGAAACAGTGTTTTACAGATGTCAGGGTAGTTGTGCATATGAACTCACAGCAATTGTGACAGAATACACAAGATCTCATGAAGCTCAAACTAGACAAATCCCAAGATGGAGAGAGAAGGCAGACATGAAGTTCCACCCCTAACTGAGGAGCTGTTGGCATGTGATAACTTCTGGGAGAGGAAAAGTCAGTTTCACTTAAGGATGTGACCTCTGTAAATCAACCACACTCCAGTACAGGACCCACACTCAAGAGTATTTGGGTAACATGAATATAATATATTGAACTCAGTGAGAAGAAAGAACAGGAATTAGATGAGCACAGGGAGGTGAGGGTGGATCTGAGAGGAGTTGGGGGGGAGGAGAAGATGATCAAAAATTAATCTCAAAAGTTAACTTCAATCTTCTTAAATTATTAATCATTGTAAAAATATAATTATCAAAGATGATTAATTTGTGTTTTATTTTATATAATTCATCACTTATCAAATATTAAAATATTTCTATGGGCTGGAGAGATAGCCTAGAGGGTAAGAGCACCGACTGCTCTTACAGAGGACCCGGGTTCGATCCCCAGCACCCACATGGCGGCTAAGAACCATCTGTAACTCCAATTCCAGGAGAACTCCAGTTCCAGGGGAATCCGACACCCTCTTCTGACCTCTGTGGCATTGCATGACACAGGTGCACAGACCTACATGCAGACAGTACATTCATACACATACAAAAATAAATAAAGTTTAAATTTTTTTTAAATATTTCTCATAACATCAAAAAATTTTGTACTTATGAACTATTTATGAGATGTAATTTTTTTTAATCATCCAACTAGATCCTGGGATCTCATTAAATGACACCAGAAGATTAGGACTGCTTAAGGAGAGTTAATTAAGAACATCAAGCTATGTAAAAGAATTCATTTCAAAACATCTTACTGAGGTTTAAGAGTTCAGAACTTTCAAATATTGAAAGAGATCACAGATAAAGATACTTATTTTAGCTATAATATAAAAAGTTTAAATATTGGCTGGTTCCTTGATCCTATTACCAGAACAAACCCTAGGTCTTTTTAAAAAGGATTGTTCTTATTTTTCTGCAACTTTACTGAGGTATAATTGAGGAACGCCTTTAATCCTAGCACTTGGGAGGCAGAGGCAGGTGGATCTTTGTGAGTTCAAGGCCAGCCTNAAAAAAAAAAAAAAAAAAACCTGTACCTGAGGCTGGAGAGATGGTTCAGCAGTTAAGTAAGCACTGACAATTCCTGCACAGGACCCAGATTCAGTTTCCAACACCAACATGGCAGCTAATTCATCTTTAACTCTAGTTCCAGGGGATCTCATGCCCTCTTCTGGCCTCCATAGGCATTGCATGGTAGGAGTGCACTTACATACATGCAGGCAAAATACTCATACACATAAAAGTAACTCAAAAAAGAAAACCTCTAAAAAATCTGTAACTATTTAATATTTGCAAATGATGAGTATAAACACTTTTGGATGTCATTACCACGATCACAACAATGTTATCTTTTGTTTTGAAGTTTCCTTGTTGTGATCATGACTGTTAATTGTCACTTTGACAGAATCTAGAACCACCTAGGAAGCAAACATAGATGTGAAGGATTACCTAGATTAAAGTTAGCACCTGAAAATGTCGATGGGAGATTGTCTTGACTAGTTCAATTGATGCAGAAAGACCATTCTTAACTATGGGCAGGACCATTCCCTAGACAGACTGTACTTACTGGAGAAATTAGGCTGAGCAATAGCATCTGTTCCTGTCTCTTTCTCAATTATGGTGACATGACCATTTTCTTCAAGCACTTGGTGGCTTGATTTCCCTACCAGATGGATTACACCTTCAGCTGCAAACCAAACCAAACCCTTTCTTCCTCAGTTGCTTTTGTCAGAGTATTTTTTCCCAGGAAAAGAAACTAATACACTTGTATACTTTCCCTTCCCCTCCTCATGCCATGGTAAGAAGACAATACAAGACTCCAACAAACTTCTCAGGGCAATATTCACTGCAATAGAGAGCAGATCTCTAGAACTCTTTCACATTCTATAATCTCACACTCATTGAAGAGCTCTCATCTCCCCTCAACTCTCATTGAATCTCATATTTCTGTAAATGAGACTACTGCAGAGCTGTCATATCAGTGGAATCTTGTAGTATTTGTTCTTCTTGACTGCCTCACTTAGTATCATGTCTTCCAAGTCTGTTGACATGGTTGTAAATGGTACAAACCACGTCTTATATATCTCTTTCTCATGCTTGCTCTACTTTGTTAAATATTCTATAAATATTGTGCTTATTTGTAGTCCTATCATTATATTCAGACCTTCCTTTTCTCCCCAGAACCATCCATATAGAATCTCCAAAGTAGAATATTAATGTCTTTACAATTTCATCTAATTTCTGTATTGTCCAATTTAAAAGCTTTCATTGTTTTAATTGGTTTTGGTAAAACATTCAGAAAAAAATATCTTAAGGAAAGTTTATTTTTCCTTATTGTATAAAAGTCTCATGTTTACTTAGGTCGCCTTTATGAAATTTATTCCTTCATTCACTTATAAATATGTTTTTGCCAGGCATGGTGGTGTATGCCTTTAATTCTAGTACCCAGGAGGCTGAGGCAGGCAGATCTCTGTGAGTTTGAGGCTGACCTGATCTACATAGAGAATTCAAGGCAAGCTAGGGACTCTGTCCCAAAAAAGAAAAGAAGGTTTTATCCTTCTATTACACAACTGAAAATATTCTAGCTTGTTTTCAGTGACAGCTCTAATCAGTTGGTGGTGATGATGATGGTGGTAGTAGTAGTAGTAGTAGTAGTAGTAGTAGTAGTAGTAGTGTATGAGCATATTGCCTGCATGCATGTAAATGCACTCATGCCATGCAATGCCCAAGGAGGTCAGAAGAGGGCATTGGATACCCTGGAACTGGAGTTACAGATGGTTGTTAGCCGCCATGTGCATGCTGGGAACTGAACCTGGTTCCTCTGCAAGAGCAGCCAGTGCTCTTGACTTCTGAGCTGTCTCTCCAGCCCCAGTTATAACATCGTGACTTTTCTCATCTGAACTCTTGAATCTATTGCAACTAATTCTAACAATAGTCACAACTTCCAATATTAAATTGGAAATGCATTTTTATTAGGTAGGAAATGAACTCACAACATTTCTCTTTGCTTAATGTGTGTGTATGGTATACACATGTGTGTGAGTGAACACATGTGTGTGAGTGAACATGTGTGTGTATGTAGATGCATGTGTATGCATGTACATGTGGAGGCCTAAAGCTGTTGTCAGGGGTCTTCTGCAATCACTCTCCACCTTGCATTTAGAGGCAGAGTCTCTGGCTGACCCAGAGCCCATAATTTGAACTAATGCACTGGCCAGCTGGATCACATCTCCAGTTCCTGCACACTGGGTTACAGGCTGGCCACCACACCTACCTACCTGGTTTTTACTTGGATTCTGGAGATCTGAACTCCAGACCTTGGGCTTACAGGGCAAGTGCTCTACCCACTGAACTATCTCCCCATCTCCTTCATGACATATCCAGAAGGAACATTTTAGTGTCAGGACCCTCCATTCTTACTCTCAAAATGAAGAAAGAAGGCTCCCTAACTATGCTACAGAAATAGTGCTTGAGTGGAAGAGTATAAATCCACTCAAAAGCCACACAGTTAAAGCTGATCAAACTCCAGTAGCCAATAAGAGGTATATAATATGAAATCTCTCTCTCACTCACTCACTCGCTCTGTGTGAGAGAGAGAGGAGAGAGAGTGTGTATTCAGGTATGTGTGAACATGTATGCATGTGGAGACCAGAGGACAACCTAGGCTGTCAGCTGTCATCGGACACCACTCACCTTCCTTTAAGGCAAGGTCTCTTTCTAGCTAGCCAGGAGCTTACCAAGTAGTTTAGGCTGGCTGCCGAATAAGCGCCAGGGATCCACGTGTCTCTGCTTCCCCTGCACTAGGATTACAGGTGCAAACCATTATACCCAACCTTTTTCCACGTGAATTCTGATTATTGAACCCAGGTCTTCATGCTTGCAGGGTAAGCATTTCACTGACTAAGCTATCGCCCCATCCCTGGAAATCTAAGGTGTTTAACATTTTATTTATTATCTTTACGTTATGTGCATGAGTATATTGCCTACATCTATGTCAGTGCACCTGTGTCATGAAATGCTCACGGGTGTCAGAAGAGTAGGATCTGCAGGATCTGGAGTTACAGATGGTTGTTAACCACCATGTGGATGTGAGGAATTGAACCTGGGTCCTCTGCAAGAACAGCCAGTACTCTCAACCACTGGGCCATTGCTCCAGCCCCCAAATCTAAGTTTATTTGTGATTAAAAGAAACATTTTATTACTATTCGTCCACGTATATACCGCGATTTGATCGTCACACCCCTCCAGCTTTTCTCTACCCTCACCACCATGTTTTCCTCCCAACTTCATGTTTTCTCTCTGGCACTCTCAATTTTTTTAGTCCATTTAGTGCCATATCTATGTGCATGGTTAGCCACTCAAGGGCCTGCATCCCTGAAGAAAATGGACTCCCCCTCCCTCAGCAGGCATCAATTGCCAGTATTCTTCAGATAGGGGCAGGACTTGCACGAGGTCAAACCTGTGCCTTTAAAATGTGCTAGGATTGGGCTGGAGAGATGGCCTAGCAGTTAAGGGCACTGACGGCTCTTGCAGACGACCCGGGTTCGATCCCCAGCACCCACATGGCGGCTGAGAACCCTCCATTACTCCAATTCCAGGAGAACTCCAGTTCCAGGGGAATCCAACATCCTCTTCTGACCTCCTTGGCATTGCACGACACAGGTGCACAGACCTGCATGCAGACAGTACATTCATACACATAAATAAAATAAAAATAAAAATAAAATGTGCTAGGATTAAAGGCATGGTGGCACAAGCCTTTAATCCTAGCATTCGGGAGACAGAGGCAGGCGGATCTTTGTGAGTTCAAGGCCAGCCTGGTCTACAGAGTGAGTCCCAGGTCAGCTGGAGCTACAGGGAGACCCTGTCTTGAAAACACCAAAGGAAAATAATAATAATAATAATAATAATAATGTGTCTAACCTCGTCTGATACACTGGTAACGCTAGGTTAGCTAAATATCTGTTAATATTAAAAGTCACTAACTGTAGGAACAGTGTGAGGAAGAAGCGAGAACGACTCTGGACCGAACAAAGCCCATGCTGCTGCATCCCAGTGTCCTGTGCCTGTGTGCCCATTACCGCCATGCTCTAGAGAAAGGCTGAAGGGGATAAAGCCAAGGTGAAGGACAAGCCACAGAGAAGATCTGCAAGATTATCCACCAAACCTGCCCCTCCAAAGCCAGAGCCCAAGCCTAAGAAGGCACCTGCAAAGAAGGGAGAGAAGGTGCCCAAAGGGAAAAGGGGAAAAGCCGATGCTGGCAAGGGCAGGAATAATCCTGTAGAAAACAGACGCAGAAACAGACCAGGCTCAGAAAAGCTGAAGGCGCTGGAGATGCCTAGTCAAGTGTGTGCATTTTGGGTAACTGTGTACTTCTGGTGACTGTACAGTTTGAAATACTATTTTTTATCAAGTTTCATAAAAATTCAGAATTTCATTTTACTTTTTTTTTTAAGCTATATTGTTAGCACAAGGAACACTTCATTGATTGGGGGAGGGGGGAACACAAATAACTAACAATGTGAGGGAAACGCCTTTCCCTGCTAGTTCTGAAAGACTCCTCTTGGCTTCCAGGAGGGGATTTCCTGATGTTGACACACATGGCCACCTTGGCAACAGAATGTCAAAATTATTTTTTATATCCTCTTCTCCCTCCACCTTAAAAAAAATTAACATAGTTTTAACACCCTTAAAACCAGAGATCTATTGGGACCTGACCCCTGAAATTGGTTTTGCTTAGTATGTAGGGCAATCTGGATTGCAGTGACGTCACTGAGAAAGTTCCTCACAAGAGCAGTGGTTCCTCTTCTAGAAGATTCTGGATCTCAGATGGATCAAAGACCTCAATGTGAAATCCAAAACTCTGAAGGCAATAGAAGAAAAAGTTGGCAGCAGCCTACAAGACATAGGTGTAGGAAAAGACTTCCTAAATCAGACAGCCACTGCGAAAGAATTAAGGTAGACAATTGACAAATGGGACCTCATTAAACTCAAAAGCTTCTGAACAGCAAAAGAAACAATCAAGGAAGTGAAGAGAAAACCCACAGAGTGGGAGGAAACCTTCACTACAGATACATCTGACAAAGCATTGATTTCCAGGATATATAAACTACTCAAAAAACAAGAAAGAAAACAAATGAATCACTCAAAAGATGGAGCAAAGAGCTGAACAGAGACTTCACAAGTGAGGAATTAGAGATGACTGAGAAACATCTTAAAAAGTGTTCAACATTGCTAATAATTAAGGAAATGGAAATTAAAACCACTTTAAGATATCATCTCACTCTGATAAGACTGTCTAGGATCAAGAAAACAAATGATACCAATTGCGGGAGATTTGTGAGTGAAAGGGGAACACTCATCCATCTGCTGTGGGGAATGTAAACTTGTACACAACCACTATGGAAAAGCAGTGTTAGAGAACACTTGGAAGACCGAGAATGAACTTACCAACCTACCTAGTCATACCACTCCTGGGCGTTATACCCACAAGACGCATCTTACTGCAGAGACATGCACAGCCATGTTTACCTCAGCTCTCTCACAATAGCAAAAAGGTGGAACCAACCCAATGCCCCCTCAACTGACGGGTAGATAAGGAAAATGTGTACATCTATACTAATGGAGTTCTATCAGCGTAAAGAAAGATGACATCATGGCTGTGCAGTAAATGTTATGGAGCTAAAGATATATGTATGAAGTGAAGTAACAAGTTACGATAAACAAACTGATGAATGGTATCCCTCATCTGTGGAGCAGCTGCCAATACCTAATTGTAATGGCAAGCTGAGCAATGGTTAATGAATGTGATCTGAAAAACAGCTGTGCTCTTATTGGTGAGATCCCGAAAAATATAAATAAAATTTAAAAATAAGAAGAAACAGAAAAGATTAAAGAGACTAGATATATAAATATACATATAGCTATATGGATAGAATATAATATAAATATCTTCAGATTGATAATTCTGCCATGTTCATTTCATTTCCTGAAAGTCAGGGTCAGCTTGTGAAAAGTTGTTAAACAACATGCTTAATATGAACTGTCAACCCTCACTCTAAACTGTCCCATTCAGAGCATCACACGAAGACTTCATTGGATTTTACAGTGGCTTTCTGACTTTGGTAGGCCATAGAAGAAGGGAGTTTGAAAGTTCTTGTATACTGTTAATGATTGTCTGCCCCTGTCCTGCCTGAAATATCATGATTGTTTATGAGAGGTATCTTTTTTTTTTTTTTAGACAGGGTCTCCCTATAGTCCCAGATAGCCTGGAACTCACTCTGTAGACCAGGCTGGCCTGGAACTCACAGAAATCCACCTGCCTCCCAAGTGCTAGGATTAAAGGCTTGCACCCCCATGCCCGGCTTAAAGATGGTTCTTAGCTGCTATGTGGGTGCTGGGAATCAAACCCAGGTCTTGTGCAAGAACAGTCGGCACTCTTAACTGCTGAGCCATCTCTCCAGCCCGAGAAGTATCTTTAATAAAGCTGGATACTGTTTGGCTTGGAAAATAAATAAATAAATAAATAAATAAATAAATAAATAAATAAATAAATAAAAATAAAAGTCACCTCCTCTACTAGGCAGTGCTCTAGGAGCTGAATTCAGGAATCATCCTTGGCATGTGCTCTCCTCGCTTAGTTAACGCCTCCTACCATATCATTTTTCTTCTGATGTTATTTTCAACACTGAATGTCATATGCTTTACAAGCTGAAAAAGTCTTACTTCTTAGAGATGTTCCATTTAATGAGAGGGTTGAGATATCACACTATATGACACAGCACTAATTAGATCATCCAGCTTTTTGCATAAAATTTTTATTGAATTTTTGTGTATTTCACATGTAGCATCTTAATCAGTCTTAAACACCTTTACATTGCCTTCTCCATTGGCACCCTCCCACGAGCCCCCCCCCACTGAAATTCATACATTCGTTCATTTGTGTTAAGGTCCACTGTACCAAATTAATACCTCCAGCCATTCCTCAGCAAAAGTTCATACACTCAGCTCTAGTCAGCCCATCCAGAGTCCCTTGCTTCAAGAAGGCCAGTTCTTCCTCACCCAATAGCAATCAGCTACCAATGTTTTCTCAGCTAAGATTGGGTTCTGTTGCCCATTTCTGCATCTCCATGGTGGGTTCCAGTCTGGTTCAGTGTGCATGCTGACACCACTAATGCAGGTTCATATGAGCTGGGACCCAGGAGCTTATAGGATTCCATTTCCGTATGGTCCTAGACCACCTCCCTGGTGGTGCCTCCTCATTCTGCCCCCTCTTCTACAATGTTCCCAGAGCTCTGGGTGAGTGAAGCTGAATAAAGGAGACCTGTCCATGGACCCACACTCTGTAGACTTCTATCTCCATGGTTTGGCCATTTATGACCTTTTGAGTTCTTGACCCCTATTGCATGAGGGCGCTTCCTTAATGAGAGTTAAGAAGTTAATTAGTGTCCTCTTGGCCCCTTACTCTGTGCTGTATGAACCTTAGGTGTAGAGGTTCCATTGAAGATCTGGCTCTTAGGCTTGGGAAATTCACAGACAATGTCTGTGTGTGACCAGTTGTGTGACTCTGTAATAGTCTTCATCTGATGTGAAAGCAGCTTCTTTATTAAGATGGTGCCTGGGATATTTGTCTGTAAATATAAGGATACCCATTTTGCACTTAGGAAGAAGTTATCTTAGCCTAGGAATGTGACAGCCTTGATCTCTAAGATCTATGACCTCTCTAGTCATGTATACTGGCTATGTTTAGAGTACCACACATGAGTTTCCTCCCATTGAGAGGGCATTAAGTCCAATTAGTTAACCATTGATTGCCCCCAAGATAAAAGTGTCACCGAACCAACGTCATAGGCTCTGCCAGACATTGATGTGGATGTTTGGTCTTAAAGTTGGTTGCTCTTCTCTCTTAGAAGCTTGCATAGTGCTCCCCAAAACTATGAGAGCTAGCCTTCAGGGGAGATGGCTACCAAGTCAGTTCTAGCTCCATTTCTCCAATTCTGGTCTCTAAAGTATGTCCTGCCTTCTTCAGCAATAAGGTCTTAGCTTCAAGTTCTGGGAGGCAATCAAGGGCTGTGGCAATAGCCTGTGTAATTTTGGGAGTCTCTTAGACTACTCTAGCCAACAAATCAAAGGAAGGTTTCTCCTGTCTGGCACTGTTTCTTGTTATATAGCCTTCAGCTATACACTCATGTAAAGATATTGTATTTGTGATTTGTCATTAGGTTGATAGGCTAACATCATTCCCTCTGGTTTTTTTTACACTAATTAGGTATCATTTATCCCTCCTCTCTCTCTCTTCCTGTCTAACCCTCCCTCCATGCCTTCCCCATTTAAAGTGCCCCCATTTCCCCATTTCTCCCCTGATAATATCAGTCTCCTATGATCCCACCTCTCTCGGCCCCTCCAATCCCTTCATCCCCAAATTTCCTTGTATAACCAGCCTTCCCCCTCCCACTTAAGTACCTCCATTTTATCCATTTCTCCCTTATTAGCACCTGTCTCCTACTATTCTTCTCTCTCGGGTTCCTTCTTTCCCTTTACCTTCCTGGCTCCTTTCCATTTTCCTGCATCCTACAGCTACATCATGATACATATACTCACATATAAGGATTGGTGCTGGGCTCTTCCACAAACATACATCATTTGTTTTTCGGAGTCTCTGCTACTTCACTTAGCATAACAGCTTCTAGTTCCATTCATTTACCTGCAAATGTCATGTTGTCATCTTTCTTTATCACTAAGTAGAACTTGATTGTGAAAATGGACCACATTTTCATTATTCACCTGTCAGTTGAGGGACACTTAGGTTGCTTTAATCTCTTTACCTATTGTGAAAAGAACAGCAACGAGTGTGGATGTGCAAGTGTCTCTGCAATAGGATGAATCTTCCAGGTATAGACCAAGGAATAGTATAACTGGGTCAAATACTAGGTTCATTTTTAGTTTTTTAAGAGTTCTCCACACTGCTTTCCATAGGGGTTGCACGAGCTTGCAATCCCACCAGCAGTGAATGAGCTTTCGGCTCTCCCCACATCCACTCCAGCATTTGGTATCATTTGTTTTCTTGATTTTAGCCAGTCTGACTGGGGTACAATGAAGTCTTAAAGTGTTGGGTTTTTTTTTTCTGTCTTTTTGAGACAAGGTCTCCCTGGAGCCTCAGCTGTCCTGGAACTCACTCTGTAGACAAGGCTGGCCTTGAACTCACAAAGATCCGCCTGCCTCTGCCTCCTGAGTGCTAGGATTAAAGGCGTGCGCCACCACACCCGGCTATTGATTCGTATTTCCCTAATTACTAACAGTGTGGAAAATTTTTTTTCAAAACCAATTTTTTATTGAAGCTTTGTGCATTTCATACACTTTCCAATCAAGTCTAGGCCCATTTCCCCTTCCTTGCCCCCCACCCCACCAGAGCTCATGCATTCTGCCATACATGTTTTTCATCTTTTCTCAGTCTCTTTTAAAATTTTCAATGCAGAAGTTTACTGTTTTGAGCAGAAGTTCACCATTTCGGTCAGTTCTTTGACCCAGTCTTTTTGTTGTTGTTATTGTTGTTGTTCCTTCCAATTTGCATCACTCCAAAATATGCATATATGCATGTCACACATATATCAAGATTATGACATCATAGGTTTTAGCATCTTCAGCTTATGATTGCTTTTTTATTTCTTTATTAGGTGGAAAGATGTCATGTTTGAAGTCTCCTCCTTGGCAAGCCCAACCAACCATCAGTCTTGCCCTTATGCTCCACATGGGGGTTTTCCCTTCCCTTGGTCACCAAATGAAGTCCAGTAAACACAGTGTCCTGTCTTGGTCTTCCTGTACTGGCCTCCAACAATGGCAGTCTATACTCTGAAGAGGCTGAAACCCCAGTAGTTGCTCGTCCACAAGCTGGATGTCTCAGCAGTCCCCATCTGGCACTGGAGGTTTGGAGGATTCTTGGATAGTCAAGTTTTCAGTCGATACTGGAAGGTTGAAAGGCTGTATCTCATGTCTTTGAAGGATAGGAAAAGCATTGGCAGCCACAGGGTAGCTGCAGTTGCCAGTAAAAATTAAAGGTAGGCAAAACAACAGTGCTTTTTTTTTTACTTTTTGTCTTTTTACTAGGATCTCAAGTTTACACTTTGTTAACATGTTTCTTAGCCATCTTTATTTCTTCTTTTGAAAAATCTCTGTTCAGATCCTTAGCCCATCTTTAATTGGGTCACTTGGTTTCTTGATACTTTGTTTATGTATTATGCATGTTAAACCTCTGTAAGATGTGTCACTGGTGAAGATTTTCTCCCACATTGGGTTTTCTCTTAACTTCTTGGGTTGTTTCTTTTGCTGTACAGAAGATTTTTTTAGTTTAATGGATCACACTTGTTGATTGTTGGCTTCAATTCCTGAGCAACTGATGTCTGATTTAGAAACCCCTTTCCTACACCTATATCTTGTAGGTTACTGCAGATGTTTTCTTCTAACAGTTTCAGAGTTTCGGGGGTCTTTGATCCCATTGACTTTTGTACAAGGCAAAAGATAAGGATCCAATTTGCTGAAGATGCAGTCTTTCCTCCACTGAGTGTTCTTGGCCCCTTTGTCAAATATCACACAGCTGAAATTGCATGTACTCAAGATTGGGTCTTCAATTATGTTCCATTGATCTATGGGTCTATTTTTATGTCAATACCAGGCTGTTTTTTATGACTATAGCTTTGTTTAAAATCTGGTATAGTAATCCCCCCTGCATTGCTCTTTGTGCTCAGGATTGCTTTGGCTATCTGTGGTCTTTTGTGCTTCCATATGAATTTTAGGATTTTTTTTTCTTTTTTTCAAAATGCTAAATTTTTCTTTAATTTTTTCAACACTCTCCACTGAAGTGTCTAGCAGGAAATATATGAAATCATATACATGAGTTTAAAAAAAGAGGGATATTCTTAAAATGAAGGTCTTAACTCTCCACTCTTTATTTGCTCCAGGGTAGACACAGTTTTCTTCTCTCTTGTGCACACTGTCAGGAAGTCTAAGAGGCCATTTGGGCCTACACTTTACCTGTCAGATGGCTGGACATTGTTTTTTTTTTTCATTTTTTTATTGATGTTTTGTGTATTTCAGACATCATTTTTCAATTCAGTTCAGGCATATTCCCCTTTCCCTTCCCCCTACCCACCCCAGATCATGCATTCTGCCATAACCATCCTGCATCATTGTCTCAGTCTTTTTTTATGCTCAGGAATTCACATTTTCCTCCATTAATTTCACATTACTCTAAAATATGGATGCATACTCTCCACCCATATACAGTAATTACAGAGTCCGAAAATAAGTTGTGGGTGGATTCTAGAGCCTGTGGAGACATTCACATTATAACAACATAGTTGCTTTCAGATAAACAGAAATATAACAATAATGTTGTTCAGTTTGCCTTTCATCTGTGGAATTTGGTGTTAGCATACACAAATCAGGGAAACCATTCTCTGTTTGTTTTTCTGGGACTGTGTTACTTCACTCAGCATAATGGCTTTGAGCTTCATCCACTTACCTGCAAAGTTCATAATACCATCTTTCTTTACCGCTGAATAGTACTCCATTGTGTAAATGTACCACATTTTTGTCAACCACTCATCTGTTGAGGGGCATTTGTGTTGCTTCCAGCTCTTCACTATTGTGAAGAGAGCTGTAGTAAACATGGATGTGCATGTATCTTTGCAGTAGGATGAGTCTTTGGGGTATATACCCAGGAGTGGTATGACTGGGTCAGGTGGTAGGCTCATTTTGAGTCTTTAAAGGGTTCTCCACACTGCTTTCCATAGTGGTTGTACAAGTTTACATTCCCACCAGCAGTGGATGAGTGTTCCCCTTTCCCCACAACCTCTCCAGCATCTGTTGTCTTTTGTTTTCTTGATCTTAGCTAGCCATATTGGAGTGAGATGATATCTGAGAGTGGTTTTTCATTTGCATTTCCTTAATTATTAATGATGTTGAATACTTTTTAAATTTTTCTTCAGCCATCTTTAATTCCTCACTGGTGATGTCTCTGTTCAGCTCTTTACTCCATCTTTTGAGTAGGTCATTTGTCTTACTTCATTGTTTTTTGAGTAGTTTATATTATATTCTTAACATTAATGCTCTGTTAGATGTGTCACTGGTAAAGATTTCCTCCCACTCTGTGGGTTTTCTCTTCACCTCCTTGATTGTTTCTTTCACTGTACAGAAGCTTTTGAGTGTTATGAGGTCCCATTTGCTGACTGGTGACCTTATTTCCTGTGCAGCTTCTGTCTGATTTAGAAAGTCTCTTCCTATGCCTATGTCTTGTAAGTTGTTGCCTACTTTTTCTTCTATCACCTTCAGGGTTTCAGGCTTCATGTTGAGATCTTTGATCCACTTAGAGTTTATTTTTGTACAGAGTGAGAAGTAGGGGTTTAATTTTGTTCTTCTCTAAATGATGATCCAATTTTTCCAGTACCATTTGCTGAAGATGCTATCCTTCCTCCATTGAGGTTTTTTTGCCCCTTTGTCAAATATGAGGTGGCTGAAATTGTATGAGCTCAAGTTTGGATCTTCAATTTTGTTCCATTGGTCAACAGGTCTGTTTTTGTGCCAGTACCAGGCTGTCTTTATGACTATGGCCCTGTAATATAGTTTGAAGTCTGGTAGGGCAATACCCCCTATATTGCATTTTTCACTCAGGGTTGCTTTAGCTATTCAGGGTCTTTTGTTTTTCCATATGAATTTAAGGATTTTTTTCCAAGTCTGTGAAGAAGCTCACAGGGATTTTGATTGGGATTGTGTTGAATCTGTTTATCAGTTTGGGTAAAATGGACATTTTTACTATATTAATTTTTCCAATCCACGAGCTGGGAGGTCTTTCCATCTTTCGGTGTCATTTTCAATCTCCTTCTTCAGGGGTTTAAAATTTTTGTTGAGAGATCTTTGGTATCTTTGGTTAGGTTTGTTCCCAGGTATCTTATGATTTTTGAGGCAATTATGAGTAGGAAGGTCTTCTTATATTCCTTCTCCACTTGTTTATTGTTGGTGTAAAGAAAATCTGATTTTTCTAGGTTAATTTTGTAGCCCATCACTTTACTGAAACTCTTAATCATTTCTAGAAGTTTTCTGGTGGAGTTTTTAGCATCCCTTAGATAAACTATCATATCATCTGAAAAGGGGGATAGCTTAACTTCATCTTATCCTATTAGTACTCCTTTAATTTTCTTCTCTTGTCTTATTGCCCTAGCAAGTGTTTCAAGCACTATGTTGAAGAGGAGTGGCAATAAGGGGCAGCCTTGCTGGGTTCCCACCTTTAAGGGAAATGATTGCAATTTTTCTCCATTTAGGATGATGTTGGCAGTGGGTTTGCTATATATGGCTTTGAACATGTTGAGAAATGTTCCTTTCAGTCCTATTCCCTCTAGGACTTTAAACATGAAGGGATGCTGGATCTTGTCAAGGCTTTTTCTGCATCAATTGAGATGATCGTGTGGTTTTTGTCTTTTAGTCCATTTATGTGCTTTATGATACTTATTGATTTATGTATGTTGAACTATACCTGCATCTCTGGTATGAATCCAACTTGATCATGGTGGATGATCTTTTTGATGTGGGTCTGTATGTGATTTGCAAGTATTTTGTTGAGAATTTTTGCATCTATGTTCATTAGTGAGATGGGTCTATAGCTTTCTTTTTTGCTTGCATCTTTGCCTGGTTTTGGTATTAGAGTGATGCTGGCTTCATAGAAGGAGTTTGGGAGAATTCCCTCTGTTTGTATCCTTCTAAACAGTTTGAGTATCAATAGTCGTAGGACCTCTTTAAATGTTTTATAGAATTCTGCCATGAAACCATCTGGACAGGCTTTTTTTAGTTGGAAGGTTCTTAATTACATCTTCAATTTCCTCAAATACTATGAGTCTTTTTAAACTGTCAGTCTCTTCTTGGTTAAGCTTTGTTGGTTCCCAGGATTTCAAATATTCATCCATTCTCTTAGGTTTTCAAATTTAGTGGAGTACAGATTTTTTAAGTATTCCCGTATGATTGTCTGGATCTTTTCTTTGTCTGTTATTATGTTTCCCCATTCATCACAAATACTGTTGATTTGGAGTCTCTCTCTCTCTCTCTCTCTCTCTCTCTCTCTCTCTCTCTCTCTTTGGTTAACTGGGATAGAGGACTGTCTATTTTGTTTATTTTTTCAAAGAACCAGCTTTTGGATTGGTTGATTTTATATATTGTTTTCTTCATTTCTATTTCATTGATTTCTGCTCTGATTTTTATTTTTTCTTCCTGTCTGTTGGGTTTAGGGTTCATTTGTTGTTGTCCCTCAAGTGTTTTTAACTGCAGTGTTAGATCCTTTATTTGTTCTCTTTATGTTTTTTTGATGTGGGCATTTAGGGCTATAAATTTCCCTCTCAAGACTGCTTTTAAAGTATACCACAGGTTTTGTTGTGTTGTATTGTCTTTTTTGTTCGGTTCCATGAATACTTTTATTTCACTCTTTATTTCTTCCCTGACCCATTCATTATTCAGGATTGTGTTAGTCTCCATGTGTTCTTGTAGTTCATTGGACTTATTCTGGTGTTCATATTGAGCTTTATTGCACTGTGGTCTGATAGAATGCATGGAATAATTTCTATCCTTTTGTATGTGTTGAAGTTCTTTTTGTGCCCCAGTATGTGGTCAATTTTGGAGAATGTTCTCTGAGGTGCTGAGTAAAATGTATATTCTCTGGTATTTGGGTGGAATATTCTGTAAATGTCTGTGAGATCCATTTGGTGTATTGTATTGTTCAGTTCTGATGTCTTTGTTTATTTTTCGTCCTGTTGATCTAGCCAAGGGAATCAGTGGGATGTTGAAGTCCCCCACTATTAGTGCATTTTAATCTGTGTCTTGAGGTCCTGCAGAGTTGTGTTTATAAAGTTAGGTGCACCAGAGTTTGGTGCATAGATATTTAGGATTGTGAAGTCTTCATGGTTCATTGCTCCTTTGACAAGGATGTAATGGCCCTCTTTGTCTCTTCTGATTAGTTTTGCTTTGAGTTCTATTTTATCTGATATTAGAATAGCCACTACAGCTTGTTTCTTTGTATCATTTGCTTGGAATGTTTTTTTCCATCCTTTCTCTGTAAGATTGTGTTTGTCCTTGAGGGTGAGATGGGTTTTTTGTAGACAGCATATAGAAGTATTGTGTTTCCTAATCCATTATCCCAGTCTATGCCTTTTGATTGGGGAGTTTAGACCATTAGTATTTAATGTTATTATTGAGAGATGTGTGTTGCTTCCTTTTACCTTATTTTTTGTTTGCATTCTTGATCTACGTTTGTATTTACTCTGTTATGATTTTGCTCCTTTCTCTCTTCAATTGCTTAGGGATAGTTGCTCCTTTCCTCTGTTCTTTGGATTGCTTCAAGGATTTTCTGAAGTGTTGGTTTCTTAGACTTGTATTCTTTCATCTTTTTCATGTCGTGAAAGAGTCTTCTTTCTCCTTCAACTATAATGGACATTTTTGCTGGGTATAGTGGTCTGTGTTGGCATCTCAATTCATTTAGTACTGGTAACACTTTGGTACACATTCTTCTAGCTTTCATAATTTGCACTGAGAAGTTTGCTGTGATTCTGATGGGTTTCCCCTTATATGTAACTTACTGTTTTTCTCTTGTGGCTTTCAGTATTTTGTCTTTGTTTCGAGCATCTAGTGTTTTAACAATTATATGGCATGGGGAATTTCTTCTCTGGTCCTGTTTGGTGTTCTATGTGCTTCTTGTCTTTGTATGGGTTTGTCTTTTTTCCATTTGGGGAAATTTTCTTCTATTATGCTGTTGAAGATCTGGTCAATAGTGTTGTCTTGGGATTCTTCTTCCTCTATCCCTATTATGTGGAGGTTTGGTCTTTTCATAGTGTCCCACATTTCCTAGTTGTTCCACTCTTGTGTTTTTTTTTTTAATTTTTCATAATCTTTACTTGAGCATTCTAGTTGGTCCATGTTATCCTGCAGGTCTGATATTCTTTTTTCTGCTTCTTCCATTCTGCTTCTGAGGCTTTTTCCCATCCTTTCCTGTTGATTGGATGAATGTTCAATTTCCTTTTTCATTTCATCCTGTAATTTCTTTAGTATTTCCACTTCTTTCTGGAGCCTGTCATTCTCATCTTGTAGCTCCTTGGTTCGTTGGTCATTTTCTTTTTCCCTTTCGGCCTGGGATCTTTTCAGCATTTCCACTTCCTTCTGGAGTTTGTCATTTTCTCCCTTTAGTTCTTTCCAATGTTTTTCATTATCTCCCTCTAGGTCCTTCTTGAGTTTTTCAATCTCTCCTCTTAGTTCTTTCCAACATTTGTCATTATCACCCTCTTGGTACTTCTTGAATTTTTCATTCTTTTCCCTTAGTTCTCTAATTTCTTTGAATATGTCCACAATTGTTCTTCTAAAGTTCGTGTCTTGGATTCCTTCCAGGGAGATCTCTTTGTAGGAGTCTTCTGTAGGGTTGGTAGAGTTCAGTGTGGATTTATTATGAGCTTTTCCCATGGTTTTTTTTTTGTGTGTGTGTGTGTGTGTTTGTGTGTCTTTGGCATGTGGATTTGTTTCTTTGGGTTCTGGTGCCTCAATGTTGGCTGCCCAATCTATAATCACTAATACTGTGTCTGCTAGATTCTCTGCACCACCGCTCCCCCCAGGCTGAAGAGGGTGCAGGGGGTGGTTGTTTGTTACTTTGGCCCACGTGCTGGTACTCTATTGGCCAACTTAAACCACACACTGGACACACGCTGGTGTTATGCTGTGTGGTGCGCATCTAACTCTGCCCACGTCGCACCCTGGGACCCGAAGGTTGGAAGGTCTCAGACAATACCAAGCCTCCATGGGCCACAGGGGTGCCCAAAGCACCCAGGTAGGCAGGCCTTACCTGGACTTTTGCAGGCTGCTGCTCTACAGGATGTAGATGAAGTCCACACCCCACAAGCTGGGCGCACGCTGGTGTTGTGCTGTGTGGCGTGTGTCTAACTCCGCCCACGTCAGATTTTTTTTTTCTAGTTTGGTGAAGAATGTCATGGGAAATTTGATTGGAATTGCATTGAATCAATATATTGGTTTTGGTAGGATGGTCATTTTCACTATATTAATTCTTCTAATCCATGAGCATGGGAGATCTTCCCATTTTCTGGTGTCTTCCTCAATCTCATTTTTAAAGATTTAAAATTTTCATTGTAGAGATCCTTAATGTCATTGGTCAGGTTTATTCCAAGATATTTTTCTTTTTTTGAGGCTATTGTGAATGGGAGGGTTTCCATGTACTCATTCTCCAATTGCTTGTTATTGATATATAGAAAGGCAATTGATTTTTGTAGGTTAACTTTGTAACCTGCCACTTCACTGAAAGTGTTAATCATTTCTTTTATATTATCAAACTTATTCGAGTATGGATTTTTAAAGTATTCTCTTACAATGTTCTAGATCTCTTTGTTGTCTGTTGTGATGTTTCCCCTTTTATCTCTAATTTTGTTGATTTTGAGTTGCTATTTCTTTCTTTTGGTTAACTGGGCTAAGGATCTATCTAATTTGTTTATTTTTTCAAAGAACCACCTCTTGGTCTCATTGATTCTTTGTACTGTTTTCTTGGTTTCTATCTCATTAATCTCTGTTCTGATTTTTGTTATTTCTTCTTGCCTACTGAGTTTGGGTTTCATTCGTTTTTCTCTTTCAAGTGTTTTGAATTGCAATGTTAAGTCATTTATTTGTGTTATTTCTAGTTTTTTAATGTAGGCACTTAGTTCTATAAATTTCCTGCTGAGGACTGTTTTTAAAGTGTCTCAGATGTTTTGTTGTGTTGTTCCTTTCATTTACCAGGAATACTTTTATTTCTTTCTTAATTTCTCCTTAATTTCACCCATTCATTGTTCAGGAGTGTGTTATTTAATCTCCACGAGTTTGTGTTGTTATTAAGGCTTCTTCCAGTATTGATATTTTTATTGCATTGTGGTCTGATAGAATGCACGAAATTTCAGGTGTTTTGTATTTGTCGAGATTACTTTTGTGCCCCAGTATGTGGCTGATTTGGGAGAACATTCCATGGTGTGCTGAGTAGAAAGTATATTCTTTGGTGCTAGGGTGGAATATCCAGTAGATAGATGTCTGTTAAGTCCATTTGACATATGGTGTTATTTAATTCAGATGTCTATGTTTATTGTCTGCTTGACCTGTCTAACAGAGACAGTGGGGTATTGAAGTCCCCTACTAGTGGTGAGTTGTAATTAACCTGTGTCTTAAAGTCCTGGAGTACTGTGTTTATGAAATCGGTGCACCCGAGTTTGGTGTGTATATATTAATGATTGTAAAATCTTTTTGGTTCATTGTTCCTTTGATAAGAATGAAGTGACCCTCTTTGTCTCTTCTGATTAGTTTCAGTTTGAAGTCTATTTTGTCCAATATTAGAATTCCAACTCCTGCTTGCTTTTTCATGCCATTTGCTTGAACTATTTTTTCCACCCTTTCACCCTAAGATAGTTCCTTTCCTTGAAGGTGAGATGGGTTTCTTGCAGGCAACAAAAACATGGACTTTGTTTCTTTGTCCAGTCCACTAGTCTGCGTCTACTGATTCTGGAGTTCAGTCCATTGACATTTAAAATTATCATTGAGAGATGTATATTGGTTCCCACCATTTTAGTTTCTGTTTGTATTCATGGTCTAACTTAGTAGTTCCACAGTTATACCTCATTTCACTTCTTTCTGTTACTGCTTGGGTACAGCCATTCCTTTCTTCTGCTCTTTGTATTGCTTCAAGTAGTCTCTGAAGGACTGGTTTTTGCCTATTCGTGTCATGGAAGATCTTTCTTTCTCCTTCACCTATAATAGTCATTTTTGCTGGGTAAAGTATTCTGAGTTGCCATCTATAGTCATTTAGAACTGGGAATACTTTGGTCCCAGGCTCTTATGGCTTTCCTAGTTTGCACTGAAAAGTCAGCTGTGCTTCTGATGTGTTTTCATTTATATGTGACTTGTTTTTCTTTTGTAGCTTTCAGTATTCTCTCTGTTCTTAACATTTGGCACTTCTCCTGTGATATGGCATGGACAGCTTCTTTTCTGGCCCTGTCTTTTTGCTGTTATATGTGCTTCTTGTATTTGGATGGGCAGGCCTTTCTTTAATTTTGGGAAATTTTCTTCTAAGATTTGGACAATATCATTATCCTGAGATTCTTCTCCTTCTTCTGTGCTTGTGATACTTAACTTTGATCTTTTCATGGTGTCCCACATTTTCTGATTATTCCATTTCTGTGGGGCTTTCTTTTAAGTTTTTCATAATCTTTGCTTGAGCAATCCAATTCTTCAACTTTATCATCCAATCTTGA
>VZQC01004268.1:982636-1129528 GCA_009823505.1 Rhizomys pruinosus
ATGGCTGTGCATGTATCTCTATGGTGGCGTAAGTCTTGAGGGTACATGCCTAGGAGTGGTATGGCTGGGTCGGGTGGCAAGTTCATTCCAATCTTCCAAGGGTTCTCCACACTGCTTTCCATAGTGGCTGTATGAGTTTACATTCCCACCAGCAGAGGATGAGTGTTCCTCTTTCCCCACAACCTCTCCAGCACTTGGTATCATTTGTTTTCTTGATCCTAGCCAGTCTTATTGGAGCAAGATGATATCTTAAAGTAGTTTTTATTTGCATTTCCTTGATGATTAGTGATGTTGAACACTTCTTAAGATGTTTCTCAGCCATCTCTAATTCCCACTTGTGAAGTCTCTGTTCAGCTCTTTGCTCCATCTATTGAGTGGGTCATTTGTTTTCTTTCTTGTTTTTTGAGTAGTTTATATATTCTGGAAATCAATGCTTTGTCAGATGTTTCTGCGGTGAAGGTTTCCTCCCACTCTGTGGGATTTCTCTTCATTCCCTATCTTCTTTTAGTTCTTTGACTTGTTTGTTTTTGTGTTCTTTAAATTCATTGAATTCTTTGATCATGTTTATGATTGTTCTTTTACATTTTGTGTTCTAGGTTATGTCTAGGGGGTTCTAATTGTAGAATTCTTCTGTAAGACTGGTAGTGTTTAGTGGAGACATATTATTTGGGTTTTTCATATTAATTTTTGTTGTGATTTTGGCATGTGGATTTCTGGTGTTGTTTGTGATTGTGGCACGAAACTCACATTTTCCTTTGTTGACTTGAAGAGTGATTTTGTTTGTATTCTTGATGTACCTTGGTTGTTTTCTTATTAGGTATTAAAGGAGAGTTGGTCTAGGCTTCAGGTTCTCTCTTTTGATTTTGTATTGGAGACCAGATGGTCTTGCCCAGCTTGTCAGGCACTCCCACAGAGGCCCAGGTCAAGCATCAGATATTCTCAGGCTTCCTTCTAAGGTCTTGGCCTCTACTAGCCAGCAGGTATAGCACAATTTGGGAGGCTTACTGAGGAGAAACTTGATTCAGGAGCTCTTGGGCAGTCTGAAAGGACTGGGCCCCTACTAAAAATCCACGGGGGTCTAGCCCTGCAGCAGTGGGAGGAGCTTCAGATGGTCTCAAGATTGGAGAATGGACACCATGCAATTAGGAAACTCACCACCATGCAATTAGGAAACGCACCACCATGCATAGGCCTGATTCAGGCATTCTCAGACAGGCTGAAGATATCCGTACCCCTGCAATACTTGGAGGTCAGATTCAGGTATTTTCAGGCAGGGTGGAAATGTCTGAATCTGTGCCCAAGGGAGGAGCAGCAGAGGGGTTTCAGATTATCCCAAAGTTGAGGGAAGCTCTCCACCACACAGAGGCCTTATCCCCTGCACCAGCCAGAGGCCTCATTCAGGCACTCTCAGGCACGCTGGCAATGTCTAAATCTGTGCCCAAGGGCAGTTGAGCCTAGCCCTAGGGCAGCAGGAGGGGATTCAAATGGTCCCAAGGTAGAGGATTCTGGACATAGCAATGGGGGACGCTCACTAGGACTGGAGGCCAGATTCAGGGACTCTCAGGCAGGCTGGGAAGAATCATACCCTTCCACCAGGCACTTTCAGGCAGGCTGGAAATCCCCAAATCTAAATTTTAATAATCTCTTCCTCCTTCATGTCTTTAGGCCCTAGGGATGGTAACAGCTGACTGAATAGACATCTATGGTGACAGTTATAGGTCACTACAATGCAGCATCCTTTACCCCTTGAGCCATCATTAGCACTGATGTCAAAGATATTCCCAGAACAAAACAGAAGCAGGAAAGAGCTGCTACTTCTATCCTCCTTTCTTGAAAGTGATTCCCATTAGTAGAACCTAGTTAGAAGACAGCTGGCAAGAGAATCTGGGAACTCTAGTTTAATGTATGATTCCAGAGGTTGGTGCTGAGTGGGAAAGAATTAGGCTAGGCTGGTGGTCATCATGGAAGCTTTCTTCTGCCACCAGCGTCACCACTTCCCCAAACCTATAGGAAGGAGAGAAGGTAAAGGTAGGTATCTGGTTCAGACAACTGCGTCCTTTGCTGAGATGAACCCAGGGGTACAGCAGTTCCTCACACTGAGCTAAGTACCCCTGCAACCCCAAGGCTTCCATTTTGAAAATCACAGAGGGTGACTCCCCCTTGAGACTGCCCCCCAGGAAAGTGCTATTCTGCCTCCTCCCCCCTGGGGTAAGTCTGGACCCACTGCACACAGTTCATGATAACCTTTGTTTTGTGTCCTTCCAAAGTCCTGAAATGGGGCTGGAGAGATGGCCTAGCGGTTAAGAGCACCAACCGCTCTTGCAGAGGACCCGGGTTCGATCCTCAGCACCCACATGGCGGCTGAAAACCGTCTGAAACTCCAATTCCAGGAGAACTCCAGTTCCAGGGGAATCTGAGACCCTCTTCTGACCTCCGCGGCATTGCACGACACAGGTGCACAAATCTGCATGCAGACAGTACATTCATACACATACAGAAATAAATAAAATTAAATAAAAAAATTTAAAAAAAAAACAAAGTCCTGAAACATGAGTCTTCAACTGTTCTTAGACTGTCATGGATCCTTACTTGACGTAGACAAGCTCCAGGTTCTACGTGGTTGTGAAATATCAGAATGACGTTAGGTCTCTTCAGCCACCTTTCCACACATTTCTTAGTCTTACATAAGGACACTTCTGGTGTATATTTTAATAATTACATTGAGTTAATAGGGCATTTTTCTTCTTTTGTTTTGAAGGCAATGTCTTTACGATATCAAAACGTCATGTTCGCTAACGTGGATGTGGATGCCTCTAAGGTAAGAATCTTCAACTATCTGGTCTATGTGAACTATTAAAACCCAAATGCTGTGTGACCGAGTAGCCCTGTGCCTGTGATGACATCATCCAGATGAAAACACATGTACATCTATGTCTTTGTTTTCCTGATTAACTTAACAAGCTATTTTATATAATTTATTTAAAGGTTAGCAAATCTGGACTCTTCCTTTTTTTAATTTTTTTAATTTTATTTATTTTTGTATGTGTATGAATGTACTGTTTGCATGTAGGTTTGTGCACCCGTGTCGTGCAATGCCGCGGAGGTCAGAAGAGGGTCTCAGATTCCCCTGGAACTGGAGTTCTCCTGGAATTGGAGTTACAAATGGTTCTCAGCCGCCATGTGGGTGCTGGGGATCGAACCCGGGTCCTCTACAAGAGCAGTCGGTGCTCTTAACCGCTAGGCCATCTCTCCAGCCCCAAATCTGGACTCTTCCTACTGTAGCAGACAGCAACAATAAATCCCAATATTCTTCACCTCTTCCTCTAGTCTCTTTTCCAGAATCCTTTTCAGCCTGCTCTAGGCAAATATCACCAATCTGTCAGAGATGAACTCATAGTGAAAATTATTTTTGTCTTATGATAAATTATTAATCATTTTTCCAAAACCTAGCTCAATGCTTTCAGACATTTTGATGCATCTTGTATTTCTCCTGTGTTATCTTATGCTTGTTTTCTGGGGTGACAATGCAAAAGAACAAGTCTCACCTCAAAGGGGATTAGAGATAGTTTATCCTGGAACCAAATATACATGTCCATAGCCTGGGAACATAGATTCAGGTTACCCCAAATTCCATGTTCCAATGTGGAAGCAGTTTCATGAAGTTTTATAATAACAGAACAAAGAAAAGTCATAAATCAAGATACTTTTCAAATACATTGGTGGGAAAATTAAGTACACAGTTACAATAAAATAGAAATCTCCACTCTAGGCTTCATGCTATCTGATGCCACCCAGCCTTTGTTTAGTGGGAGCTTGGGCTTTGTTAAGTCAATATATTCCAAAAGGTTTTTTACCTGTTAGTCACAGGATATTGCATCAGAGACAGAAATGGCAAGGAGGGACTATTTAGGAGGTTAAAGATCACCCAAAATAAATGGTGATTAGGGTCTGCATCTGTGACATTCCAAACTCTCCACAGTCACTGAAGTTCTAATAAGTCAGTTGATCAACCTTCATAGAAGGTTCAGTTTCAAGATGCAGTTTTTCTGGGAACTTTCATTCACAGAGAGTTTGCTTAAATAACAAAGAATTTCAGGAAGTCCTTTACTCATGTCCCCAGATCCATTCTTCCCCTCTTACTGCCCCCAAATAATCAGCATCCTATTCTCAAGCCAAATATGACGCAAAGTCTGTACAAGTTATTCTTAGCATATGTTCATTTATAATGAGGAAATACAACTGTATCCATCAGCTTTCAGTCAACATAACAAAATCTTAAGATAATTATAAAGAGAAAGGGCTTATTTTGTCTTGCCATTTTGGAGATTCAAGTCCTTGATCGGCTGGCCCAGTTCCTTTTGGACCTGTGAGGAGGCAACATATCTTGGTAGGAGTTCATGGCAGACTAAAGCTGCCCTCCTCAGCAGCAGGAGGAAACAAGAGGGGAAGGGGCCAAGTCCCACAATCCCCTTTAAGGACACGACCCAAATGACACAAAGGCCTTACCTCTTAAAGGTTCTACTACCTCCCAATGGCTCCATTCTGGGGACCAAATTTTTATAGTAACAGAACAAGGTAAAGTCATAAGTCAAGGCACCTTTCAAATACATTGGTGGAGGTGGGCATTCAGAATTTAGATTATAGCAGTAATGGTGGCAAGTGGCCCACCCAATGGATTGGATTGAATCTGAGCTTAAGAACAAATGGAAAAGCTGGGTGTGGTGGCACTCGCCTTTAATACTAGCACTTGGGAGGCAGAGGCAAGTGGATCTTTGTGAGTTCAAGGCCAGCCTGGTCTACAGAGTGAGTTCCAGGACACCTGCGGCTACAGGGAGACCCTGTCTCAAAAAGACAAAAAAAAAAAAAAAGAACAAATGGAAAATAAAAAATTAGTTACATTTTGTTCATCTCTTTAATGGCTTTGTCTCCTATCATCATTTGACCCCTATGAACTTGAGTTTCTTTATCTATAAGACTAATAAAAAGAAGATAAAATACATAAGATGTGTGGCTTGGTCCCCAGCACGTAGTGGAAAATCCATCCCTCCGTTTCCTGCCAACTTTGTTAGTGTGCTATGTGCTTTTGTTACTCAACTTTCCTTTCAGCTAAATCATTTACTGTGAATTCAGAGCTCATAGCTCAGATCATTCCCTCTGTTATTTTCCATGTTCACAGAGTTGTGCCGCCATCACCACAGTCAATTTTTAAATTTTTATTTATTTTTATTTTATGTGTATTAGTGTATTGCCTGCATGTGTGTAAGTGCACCCGTGACATGAAATACCTGCAGAGGTCAGAAGAGGATATTGGATCCCCTGAAACTGGAGTTACAGACAGTTGTTAGCTGCCATGTGGGTGCTGGGAATAGAACGCAGGTCCTCTACAAGAGTAGCCAGTACTCTTAACCACTGACCCATTTCTCCAGCCCCATCCCATCTTTAATTTATCCATTCATACATTGATGAATATTTGACCTGTTTATGGGGTTTGGCTATTCTGAATAATATTGTTATAAATATTGGCGCATAATTTTCTGTGTGAACATAAGCTTTTATTTCTCTTGGGACTGAGTCACATGTGTAGTTGGTGATACTACACTTTGATACTCTATAGAGGAATTGAAAAACTCTTCCAAGGTAATTTCAATATTTAAATTCTCACCACCACAGTAGGAGAGTTCTGATTCCCACATTCTTGCCAATACAAAGTTGCTGTCTGACTTTAAAAAATATATAGCTCTTTGTCTTTTAAGATGAATTGTGGAAGGGCCCAGCCCACTGTGGGTTGGTGCTACCCCTGGACAGGTTGTTCTGTGCTGTATATGAAAGCAGGCTGAGCATGGGTCAGGGGAGCAGGCCAGTAAGCAGTGTTCTTCCATGGCCTGTGCTTCACCTCCTGCCTCCAGATTCCTGCCCTGAGTTCCTCTCTTTGGATCCCTAACTGATGAACTGTGACCCAAGAGATGTGAGCCAAATAAACCCTTTCCTCTCCAAGTTGGTATTGCTCAGAGTGTTTTCTCACAGCAATTGAAAAGAAACTAGAACAGACATTGGTACCAGGATCATGGGGTATTGCTGTGACAGACCTGACCCTGTTATTTGGAGGATGATGGTGGAATGTTTGGAACGTCGGTCTAGAACAGCTATTGAGTGCTTAGAGCTTGTTGCTCTAGAGCTTGAAACAGTCCTGCTCAATGAGTTGTAGATGGTGGAAGCCTGGCTTGTGAGGTCCCAGTGGGAAATGGAGACTATCGCAACTGTTTGCATGATGTTTTGAACTGAGAATCTGTGGGTTGGGGTCAGCTGAAGCTGAAGAATCAGCTGTAATTAAGTAGACCAGAACCTGAATTGAAACCTTTCTCTTACTGGGACAACTGATGCTGGTTAGCTAGGGCTGAAAAATCAGCTTCAAGTAACAAGAGACCAGCATCACCGTGGTGAATTCTTCCAGGAAGAATTTCCTCAGGGTCAGCACACAGAAGACGTGATCCAGAGGGGACCTGAGCCTGCGTCTAAAGCCAGAAGCAGGACTTGATAATGTGTAAGAGTCTTCTATATGGTTCTGGTGTTGAAAGTATGAAGAGGTCAGAGACAGCATCTGAGGCTTGGCACTGTGAGAGGCCAGGAAAGGCCACTGGTGGAAGTGCAGCCTCGGTTGCAGTGAAGACCCCAGGACTGCAGGGGTCATGAAGAGAATCTGAGACTTCGCGCCAGGAGAGATTAGAAGAGCACCTTGGTGAAGGTGCTGCCTCGGTTTCAGTGGCGACCCCAGCTTTTTAGAGATACCCAGACCGTGGGATGACCACCAAGAGCAGCGGCAGGTGTGGAATGGAGCTGGCCTGGGCCTTTGAGATGAACTGTGTGTGCCATGGACGGCAGAGCGGGAGACTCTTTGGAGCCCAGAAGATCGTGAGTGAGTCCCAGGTGTCCAGCCTTGAGTTACTTTGCTGGACTTAGGTTTTGCTTAGGTGTGCCTGATTCTTCCCTCTGAAATAAGACAGTACTTGTTATGGAGTTTACAGGAGCCCACAGTTAAGAGACTTTTAAAAGAGACTGTGAACTTTTAAGGGTTTGGATTTTTTAAGGACTGTGGGGCTTTTTAGGCTATACTGACTTATGTTGTGATATTAATGTTAACATATCTTGGGGACGAGAGATGAAAAGATTGTTTAATAGTGATGTGTTCAGTGTGTCAAGTTGGCATGGGCTCAATTGTTCTGGATCGCTTAGGTGTCAACTTGACACACCTGGGTTGAGGGCGCCTCAGTTGGGGAATTGCTTTCATTGGACTGGCCTGTGGGGGATAGAGGGGCATTTTCTTGATTTGTTGAGTGATGTGGGAGGGTCCAGCCCACTGTGGGCAGTGCCACCCCTGGGCAGGTCATTCTGTATTGAATAAGAAAGCTGGTTGAGGGGCTGGAGAGATGGCCTAGCGGTTAAGAGCACTGACGGCTCTTACAGAGGACCCGGGTTCGATCCCCAGCACCCACATGGCGGCCAAGAACTGTCTGAAACTCCAATTCCAGGAGAACTCCAGTTCCAGGGGAATCGGACACCCTCTTCTGACCTCTGCAGCATTGCACGACACAGGTGCACAAACCTGCATGCAGACAGTACATTCATACACATACAGAAATAAATAAAATTAAAAAAAAAAAAAGAAAGCAGGTTGAGCATGAATCAGGGGAGCAAGCCAGTAGGCAGTGTTCCTCCATGGCCTCTGGCCTCCAGATTCCTGCCCTGAGTTCCTACCTTGGGCTCCCTCAGTGATGAACTGTGACACGAGAGATGTAAGACAAACCCTTTCCTCTCCAAATTGGTATTGGTCAGAGTGTTTTGTCACACAACAGAGAAGCAAACTCGAATGGGGGGTATGAGTTTTTGTGTTTTGTTTTATTACGAGATAGAGCCTGGAACACACTATATAGGAAGGGCTGGCCTTAAATTTGCAGAGATCTGTCTACCTCCCAAGTACTGGGACCAAAGGTGTGCGCCATGATGCCTGGACATGCTGAGTTTCTTGTCTTTGGGCTCTGAAGCTCTCACAAGTAAAGTTGAGTGAGAGTGGAGACAATAAGGCTTGAAGGGAAAAACGTACATGCCTAAGTGTGTCATGCCTGTCTTAAGTGTGTCACGCCTGTCTTAAGTATGACATATGAAGAAAACCTGTCCCAGTTTTCTGTTGCTGTGATAAAACACTATAACCAAGTCAACTTACGGAAGGAAGAGTTTTATTTTGGGCCTAAAGTTCCAGAGCAATGAGTCCATTCTGGTAGGGAAGGTAGGGCTGGAGATGGCGGGAGCAGAAAGCTGAACATTCACATCTTCAAGCAGACACAAGAAGCAGAGAGAGAGAGGGGTGGGGGAGCTGGAAGTGGAGCAAAGCTATCTGAACTCTGAAAGCCCACTCCAGTGGCATACTTCCTACATCAGGACCACACCTGTTGAAAGGTCCCATGACCCTCCCCAAACAGTCCCACCAACTGACCAAGTGTTCAAATACTTGAAGCCTATGGCAGGCATTCTCATAAAACTCCACAGCATGCCTTCTCCTTCCTCTGTTTGTTCAGTAAAGTCTTTCCTCGTTGGCATCCTGGGACTCCTCTGTGCTCTTTCGAAGGTCTTTAAGTTCAGCTTATTTAGCTGCTCAGCACCCATTCCTTTAGCCTCTATCTATTGCCCTGTTCTGGGGCTCTGGAATAAGAAAGCCTTAAGAATGCTGGACTGTTCATTCTTTACAGAAATTTCCTGAGGTTTTGAGGGTATGGTAGAAGTTCTTGGCAGGAAGGTCTGTAAAGTGTCAGGTGTTCCAAGGCTCTGAGACACGCCTGAGACATTACTGAGTAGCAGGCTCGGTCCAGAGAAGGCCCACCAAGACTGTAACTTCATGCTATTTCTCTTCTCTTCCAGGAGTTGTCTGAACTTTGTCACATCAAAGCAGTACCCACATTTCAGATGTTCAAGGAAACCAAGAAGGTACGTTTCCATGGAAACAAGCAGGGATGAATTAAATTGTACAACACTAGTGTTTCTTGGGTGGATGAAACTACTTGGTTTATTTTTCAATATTTAGCAATATAATTCTTAGTTTCAAACTAAGTTCAAACACTGCTCATTGGTAAGAGGTAAAGAAAATGCACAGCATAATAATTCTGTTTTCATCCGAGACACCCAACTCCATGAGAATTACTGCACTATTCCCTCTACTCAGAGACAGAATTCTCAAGAATCTTGCAGAGAATAGTCTGATTTTCATACAGAGCTATATAGCCATCGATAGCCCATGAGGAACTGTTCATTAAAAGCTGTCACATGGCAATACAGCTTCAGGGCTGAGTGCACATTCTCAGTTCAATTCCCATGATTCAGATCCCAGCTCTCCCATTTCTTGGTTGTGGGGCCTTCAGGAGTAACCTAGTCTCTCTAGTTCTTAGTTTCCCCATTTGTAAAAACAAATCATGGTAAAGTTTTCCCTCACAGCATTGTATGAACATTAAATATATTACCATCACCAAAGTTAGACTTATTATGGCATTAATGGCTTAATATGTCTTATTAGTTGTTGTCTTGAAGATATTAATGGAATAAAACATCTAAAATATTCAGCACATGATGAAACTAGTATTTTCATATACAACGTGAGAGCATTAACAATTAATTATTCCTACATGCTTTATGAAATGTCATTCTGCAACACACTTGGGTACAAAATGTTCATCAACTTTCACAAAGTTATCATATCCCTGGGAACACATGCTATATAAATATCCCAAAGAAGAATAAGCAACCGAATATATAGTCATTGCAGCATTCATTATAACTTCGCAAATAGAAGCAATATAAAAGTCTTCCAGCAGAATGGCTGAGTAAACTACAGTACATCACTTCTGTGAAATAACATTCAATTAAAACGTTGTGAAGAATATTCATGAAGCTTAAAAACCTTGCTTTAGTTTTGTTAAGAGTATGTCGAAGTTGGGAAAAATGAAAGCATTTTATATACTAGCTGTAGAATTTTATTTTGGATTTCTTTTTTTTATTTTTTTTAATTTTATTTAATTTTTTTTTTTGTATGTGTATGAATGTACTGTCTGCATGCAGGTCTGTGCACCCATGTCGTGCAATGCCGCGGAGGTCAGAAGAGGG
This sequence comes from Rhizomys pruinosus, assembly GCA_009823505.1. NCBI lineage: Eukaryota > Metazoa > Chordata > Mammalia > Rodentia > Spalacidae > Rhizomys > Rhizomys pruinosus. The sequence continues at coordinate 992,783 of VZQC01004268.1, forward strand.
TCTCGGATTCCCCTGGAACTGGAGTTCTCCTGGAATTGGAGTTACAGACGGTTCTCAGCCGCCACGTGGGTGCTGGGGATCGAACCCGGGTCCTCTGCAAGAGCAGTCGGTGCTCTTAACCGCTAGGCTATCTCTCCAGCTCCATTATTTTGGATTTCTATTGGTTGGTATGGACTTATTGTAATATAATTGGTACCACAGATTTAAGATATTTTCTAAATACTGCATATTCCTTCTCATGGGCTGAGTTGAAAATAATGCTATATAACATGTAGTCCTTCCACTTGCCCTGCTTACTGTTAAATTACCTCAATGTCATCTGTTGTCATCCCCCTCATCTCAGAAATTCGAACACTCTTTTCTTGAAGAATCAACTCTGGTTGTGACCCTTGGTCAGCTAGATCGCTTCTTCTGTCTGTGTCTCTACCCATTGCTTTGCCTTCTGCAGACTCCGTGTTTGGACACATTGTTCCACCCAGAACCCACGCCCCATCGTCTGTCAGCAGCCCTCTGATTTTCCTCCAAGGGACCATGCCCATTCCCATCTTTGCCCTTCTGCCTCTTCAGAGCTCCGTATCTTGGTTTCATCCAATCAATGAGCTCCATTCTTACTGGAAATAAACCCTTTGGCTTGATCAAGCCAATTCCAACCACACAGAACTAATACCAGAGCTTTGCTTAAATAGCTAAGTCAGTCTTCTCTTTTGATATCACTGGATTTGAATTTAGAAAGTATAGGTTCGGAGTGGCTACAACGAGCTTATCGCCATATGGAAACTGATACCGAAGCCACTGTGCAGATGAAAGCAGAATTGAGCCAAGTGTATTAATGCTGTTAGTCCCTGAATTTATCCACGCTTGAGTCTTCAGTTTTGTAAAGTATGGATATATTTCCCATAAATTGCAACTCAAAAGTTCTCATGAATGTTTGTGACATTCTCTTGAGAGCCACTCTTCTTCATTTCATGATCTAATTGTTTTATTTATTTAAATTTTTACGCATGCACCACCATGCTGGCTGCCATTGACTCTTTTTTTATTTTTTATGTGTATGAGTGTACTGTCTGCATCCAGGTTGGTGCACCCGTGTCGTGCAATGAGGTCAGAAGAGGCCGTCAGATTCCTCTGGAACTGGAGTTAAAGACGGTTCTTAGCCATCATGTGGGTGCTGGGAATTGAACCCGGGTCCTCCACAAGAGCACTTGGTGCTCTTAACCACGGAGCCATCTTTCCAGCCCCGATCTAATTGTTTTAATGTGTATGAGTGTTTTATCACATATATGTAAGTGCACCACACATATGTGTGCAGTGCTCCCAGAGGCCAGAAGAGGGCATTGGATCCCCTGGAACTGGAGTCACAGATGGTTGTTAGTTGCCATGTGGGTGCTGGTAACTGAACCCAGGTCCTCTGTAAGAGCAACCGGGGCTCTTAACCTCTGAGCCATTTTCAGCCCCTGATGATCCAATTGTTAAAAGAGTAGAATAGATTTTTACTCTTTCCAATTCTTACTTTCCAGACATTCCCTCACTTGCCTAGTGAACATCTCCAAGTATCCCCACACATCTAATTCAAATAGCCATGCATTAATCCTTGTATCCCATCCTTACACAGAAGTATTATAAACTAACAAGCTTTTGTATCAGGGAACATCTTCACTTTGGGTTTCTGTCCTTGTTCCTTCCACTAAACTGTTATCAGACTCTTCTCCAGACTGAACTGCATTTCCTATGGTGCTCTTTTCTCATCCTGTCCACTTTCTAGCAGTGGTTTCACCCATCCTCCTTTCCAGTTTTTTACTTAGACAACTGCAATGGCCCTTGTGCTGGATAGCTTTAGTGTCAACTTGACACACCTGCGTTGAGGGAGCCTCAATTGGGGAATTGGCTCCATTGGACTGGCCTGTGGCCATGTCTGTGGAGTATTCTCTTGATTGTTGAGCAATGTGGGAGGGCCCAGCCCACTATGGGTGGTGCCACCCTGGGCAGGTTGTTGTGTACTGTATAAGAGGTCAGGCTGGGCATGGGCCAGGGGAGCAAGCCAGTGAACAGCATTCCTCCATGGCCTGTGCTTCAGCTCCTGCCTCCAGGTTCCTGCCCTGAGTTCCTGCCTTGGGCTCCCTAAGTGATGAACTGTGACCCAGGAGATGTAAGCTGAATAAACCCTTTCCTCCCCAAGTTGGTGTTGGTCAGAGTGTTTTGTCACAGCAATGGAAGACAAACTAGGACAGAAATTGGTACCAGAAGAGTGGGGTATTGCTGTGACAGACCTGACCTTGGTGTTTTGGGGAAGGATTGTGGAGGCGTTTGGAACTTTGGGCTGGGAAGATCATTGAATGCCTAAAGATTGTTGCTGTGGAGCTTGGAGCAGTTTTGCTGAAGGAGTTGTAGAAGATGGAGGCCTGGCTTGTGAAGTTTCTAGTTTCAAAGGAGAGCAGAGATCATCAGGACTGTGTAATCTGTGGGTTCTGGTCAGCTGGGGCTGTGGAGAATCAGCTGTAAGTAACAAGAGACCAGAACCTGAAGTGAAACTTTTGTGGTACTGGGGCAATTGATGCTGGTTAGCTGGGGCTGAAAAATCAGCTGTAAGTAACAAGAGACCAGCATCACTGAGGTGAAATCTTCTGGGGAGAATATCTTCAAGGTCAGCACACAGAAGCTGTGACCCAGAAAGGGCCTGAGCCTCCATCTCGAGCCAGAAGCCGGACTTGGTAACGTGTAAGAGTCTCCTATATGGTTCCGGTGTTGAAATTTGAGGGGGTCACAGAGAGCAGCCGAGGCTTGGCACTGTGAGAGGTCAGGAAAGACCATTGGTGGAAGTGCACCTCGGTTGCTGTGAAGACCCCAGGATTGCAGGGGTCATGGAGAGAAGCTGAGGTTTTGCACCAGGAGAGGTCAGAAGAGACCATTGGTGAAGGTGCTGCCTCAGTTTCAGTGGCAACCCTAGATTTTTGGAGATGCCAGGACCAAGGGATGACCACCAAGGGCAGCAGCAGGTGTGGAATGGAGTTGGCCTGGGCCTGCGAGATGAGCTGTGTGTGCCACGGATGGCAGAGTCAGAGAGGGGGAGCTGCCGAGACCCTTTGGAGCCCAGAAGATCGTGAGTGAATCCCAGATGTCCAGCCTTGAGCTACTTTGCTGGACTTAGGTTTTGTTTGAGAGTGCCTGATTCTTCCCTTTGAAATAAGACAGTACTTGTTTTGGATTTTACAGCAGCCCACAGTTAAGAGACTTTTAACGGACTGTGAACTTTTAAGTGTTTGGACATTTTAAGGACTGTGAGGCTTTTGAGGTTGTACTGTCTTAGGTTGTGATTAATGTTAACATCATATTTTGGGGACAAGAAGTGGAAAGGTGGTGGTTTAATAGTGATGTGTTTGTGTGTCAAGTTGACAAGGGGTCAAATGTGCTGGATAGCTTTAATGTCAACTTGACACACCTGGGTTGAGGGAGCCTCAATTGGGGAATTGGCTCCATTGGACTTGCCTGTGGCCACATCTGAGGAGTATTTTCTTGATTGTTGAGCAATGTGGGAGGGCCCAGCCAACTACGGGTGGTGCCACCCTAGGCAGGTTGTTGTGTACTGTATAAGCGGTCAGGCTGGGCCTGGGCCAGGGGAGCAAGCCAGTGAACAGCATTCCTCCATGGCCTGTGCTTCAGCTCCTGCCTCCAGGTTCCTGCCCTGAGTTCCTGCCTTGGGCTCCCTAAGTGATGAACTGTGACCCGGGAGATGTAAGCTGAATAAACCCTTTCCTCCCCAAGTTGGTGTCAGTGAGAGTGTTTTGTCACAGCAATGGAAGACAGACTAGAACAGCCCTCCTTAACTCCCTTGTCCATTCTATGGCTTTGTTCTCTGTAAAGATATACAGACAAAGCTCCATGTATGTCACTCCTTTATTTAAACTTGTATGTCCCTTCCCACCACAGCTCACAGAATCAAGCTAAACTCGTATGCTCAAGGCAGTCACTCACATTTCTCCATAATTTTGACCTAATCGACCGTTTGTATCTTTTCCTGTTTAACTCAGATCTTAACCTCTTATAGGTATTTTTCTCATACTATTCCAAACGACTTGAGTAGTTTTTTATGTATGATTTGAAAGCCTAAAGTCTCCAAGAATTCTAACAGGTCAAAAAGCACTCCTTAAATGTGTTAATGGATGAAAGCAGATGGATGAATAAACACATGCTTCACACCACACCTCATGCCAGCACTTCCTCTCACACTTTTGTCCTTGTGTTGACTAGACTCTGAGAGGGTATCTCTCTATGCTAGTAGCTAGTAGTTTCCTAGTATCTGACCATCTGCAGATCATACTGCAGTCTGGCTCCTGCTGCACTACAGAGTCCGTTCTCCCGTGACATGTTCACGAAAGCTGAGTTCTCTTCTTATGTGTCTAGGCTCTTCAGAAACAAACATCTAAGCCATACTTTTGAGGGCCTTCACCTCAGCTCTGTAGAGAGGCAAGAAATCCCTCAGCAGGGGCAGAAGAGGATAACCTTAAAAATAATTATGTCTTGGGGCTGGAGAGATGGCTCAGCAGTTAAGAATACTTACAGTTCTTCTAGAGGACCAGAGTTCGATTCCCAGCACCCATATGATAACCTACAACAGTCTATGACTCTCCAGTTCCAATGTATCTGATACCATCTTCTGACCTCTGTGGCCACATAGTGACTTACATACATGCATACAAAACACTCATACACATAAAATAAAAATAATAAGTAAAATATTTAAAGTAATAATTATATCTTGACGGGTATCTAACAGGAATGGATGTCTTGATTTGGGGGTTTTGAGAGTTCTAAAACAGGAGTTGGGGTGTTTTTGTTTTTGTTTTTGAGACTGGGTGTCATGTGGTCTAGACTGACAGTAAACTGTTCAAGAGGCAAGACTGGCTTTGAATTCCTGATCCTTCTGTCTCTGTGTCCCAAGTACTGGGATTAAAGGCATGGGCAACTAAATGCAACTTTGAGTTGGTATGACAAATACCTGATATAATCAACTCATAATGACAAAAGGTCTGGGTTTTGGCTCATAGTTTGGGCAGTATCAGTTCATGATTGGTTAACCTCATTGATATTAGGCCCATGGTGGGGTAGGACATCATGGTAGGGCCTTAAGGCAGAGTAAAACCCCTCACCAAGAATTCAACAGAGAAAAAGGGAGGGGTTGAGATCTAGAATTTACCTTCAGTGACCTGAAGGTCTCCAGCTAGGCCCTACCTCATGATGGCTCCATCACCTCCTGGTAGCCCCATCATCACCTCCTGGTGGCCCCATCATAACCTCCTGGTGGCCCCATCATAACCTCCTGGTGGCTCCACCATCACCTCCTGGTGGCTCCACCCTCCTGGTAGCTCCATCATCACCTCATGGCGGCTCCATCATCACCTCCTGGTGGCCCCATCATCATCTCCTGGTGGCCCCATCATAACCTCCCGGTGGCCCCATCATAACCTCCTGGTGGCCCCATCATCACCTCCTGGTGGCCCCATCATCACCTCCTGGTGGCCCCATCATAACCTCCTGGTGGCCCCATCATCACCTCCTGGTGGCCCCATCATCACCTCCTGGTGGCCCCATCATCACCTCCTGGTGGCCCCATCATCACCTCCTGGTGGCCCCATCATCACCTCCTGGTGGCCCCATCATCACCTCCTGGTGGCCCCATCATCACCTCCTGGTGGCCCCATCATCACCTCCTGGTGGCCCCATCATCACCTCCTGGTGGCCCCATCATCACCTCCTGGTGGCCCCATCATCACCTCCTGGTGGCCCCATCATCACCTCCTGGTGGCCCCATCATCACCTCCTGGTGGCCCCATCATCACCTCCTGGTGGCCCCATCATCACCTCCTGGTGGCCCCATCATCACCTCCTGGTGGCCCCATCATCACCTCCTGGTGGCCCCATCATCACCTCCTGGTGGCCCCATCATCACCTCCTGGTGGCCCCATCATCACCTCCTGGTGGCCCCATCATCACCTCCTGGTGGCCCCATCATCACCTCCTGGTGGCCCCATCATCACCTCCTGGTGGCCCCATCATCACCTCCTGGTGGCCCCATCATCACCTCCTGGTGGCCCCATCATCACCTCCTGGTGGCCCCATCATCACCTCCTGGTGGCCCCATCATCACCTCCTGGTGGCCCCATCATCACCTCCTGGTGGCCCCATCATCACCTCCTGGTGGCCCCATCATCACCTCCTGGTGGCCCCATCATAACCTCCTGGTGGCCCCATCATCACCTCCTGGTGGCCCCATCATCACCTCCTGGTGGCCCCATCATCACCTCCTGGTGGCCCTATCATCACCTCCTGATGGCCCCGTCATAACCTCCTGGAGGCCCCGTCATCACCTCCTGGCGGCCCCATCATCACCTCCTGGCAGCTCCATCATCACCTCCTGGTGGCTCCATCATCACCTCCTGGTGGCTCCTGGTGGCTCCATCATCACCTCCTGATGGCCCCATCATCACCTCCTGGTGGCCCCATCATCACCTCCTGGTGGCTCCATCATCACCTCACAACACTACCTTGGAGAGTAAGAGTCACACATGGACTTCTTGTGAACACTTGACCTCTAAATTATAACACCAAAGAAATTGATAATATTGACAAAAAGCTGATATACCTCCCTACATTTTAATTCCAGGGTCACCCAATAAGCCTTTGTTTATGTGGTGAAGTTTTCTTGAGAACTGAATTTTTCATTGAACACCATTATCATAGCATCCTGGTTATGGAGTTTTAAAACTAAACGACTAGACTGGACAGATGATGCAGCAGCTAAGAGCATGTATTGCTTTTGCAGAGAACACAAGTTCATTTCCCAGCAACCATGTTGGGCAGCTCACAACTGCCTGGGACTCTAGCTCCAGGGGATCTAAGGGCTTTTTCTTCCCTCAAATAAATAAATAAATAAATAAATAAATAAATAAATAAATGGAATAAACAAATAATAAAAACAAATGGTTTTTTTAGAAAAAGAACTAAACAATTTGAAAATATCTTTTAATTTGTATGGGGCTTTGTGCATTTCATACAACAGTTCTTAATCAAATTTAGATTCCTTCCTCCATCCATGCCCCCTGCTACCAGAACTCATGCATTCTGCCATACATGTTAAGTCCTATCTTGCATCTTTTCCTCAGTCTTTTTTAACCTTTTCAGTGCAGAAGTTTACTGTTTTGGTAAGTTCTTTGAACAAGTCTTTTTTCTTGTTGTTCTCTTTAATTTTATATTGCTCCAAAATATGCATATATACACCCCACACATACACCAAGGTTACAAAGTCTGAAAATAAACTAGAGGTTAATTCCAAAACACGTTTAGGGATTCATATTTTAACAGTAAAGTTGCATACAGGTAAAAAGAAATATAACTTTACATTCCTAAGTTACATAGCAAGTTGATGTATGTTTTAATGCATTTTTTTTTGTCTTTTTGAGGCAGGGTCTCCCTGCAGCCCTAGCTGTCCCAGAATTCACTTTGTAGACCAGGCTGGCCTTGGACTCACAGAGATCTGCCTGCCTCTGCCTCCCAAGTCCTGGGATTAAAGGCATGCACCACCACACCTGGCCCTTAATGCAACTTTTTTTTCTGACTTTCTTTTTTTTTAATTTAATTTAATTTAATTTTGTATGTGTATGAATGTATTGTCTGCATGTAGGTCTGTGCACCTGTGTTGTGCAATGCCATGGAGGTCAGAAGAGGGCATCGGAGTCCCCCAGAACTGGAGTTCTCCTGGAATTGGAGTTACAGATGGTTCTCAGCCGCCATGTGGGTGCTGGAGATCGAACCCCGGTCCTCTGCAAGAGCAGTCGGTGCTCTTAACCGCTAGGCCATCTCTCCAGCCCCCGACTTTCTTTTTTTAATAATACTTTTATTGATGTTTTGTGTATTTCAGACATCATTTTTCAGTTCAATATTCCCCTTCCCTTTCTCCCACCCCACCCCAGTTCTTGCACTTTTAAGGAAGAGATTTATTCTTTCTCTTAAGTCTTAGAACTTAGGAAAATAGAGGCATAACCTTCATAAGTTATATGCATAGTAATATCAGTCAATGTGGTATTATTTTTACTAACAAATTACCCACCTTGACTTACATATAATTATTTAGTTCTAGGATCCACAAATGAGGGACACCACACATCACTTGTTTTTCTGAAACTGTGTTACTTCTTTTAGCATAACAGCTTCTAGCTCCATCCATTTACCTGCAATCATTATGTCATCTTTCTTTACTATTGCATAGAACTCAACTCCATTGTAAAAATGTACCACATTTCCATTATCCACTCATCAGCTGAGAGACACTTGGGTTATTTCCCGCTCTTTGCTATTGTGAAAAGACCAGCAATAAACATGATTGTGCATGTATCTCTGCTACAGGATGGATCTTTGGGGTATACACCTAGGAGTTGTATGATGGGGTCATATGGTAGGTTCATTTCTAGTCTCTCAAGAGTTCCCCACACTACTTTCCATGGGGGTTGCACGAGTTTGCATTCCTACCAGCAGTGGATGAGTGTTCCCCTTTCCCCACAACCTCTCCAGCATTTGATATCCTTTGTTCTCTTGATCATAGCCAGTCTTACCAGTGTAAGATGAAATCTTAAAGTGGTTTTGATTTGCATTTCCTTAATACTAATGTTGTTGAACACTTTTAAAGATGTTTCTTAGCTATCTGTATTGCTTCTCTTGAGAACTCTCTGTTCAGATCTTTAGCCCATTGGGTCATTTGCTTTCTTGGTCCTTTGTTTTTTGAGTAGTTTATATACTCCGGATGTTAAACCTTTGTCAGCTGTGTCACTGGTGAAGATTTCCTCCCACTCTGGGTTTTCTCTTCACTTCTTTGATTGTTTATTTTACTGTACAGAAGCTTTTCAATTTAATGAGGTCCCACTTACACAACTACTGTCTGATTTAGAAAGTCTTTACCTAAACCTATATCTTGTAGGTTACTAACATTTTCATAGTTTTGGGTTCACATTGAGGTCTTTGATCCATTTAAAGTTGACTTTTGTACAAGGTGAAAGGTAGGGGTTTAGTCTCATTCTTCTACATGTAGTGATCCAGTTTTGCCAGCGCCATTTGCTGAAGATACTGCCTTTCCTCCATTGAGTGTTGTTGGCCCCTTTGTCAAATATGAGGTGGCTGAAATTGCATGTACCCAAGTTTGGGTCTTCAATTTTGTTCCATTGATCTATGGGTCTATTTTTGTGCCAGTACCATGCTGTTTTATGACTATTGCTCTATAATATAGTTTAAAATCTGGAATAGTAATCCCCCTGACATTACTGTTCTTGCTCATGGTTGCTTTGGCTATCTGGGGTCTTTTGTTTTTCCATATCAATTTCAGAATGTTTTTTTTTTCTAATTCTGTGAATAAAGTCATGGGGATTTTGATTGGGATTGCATTGAATCTAAATATTATTATGGGTAGTGTTCTAGTTTGCCTTCCATTGCTGTAACAAAACACTCTGACCGACACCAACTTGGGGAGGAAAGGGTTTATTCAGTTTATATCTCCTGGGGTCACAGTTCTCACTCAGGGAGCCCAAGGCAAGAACTCAGGGCAGGAACCTGGAGGCAGGAGCTGAAGCACACACAGGCCATGGAGGAATGCTGTTCACTGGCTTGCTCCCCTGGCTCATGCCCAGCCTGCCTTCTTATATGGTACACAACAACCTGCCCAGGGTGGCACTACTCATTGTGGGCTGGGCCCTCTCACACTGCTCAACCATTAAGACAATACTCCACAGATGTGGCCACAGGCCAATCCAATGGAGCCAATTCCCCAATTGAGGCTCCCTCAACCCAGGTGTGTCAAGTTGACACTAAAGCTATCCAGCACAGGTAGGATGGTCATTTTCACTATATTAATTCTTCCAATCCATGAGCATAGGAGGTCTTTCTACATTCTGGTGTCTTCCTCAATCTCCTTCAAAAATTTAAAATTTTCATTGTAAAGATCTTTAATGTCTTTGGTCAGGTTTTGTTCCAAGGCTGTTGTGAATGGTTGGGTTTCCATACTTCTCCACTTGTTTGTTATTGGCATATAGAAAGGCTACTGATTTTTGTAGTAATTTTGTAACCTGCCACTTTACTGAAACTGTTCATCATTGCTAGGAATTGTCTGGTGGAATTTTTGGCATCCCTTGGGTATAATATCATGTCTACAAAAAGGGATAGTTTGACCACCTCTTCTCCAATTAGTACTCCTTTAATTTCCTTCTCTTGACTTATTGCTCTAGCAAGAGTTTCAAACACTATATTAAAAAGGAGGGAGATAATGGGCAGCCTTGCCAGGTTCTTGACTTTAAGGGAAATGGTTCCAATTTTTCTCCGTTTAGAATGATGTTGACTGTGGGTTTGTTGTACATAGCTTTAATTATATTGAGGAATGTTTCCTCCAGTCCAGTTCTCTCTAGGACTTTAAACATAAAGGGATGTTGAATTTTATCAAGGGCCTTTTCTGTATGAGATGACCATGTGGTTTTTGTCTTTGAGTCCATGTATATGATTTATAACACTTATTGACTTACATATGTTGAAACATCCCTGCATCTTTGGAATAAATTGGACTTGATCATGGTGGGTGACCTTTGTGATGTGTGTCTATATGCTGTTTGCAAGTATTTTGTTGAGAATGTTTGCAACTATCTATATTCATTAAGGACATGGGTCTGTAGTTTTCTTTTTTGGTTGTATCTTTACCTGGTTTTGGTGTTAGAGTGATGCTGGCTTCATAGAAGGAATTTGAGAGTTCTCCCTCTGTTTCTATGTTTTTGAATAATTTAAGTAATACTGATTGTAGATCTCCTTTAAATGTCTGGTAGAATTCTGCTGTAAAACCATCTGGGCCTGAGGGTTTTTTCAGTTGGGAGGTTTTGTATTACTAGGTCTGTTTAAGCTATTGATCTCTTCTTGGTTTAGCTTTGGTTATTCCCATAATTTTAGATGTACATCCATTTCATTTAGGTTTTCAAATTTAATAGAGTATATGTTTTTAAAGTATTCCCTTCTAATACTCTGAACCTTTTTGTTGTCCATTGTGATGTTTCACTTTTTTTTTTTTTTTTTTTGTCTTTTTGAGACGGGGTCTCCCTGTAGCTCTGCCTGTCCTGGAACGCACTCATGTGACCAGGAGATCCACGTGCCTCTGCCTCCCAAGTGCTAGGATTAAAGGCGTGCGCCACCACGCCCGGCATTTATTTATTTCTGTATGTGTATCAATGTACTGTCTGCATGCAAGTTTGTGCACCCGTGTCGTGCAATGCCGCGGAGGTCAGAAGAGGGTGTCGGATTCCCCTGGAACTGGAGTTCTCCTGGAATTGGAGTTTCAGACGGTTCTTGGCCGCCATGTGGGTGCTGGGGATCGACCCCGGGTCCTCTGTAAGAGCGATCGGCGCTCTTAACCGCTAGGCCATCTCTCCAGCCCCCAATGTTTCACTTTTTATTTTCTAATTTTGTTGATGTGGAGTTGTTCTCTCTTTCTTTGGTTAGCTGGGCTAAAGGTCTATCTATCTTGTTTATCTTTTCAAAGAACCAGCTCTTGGATTCACTGATTCTTTGTAGTGTTTTCTTTGCTTCTATTTTGTTAATTTCTGCTCGGATTTTTGTTATTTTTTCTTGTCTACTGTGTTTGGGTTTCCTTTGCTGTTGCCTTTCAAGAGTCTTGAGCTGCAATGTTAAGTCATTTATTTGTGTTCTGTCTGATTTTTTTTTAATGTGAGCGCTTAGTGCTATACCTTCCCTACTACTTTTAAAGTGTTCCAGAGGTTTTGTTATGTTGTATTGTCTTTTTCATTTAATCCAGGAATAGTTTTTTTTAATTTTTATTTGTTTTTATGTGCATGAATGTACTATCTATATGTAGGTTTGTACACCTGTGTCGTGCAATGCCGTGGAAGTCAGAAGAGGGTGTAGGATTCCCCTGGAACTGGAGTTAAAGATGGTTCTCAGCTGCCATGTGGGTGCTGGGGATTGAACCCGGGTCCTCTGCAAGAGCAGTCAGCGCTCTTAACCACTAGGATATCTCTCCAGCCCCAGGAATAGTTTTCTTTCTTTCTTTTTTTATTTTTTTAATTTTTTTTATTTTTGTATGCATATGAATGTACTGTCTGCATGTAGGTCTGTGCACCTGTGTCGTGCAATGCGGCAGAGGTCAGAAGAGGGTCTCAGATTCCCCTGGAACTGGAGTTCTCCTGGAATTGGAGTTACAGATGGTTCTTAGCCACCATGTGGGTGCTGGGGATCGAACCTGGTCCTCTGCAAGAGCAGTCGGTGCTCTTAACTGCTAGGCTATCTCTCTAGCCCCATCTTTTTTTATTATTTTTAATTGAGCATTTTTTTCAATGTTTAGGGTGTGTTATTTAATCTCCATGAGATCATGTAGTTACTAGGGCTTCTTCTGGTGTTGACTTTAAGATTTATTGCATTGTGGTCTGATAGAATGCATGGAATATATTTGTATTTGTGGAGATTTCTTTTGTGTCCCAGTATATTGGTTGGTTTGGGCAGCTGAACAGGTTTTCCCAATGGAAACTTGAGAATGGCATATGCCATTAAGGAGACTGGCCCTTGAAGCCATGTTTATCCCAAGAACAAAGTCCTGTCCCACACTCCCAGTGACTGTCAAACATCTTCTGTGGCCACAGTCCAAAATCACCTTTCTTGTTCTCAGTGTGGCTTGAGGCCAATTGGCAACATCAAACCAGTCCCATTTTCCTGGTCAATGGCAAACCACACTGTACCCAGGATCTAGGCCTCAAGCAGCTTCATGCTTCACATGTATTTTCAACAACTTCAGCTAATGGCACAGAATAAAAATTTACAAACTGCAGCTGAAAGCTGTTTGTAAACAAACTTGCCCTGGACCATGATATGTCCATTTGTTTGCTTATGTCTATGTGTGAACTTTTGCTATGCAACAGCAAATTTGAATATCCCACCATGCCTAAATTAAGTATTAGCTGACCCTGCACTAAAGAAATTTGTTGACCGCAACACAGAAAAAAAAAAAAATGCACTTCTGTCATTATCTGTGTCACCAGTGTCCAAATATTAAGACATACAGCAGAATTTCTAAATCAGCTAACAGAAAAATGAAATTAAATTAGTATTTTGCTGTCACCTCACAGAACAAGTTCAAAATATGCCATCTAGTATAGTATGGGATGGAGGTGTAACAACAGATTACTGATATTGGCTGAATTTGAATGTATCTATTCAAGTTGCCATCTGATATGTTTTAGTCCAACTCCAAAAACTTTAATCGAGCTTCTTACATTGGCAAGGTCTGCCTGGGGCATCATGAAACCCAAAGAAGGAGGGTTCGAATACTTGTGCATGCTGGGGATGGATCTGGAGAGCGAGGTAGGCATAGTTAGAAGAAGCCAAGATAGAATCCATAGCAATGACTGCAGTCTCCCTCTCAGCAGAAGGTAGAGAAACTTCTCTTGTTAGATTTATCTTTTCCATTTTATTCATGCCATCTAATGCCTCAGCACATCCTTCTTTAAAAAGAGAATAAATTGGTTTTATTATAAATTAAGAATTACTATTACAAACATTCTTTTTTTTTTTTTTTTTTTTTTTTTTTTTTTTTTTTTTGTCTTTTCGAGACAGGGTCTCCCTGTAGTCCCAGCTGTCCTGGAACTTACTCTGTAGACCAGGCTGGCCTTGAACTCACAAAGAGCCTCTGCCTCCCGAGTGCTAGGATTAAAGGTGTGTGCCACCACGCCCAGCTCTACAGCCATCCCCCAAAGAGATCTTATGCTGGTTGGTGGTTTTGTGCTGCTTTAGTTATTGTTATTGTTGCTGATACTGCAGGGTTTGCTACTGTTGCTGGCATTAGTAAATAAGTGCAGATGTCTAGAAAATTGATAAACTCAATCTGGATCATACAGATGGTCCAGATATAATTTCAGTATTCACTCAACCCAAATTGCACTTCAACCAGCCAAGGAATTTTATTATAATTATCCTATGCATGCATCATTAATCTAATTTTGACTCTCAGACATCCATTTGTTCAGAGGGAATCACTGTCTCCAAATCCTAGTAATAGCAATAGACATTTTGTTAGTACCAGAAAAAATGTCTTTGACATATACAAAACACTGCCTCCAGCTGAACCTAAGTGATAGGTAAATAGGGATAGACATATTTTATTACTACATTTTGTGTGCATGTGAAAATGTCCATAATGAAAGTTGTTTTTAAAAATGTTGGGTTTGGGTATTTCTTTAGCTATGAACAACAGCCTCCCTCCTCCCATGGGTCTCAAGAAACAAGATTTCCTCATTTTCATTAGCAAGTATTTCTAGGATATACCAGTGAATAAAAAATAGCCTAGTCAGGGATGTGAAGCACCTGTAAGTCATTCTATCATGAGTAACTGAGGCAGGAGAATCAAAAGTCCAAGGCTAGCCTGGGATACAGAATAAAACCCTACCTCAAAAAAAAGGTAGACAAAAACAAAAATAAAGAAAGCATTTAAAGAGATATAAACTCACTTCCTATTGCTTCTGAGTAAAGCCATGCCTTTGAGAGGTACAACACAGTATTAGATTAAAATGAGAGGGGCTGGAGAGATGGCCTAGTGGTTAAGAGCACCAACCGCTCTTGCAGAGGACCCGAGTTCGATCCCCAGCACCCACATGGCAGCTGAGAACTGTCTGTAACTCCAATTCCAGAAGAACTCCAGTTCCAGGGGAATCCGACACCCTCTTCTAACCTCCGAGCCATTGCATGACACGGGTGCACAGACCTACATGCAGACAGTACATTCATAGACATAAATAAAAAAAAATTAAAATGAGAAAACATTCAGAATTCACATGCTAGTTGTACTGCAGATAGAGTTGAATTTTCCTATCTATAGATTCCATATTCTTGGATCCAACCAACAGCAAATCAAAAATATCTTAAATACAAAAATACTGAAATTTTACACTTCTTTTCCTTGTCATTATTCATAAATAATGCTATTTATCAACTATTTACATAGAATTTATATTGTAGTAGGTATTATAAATAATCTAGACTTGGTTAAAAATTTATGAGAAGACAGGCCTAGGTTTTATGCAAGTAGTCTAGAGCATCTGTGGATTTTAGTACCCTCTAGGGGTTGGGGGGCTGCAACCAATGCCTGATGAATATCCAGGTACAATTGTTTATCTCCCTAAAACATTACTTGTGAAATAAGCTCTGACCAGTAGCTTTTCCTCACTTATTAAGTCAATTTATTAAGTTCCCAGATACAAAACCCAGTGTTAATGAGATAAAACTCTCACTTTGTCTTTGGTCAACTAGGCAAAGAAAGAAGACAATGCTGAGGATGTAGTTCAGTGATAGAGAACTCACCTAGCATGTATGAGGGCCCTTCATTCAATGGCCCAGCATGAGAAAGGAACAGGAAGGAAGGAAGGAAGGAAGGAAGGAAGGAAGGAAGGAAGGAAGGAAGGAAGGAAGGAAGGAAGGAAGGAAGGAGCCTTAGAGAAGCCAGGAAGGAAGGAAGGAAGGAAGGAAGGAAGGAAGGAAGGAAGGAAGGAAGGAAGGAAGGAAGGAAGGAAGGAAGGAAGGAAGGAAGGAAGGAAGGAAGGAAGGAAGGAGCGAGCCTTAGTTTCTTTTCTGTTGCTCTGATAAAATATCCTGACAGAAGCAGCTTAAGAGAGAAGGGATTTATTTTAGCCCATGGTTGAAGGTGCAGTCCATGCAGCTGGATGACCAAGGCAGCATCAGCTTGAAGCAGCTGGTCACAGTCCCGAGTGCTACAGGACTGGGAGGAAAAGCTTCAAAAGGCATCAAGAAGAAGAATCAAACCATCATGAAGGAGGAATGGAACTGTATGAGGAGAAGCAGAGAGTTAGAACACAATGTGGTGCCTTGGCACCATTTAAGTACTACTATAACAATAGCATGAAATTATTACTAGCATATAAGCTCCCAAGGTATTTTTGTCTGTTTTGTTCACAATAGTCCAACTCATCATAGCTATTCATTTATTAAGTGCAGGTGAGAAAAAAAGAAAACAAGCATATCCCTAACCCAAAACAGCCACAGTCAGAAATGCTCCAAAATCTGATATTTCCTATACCGGCATGATGCTACAGACTGTTTGGGATACACAGATCTAGTTTTGTGAATAAAAGCTGTAAGAAGAATTGTACAAAATTATTGTCCTAGTTAGCCTTCATTGTCAGCTTAACACACAGCCTAGAGTCATCTGCAAGGAGAAGCCTTGGTTGAGGAATTTCTATGGGCATACCTGTGAGGGACAGATGTGATTACTGACTGATGCAGGAGAGCCCAGCCCACTGTGGGCAGCTCCATTCCTTAGGCAGGTAGGTGGCCCTGGGATGTATAAAAAGCTAGCTAAGCAGAACCCGAGGAGCAAGCCAGACACTGAGCCAGCAAGCAGTGTTCCTTCTTGGCTCCTGCCTTGAGTTCCCTCCCTAACTTCCTCCAGTGATGGATTCTGACCTGAGAGTTGTAGGATGAAATAAACCGTTGCTCCCTAAGTTGCTTTTAGTCAGAGTGTTTTATCAAAGCAGCAGGAAGGAAACTGGGACAGACCCCAGGTTATAATGAGAGGTTATGTATGAATCAGAAGCAAATTTTGAGTTAGACTTGAATCCCGTTCCCAAGATATTTCATTCTTTACTTGCAAGTATTTGAAAATCTGAAATACTTGTGGTCCCAAGCACTTCAGAGAATGGATCCTCAACCTGTATTTGTTGGGTAAGCTGATGAATCCAAGGTGTTACTAGAGTTCAAAGTTTGTGTGAAGCATGACAGACAGGGAGATGAGACAAAATCAAGATGCTGGAAGAACCTTGATTTTAAATGGGGGGGGGATGCTAAAATAATCTTGCAAAAGATGTCACAAGTACATTTGTGGTTTTGAGATTGAGGGATGGGCCATAAAAGACACAAGACTGAGGTGGTTAAAGTCCATCTAAGACTGGCCAAAGCAGTCAGGCAGCAAATGTAATGTTGTATAAAGCCACCAGAATGGCTAACATGAGAAAGACTGATAATACTAAGTGTTGTCAAGGATGTGGAGTGACCAGAAAATGCTTTACTAGAAGAGTTATCTTCTGCAGCTGGAGATGTAGCTTGTTAATAGATTGCTTGCCTAGCAAATGCTGAGTTTGGTCCCCAGCACTGCATAAGTTGGGTGTGGTTATGTAAACAGAAGTTCAAGGTAATCCTTGCCTACATAATATGTTCAAGGCCAGCCTGGGCTACATGACATTCTCATCAAAAAAAGTTTGCTTCTTACTAAATCTGAACTTCCTAATCCCATTCTTAAGTACACAGTCCCAAAGATGACCCCATAAAGACACAGGAGAATGTTCCCAGAACACCATTTGTCATAGCTCAAATGGATAAATTACCTTATATACATAGAGTAGAATATTGAAAAAACACACATAGTTCTACTCTTCAGGCAAATCTCATGAGTATCACACTGAGTGAAAGAAGTTGGACACACAATACAGGCTGTAGAATCCTATGTAAGCATTCACAAATTGGCAAAAGCAGCTCACGTTGAAAATTTCAGGACTGAAGTTCATTTTGATCATAGGACAGCGCTGCTGGAGAGTGGGAGAGTGGGAGTGGTGTCTGGATGTGGTTAAACAGTACAATTGCTTTGCAACAAACTTCCAAGCCTCGTACTTAGAAATTGTACAATTTTGTGAGTGTATATGAGTTCTTAAACCACGACATCAGTCCTCTGGCTCGTGTGACAGGGTGGGTTTCAGTCCCTGTGCTGGGTTCAATGTATCTGTAGAGAGAAGTCAGACTCCGTGACAGCCCAGGCTCACATTGCTTCATAGTCATAGAAGTCACCCCTTTCAGAAGTCCCCATGAGAGCTAGGACCCCTTTTTTCACTCTGTAGCTTGTACCACCCCACCATGAAAAGTAGCTTCTTCCAAGAAGAGAATCCTCTTGAGAGAGATACCTAATCTTTCCCTTCGAGTTCACACTGTCCTTTGAAGTAGGAAGTAGACTGAGATGGACAGACAGAACATGGTCCACTAAGGTTATCACCAGAAGGATAAGGAAAAAATATGTCTTCTTATGGAGTGCTGGGAGTCCAGAGGACTGTCTCAAGTCACATGGTGGAGGTCATGAACAGACCTCCTTTCTTTGCCGGTGCTTCTGTTTCTCTCAGACAGTCCTAGCTATACCTTTCTTGCATCAGCCTACCCTATGGTCAAAGAGAAGATACAGACTTGGGAGGGTCCTTGGGCAGAAAGCCCAAGAGAAGGATAAGTGGGTGCCACTGCTCCTTAAAGATCCTCACCAGCTCCCATGGGAAAACAGAGTGGAACCCCAAACCTCCCACATCCTGTGTTCCACTCCAACTCTGGCTTGAGACAGAGGTAAAGCTCCTTTAAGACCTGATTGTAGTTGGGCGTGGTGGTGCACGCCTTTAATCCTAGCACTCGGGAGGCAGAGACAGGCAGGCGGATCTTTGTGAGTTCAAGGCCAGCCTGGTCTACAGAGCGAGTTCCAGGACAGCAGGGGCTGCAGGGAGACCCTGTCTCGAAAAGACAAAAAAAAAAAAAAGACCTGGTTGTAAAACTGCATTCACATCCCAGAACTACCCTCCAGCTGTCACCTAACTATTAGAAAGAAGAACCTTTCTTTTCCAAGACACGGTCTCAAATAGATAAGGCTGGCCTTGAACTCACCATGTAGCTGAGGATGGCTTTGAATTTCTGACCCTCCCCTACCCTCTTCATCTCCTGAACTATGGGGTTGCAGGTGTATCTCACCCCGACACCTGCTTTATAAAGTATTGGAAATCAAACCCAGGGCTTCGTACATGCTAGGCAAGCACTCTACCAATCTAGCTATATCCCCAGCTCCAAAAGAGGAATCTTTGGCAGATCCCTACTGAAACCTTCCTCCCCTGGCTAAAGCCAGAACTATATATAGGGAGACAGCTACCTACCAGCAATTCTGATAAATCATTAAATTCTGCACCCACACTTAGGTCTCTCTATTCTCAAGACTCAAAAGAACAGTTTGCTGTTTAAGAAGTGAAATCAAGGTCAAAGAGGTAAGTAAAATGAGACCAAGACTGACAGACTCTACACCTGGGCTTTGCATTAATGGAGTAAATAAAATGACAGACCCCGGAAAGGATGCTGCTGCTGGCTGGAGATGCAGAATCATGAGGTGTGGGGGCGTTTACTTCACTGCAGCACACTGGGCACAGTCTTGCCCCAGACCCTTCCAGCCCTGGCTTCAAAGTTCTAGCACCATTTCTGGCCATCGAAACCTCCTTGGCACGAACTTAAATCCTCACCTAGTCCCACCCTCTGGGTATTTTTATTGCTCCTTCTCTCCAGACACCTAGTACGCTTAGTACTGAAGTGACGGTGGGTAAAGTGGAGCTGGTGGACTCCCATGTTTCACTGCATATGAGATGCTTATTTCTGTCTGTGCATACATGTGCATACATGTACATACATGTGCCTGTGGATGCCAGAGGACAATCTTACTGTTGCTCCTCGGGAGCCTTCCACCTTGGTGTGGGGGGAGTCTCTTGTTGACCTGGAGCTTATCAATTAGGCTAGACTGGCTGATTATCAATATATTCACCTATCTCCTTCTCCTTAGTGCTGGGATTATAAGAATTTGCCATCACCCTGACTTTTTTTTTTTCTTTTTTGGTCTTTTCGAGACAGGGTTTCCCTGTAGCCCCAGCTGTCCTGGAACTCACTCTGTAGACCAGGCTGGCCTTGAACTCACAAAGATCCGCCTGCCTCTGCCTCCCGAGTGCTAGGATTAAAGGCGTGCGCCACCACACCTGCCACCCCTGACTTTTTAATTGGGCTTTAGGGAACAAACTCAATTTTTTATGCTTCTGTGGCAGGCATTTACAGCTGAGTGATTGCCTCAGACCAAATATAAGATTTATTTAATAGATGCTCCAGTCTGGGTGTGGTAACACATGCCTGTCATCCCAGTAGTTTGGAGGTGCAGGCAAGAAAATCATTTCATAGCCAGCCTTAACTATGTAAGATCCTGCCTCCTCTCTCTCTCTCTCTCTCTCTCTCCCTCTCTCTCTAATGTGTATAAATTCCTTTATTTTATTTATTTCATATATTACTTAAAAATATATTATCCACGACACAGGTGCACAAACTTGCATGCAGACAGTACATTCATACACATACAGAAATAAATAAAATTAATAAAAATTAAAAAAATATATATTATCCACTATAAAATGCACCTTGATTCAGAGAAGAGGAAATTTTTATAAAAATCCACTTGTTAGACCCAATTACACAACCATGTCCCGGGAAGAATTCAAAGGATAGGAAGTCACAAGCTTTTTGGTTTTGAAGATGTTATGTGTGAATAAATAAGCCTTTGATAGTAACAGATGGAACACTTTAAGTTTTAAAGACTGGGCTTCTTCATTTTCCCACCATTAGGTGCTTCAGGTCATACATTTTGTAAAGACCTGGCAAAATATCTTTAAAAAACATTTTGAAAAGGTGACATATTAAAAAGTCATGAATTTAGCATGTTTAATTATATATTTATATATAAAGTGGCTTTGAAATGATGGAAATAAGAAATGGTTTTACGGACACAAAGCTCCTCAAAGCTTCAACATCTTTGCAATGTTTGAATCAATAAACTTTTTTTGCCTTTGTGTATTTGAAACAGATTTTTGAATTTCGTGGAGCTGACGTTAAAAAATTGGAAGAGAAGATTCAAGAACTAATGTAAACTTCCATCCAAAACCAAATATACTTGTGGACATTTTCCAAGGCAACAGAAATGTGTTCATGATTTTATTTTCAACAAACCCTGTGGCTTTCTATACATGCCTTTCCTGGTGTTGTGCCAGAGCGTAGCACTGCAGTCCTGCTGTGACATTGCTTAACCCTGTTGCAATAGCAGACTTGTGTCACTTCCTCTCTGTCCTTGCACTTGCTCTGGGAATATTCCTTGGGAAATTGTTTTCATGACCTTCACAACAGAGACTGTGTACTGCTAAGTAATCATCAGGGCTTTCTGAGAGAGCCAAGACTGCAACAGTTCACATAAGCACAGAATCTGCTGGTGCTCAGTATGTTTCTGTTTGGGGGGGGGGGAATGGGGTGGTTCTGTTTTGTTCTATTCTGAATCAGAGAATCAAGCCCAAGACTCATGCATGCTAAGTAAGCACTCTGCCACTAAGCTACAATCCAACTTGGAAGAGGCTAGCCTTATGCCTAGACTCTTATAGTTATGTAATAACTCTATTACATAAGAAAATGAGTTAAGTGTTTATAATAATGTCATTCTTTTTGCTTTTAACCATCAGCCATGCTCCTTGCTTAATAAAATTAAGGGTCAAAATAATTCCCAGATTATCTTATCTGTGCTATCATTTTAACAAGTCATTTAAAGGGCTTACGGTGTGATTCCGTGGTAGAATGCTTGCTTGGTATGCTCAAACCTCTGGATTCAGTCCCTAACTTTTTGTTTGGTCTTTTTGAAATTTTTTTTTTGTATGTGTATGAATGTATTGTTTGCATGCAGGTCTGTGCACCCGTGTCGTGCAATGTCACGGAGGTCAGAAGAGGGTCTCAGATTCCCCTGGAACTGGAGTTCTCCTGGAATTGGAGTTACAGACGGTTCTTAGCCGCCATGTGGGTGCTGGGGATCGAACCCGGGTCCTCTGCAAGAGCATCGGTGCTCTTAACCGCTAGGCTATCTCTTTTGAAACAGGGTCTCCCTGTACCTATAGGCTGGCCTGGAACCCACTATGCAGACCAGGCTGCCCTCAATCTCACAGAGATCCTCTTGCCTCTGACCCTCGCTCTTAATGAAAAAAAGAAGGAACCAAGAAGGGAAGCAGGGTGGAGGGGGAGGAAGAGGAGAGGAGAGAGAGGATTGAGGTATTCATGAAAATTGTAAGGTAGGAATCGTGGTGCACACCCTTAATCTCAGCACTTGGGAGGCAGAGGCAAGTGGATCTCTGTAAGTTGGAGGCCACCTGATCTACATAGTGAATTCCAAATCAACCATAGCTAAATAGTGAGACCCTGTCTCCAAATAAATAAAAAAAAAAAAAAAGCCATCCTTTAGTTGGGGCTAAAGAGATTGCCCAGTGGTTAAGTATTTACTGCTCTTGCAGGGGACCCAGGTTCACTTCCCAGTCTCACCATGGTGCTCAAACGTCTTAAACTCAATTCCAGGGAATCTGATGCACTTTTCCCACCTCTGTAGGCTCCTGCCTCCGTGTAATGCACACAAACATGCACAAGTAAACAATCTTTAAAATTAAGGAAAATTATGGGTCTCAAATCGGACAGAAATTAAAAGTGAATGTTGGTTCCCCAACTGCTTTTTTGCCCCTTGAATAAGCATATTTTTCATGATGTTTTGCCTCTTTCTAGCCCGGATCCCTGCCCCTTGGAGTGCAAACAGCAGCCTTCGTGGAGTAAAGAGACTAAGCACTGCTTTTTAAAAATGTGTATGAGTGTTTTGCTTGCATGTATGTTAAGTACACCACATACATGCAATGCCCAGAGAGGCCAGAAGAGGGAGTCAGATCCCCTAGAACTGGAGATACTGAGGGTTGTTGGTTGACATGTGGGTGCCAGGAACTGAACCCAGGTCGTTTCCAAGACCAGCTAGTGCTCTTGAACTCACAGAGATCCACTTGCCTCTACCTCTGCCTCCCGAGTGCTGGGATTAAAGGTATGTATCACCACACCCAACCTGAGCGCTGCTTTTGAGGGTTCCAACTACTCGTCTCAAGCCTGAAGTCTTTTCCCATTGGCTGGCCTTGCACAGAGCAAGAGTGGAAGAGTCCATGCCCTATAGGAATTCTCAAGACTTTGGACCAGATGTGAGGTAGTGGAACAGCACAAAAAAAGGAAGTATTTTCACTTAACCAAGTCAAGAACCCAGTATGGCCCAAACCTGTTCCTTCCTACCACACATGCCAATCTCCCTAACCCAGATGAATGGAGAACATCCGGCTCTGACCAAGAGGTCTGGACTACAATGAGGCCCCGGGTCTAGAGCAGCACTGGTCCGACACAAGTGAGTGAGTGTATCCGGCTGCTTGACTAAAGCCTCGCTCGTCCCAGAGCGCAGACCGCTACAGGGAGCAGGACTTGAGCATTACATGGCTGACTACCATAGGTCCCTTTATAGGTGTGAAGTTTTCACATTGTCAACGTGGGCAGTTTCTGTCCATTTTGTGTTTCTGAAACAGAATACCATAGACTGGGCACATACAAAAGAAATATATTTATTTTTTCACTGTTTTGGAGGTTGGAAAGTGAGGTTTCAAGATGCTGGTGTCTGCCCAGGTAGACGCGGGAGGGGAGGGGGGGAGCAGAGTAAGGAACAGATGCCATGCACCCCGAGGAGTGGCAGACAGTTCGTGTGTTACCCTGCCTGCAGGCATGTCTCATTCGCTGCGTGCCAAGCAGGCAGACGTCTAGTTTCCCTCTTTGCTCTTTCGATCCAGCCCTCCACTGTAACAGTGGAGCAGCACATACCTCAGAATACAAAGGAAACTACTGCAGAGATCGGCTTCCGCTGCTGCATGCCTCACCTCAGCAGCTATGGCATAGTGTGATTCGCTTGCCTAAAAGCAGGTGGTCCCACGCTCTTACAATGGACTTTCTGCTGCTAACAGAGAAAGGGATGGGAGTTAATTTTTGCTGTATTATTAATGCCAAGTTGTAGGGGTTTTTAACCAATTCAGTTTTCACTTATCAAACACTACCATTTTCCATTAATGTAATCCATGAACCAGCAGTTTCTTAAGAAAGAAAAGTATTGGAAGGTGTCTGCCATGTAATAATTAGCATTATTTCAAGAAGCTTGCTTAGTTATAAAAGGATCATGCCTATAGTGACTTCTGGTGAGTCCAGTCTGAAAGCCCATGAGAGAGGACTTCAACTGTGTTAGGGACTCTCAAAGTAAGGATGTGGGACTGGAAGCAAGGAATACATCAGACTCCTTCTAGATGCCTCAAGTCAGGATCTATGGGGCACAGTGGGGACACATAGGCAATCTATATGGTTCTGAGCCCTACTCGTGAGGCATATCTGGAGATTAACATTAGTGAGCCTGTCGTGATGGTGATGTCTTTAACCCTAGCACTCTTGAGGTTGAGGCAGGATTAGTTTGGGTGAATTGGCAGCAAGCCTGGGTTGCAGAGCAAGACCGGTCTCAAAGACCAAGGGCAAGAAGTGTAACTCAGTGGTTGAGCTTCTGTATAGCATGTGCAAAGCCTTGGTTTTCATCCTTAGTCCTGCAGGATAAATAAGTAAAAATAAATAAATAAATCTGTGGCTTGTAGTTGTTAAATGTGTCTTAAGGGCTCATTAAATTTTTATTTGTTTTTATTTTTTGCATATGACTTTTATATGCATGCACAAAGAGGGTGTTGAGATCCCTGGAACTGGATTTACCAGTGGTTGTTAGTTGTCATGTGGGTGCTGGGAACCAAACTTGGATCCTCTGCAAGAGTAGCCAGTGCTCTTAACTGATGCACCACCTTTCTAGCCCCAGTGCTCATTACTATAATAAAATAATAAAATAAACTTACGGGCAGGGCGTGGTGGCACACGCCTTTCATCCTAGCACTTGGGAGGCAGAGGCAGGTGGATCTTTGTGAGTTCAAGGCCAGCCTGGTCTACAGAGTGAGTTCCAGGACAGCTGGGGCTACAGGGAGACCCTGTCTCAAAAAGACCAAAAAAATAAAAATAAAATAAATAAACTTACCGTTGGAGGGATGGCCTGGTGTTTAAGAGTGTGTACTGCTCTTGCAGAGCATCCAAGTTCAGGTCCCAGAACCCACACTGCGTGGCTCGCAACCATCTGTAACTCCAGCTCCAGAGAATCCAATGCCCTCTTCTGAACTCTGTGGGCACATGCACTCATGTGCACATACCCACACAGACTCACACATGCACATGTAATTAAAAATAAAATGAACATTTTTTTCATCCTAAACCTTTTTGTTTTTAAGATCACATTTTATGGATCTTAAATTTATGTTTAGCATTTACTTTTTTTTTATTTAGCTTAGCATTTACTTCAGAGGTTTCTGTTGTCTTTAAAAGGCCTGATATTTTTGTAAATTGAGTTTTTATTTTATTATTTTATATATTCATTTTGCCTGCATGTGTACCACATGCATGCAGTACCCAGGGAAGCCAGAAGAGGGCGGAAATCCCCTGGAAGTGGAGTTTTGAATGGTCCCTAACCTTGGTATGGGTGTTGGAAACTGAACCCTGGTCCTCTGGAAGAGGAGCTAGCACTCTTAACAGCTGACCCCTCTCTCTGGGCCCCATAAATTATGTTTCTAAGAACAAATACATGGGATCTTGTCCTTTTTAAAGGGAAACATTCATTCCTATTCCTCTTCAGAAAGGTGTGTGTGTGTGTGTGTGTGTGTTGTGTGTGTGTGTGTTGAAAGGGATTGAACCTAAGGCTTTTCACATGCTAAGTGAATGCTGTATCAAAGGTTATCCTCCACCTGCAGGGATTTTTAAGAAAGGAGAAGTGAAGAACTCAGAGGGTGACATAAGAAAAGCCCGTTGAAACAATTGTCCTTACTTGTCCCCTAAGGTGAGCCTGATCCAGTCTCACTTAAGAGAGCACAGCTTTGGGGCTGGAGCGGTTAAGAGCACCGACACCCACATGGCGGCTAAGAACCGTCTGTAACTCCAATTCCAGGAGAACTCCAGTTCAGGGGAATCTGATGCCCTCTTCTGACTCCGCGGCATGCACGACACGGTGCACAACTACGGCAGACAGACAGTACATTCATACACATACAAAAATAAATAAAAAATTTTAAGGCATATGCCAGCACACCCAGCTAATAAAGATCCATATTTAAAAAAAAAAAAAAAAAAGAGAGAGAGGAGAGCACAGCTTTTACCTTAGAAAACTACATCAACACCTTGCCCCTTTTCTAGCCTAGGGAAACAATCTGTCGGACGAGGGGGGCGTGGTGGTAGATGTAAGGGCTTCGATTGGGGTGAATGGTGAAACTACAGCAATGTAGTCTGGACACTCATTTGGATCAACTTGATTGAACAAAACACCTGTCACCCCCCACTGGATGGTGGGGCTGTAGGGGTTTGGGCACCAAGCCTGCAGTTGGTTTTGCAGAAGGTGCTTGTACTCATGGATTATCACTTATAGCTAACAATGAAAAAAAAAAACTGAGAAAAGATGCAGGACCGTTATGGCAGATGCATGATCTGGGATGGGGTGGGGGTGGGGGGGAAGGGAAAGGGAAATAGCTGAACTGAATTGGAAAAAAAATGGTATGAAATGCACCAAAGCATCAAAAAATTAAATTAAAAAAAAAAAGTCCTTCACCCCAAAAAAAAAAAAAAAAAAACCATGACAACACACCTCTGCCTGAGCCCTTCAGTCCTCAGCTTTCCAAACCTGGCCATCATCTTCACGCACCTTTGCCGTCACCTCTTTTATTTTTTGTAAATAAAGATACTTTACAATACATCTTGTTGCTATATCTTAAATACAAAGTGAATATTCTTCTTTATTTACTTATTATTTTAAAATAACTTTATTGTTATAAACTTTTTCATTATCATGCATCATTTCTCAAGCCAATTTAGAGTCATTTCCCTTTCCATGGCCCCCACCCACTTGAGTTCATGCACCTGCCAACAGTGCTTTGCATCCGTTCGAGGGTTCCAGAGTTATTTGTGCAAACAGAGGCTTAGGTTGGGGGGAGAACTCACTGTTCAGTCAGTTTTTCCAGTCGGTGTGGTGTGGTGCTTTCTCCAACGGGTATCTCCATATAATATCTATATGATGGAATACAAGTTGGAGGAGAACCAACAAATATATTATACACATACATCTATATCTATTACACCATAATAAAGAATTAACCTTGCATACCTATAATACACCATCACCCTGATTAGAAATTTCTTTTCCCTTTCTTTTTTTAGGCTAAAAGATATCACGTTTTCCTTAGAGAAGTGTGTTTGAAGCTCCTCCTTACGGCAAGCCCAAAACAACCAATCAATCCTGCCTTGGTGCTCCCATACATGGGGTCTTTCCTTCCCATGGTATCCCAAATGGGTCCAGTAAGCACTGCACCAGTCTTGATCTTCCTGTACTGGCTGTCCTGATACAAGCCTGGGTAGTCCACAACATGCAGTCTATATTCTAATGCGGCTTAAACCCCAGTGAATATTCTTCTTAAAAGTAGGAAAAAAACCTCCCCCCCCAAAAAAAAACCTGATGTGACCCCCTGAGGACCAGATCCCAACTGACCTTGGGTAAAACAAAAAACCTAGGGCTTTAATCTGAGTTGTGGGCTAAACATCAAAAAGAAAGTATAGGCCAGAAATAAATTTAGTAAGGCATGAGAAATTGTACTTCAGGTATAAAACTTGAGATCTTAGTAAAAAGACAAAAAAAAAAAAAAAACACTGTTGTTTTGCCTGTCTTCATTTCTTACTGGCAAGTGCAGCTACCCTGTGGCTACCACTGCTTTTTCCATCCTTCAAAGACATGAGACACAGCTTTTCAACCTTCCAATATGGACTGAAGACTCATGTCTCTCCAAGAATCCTCCAAACCTTCAGTGCCAGATGGGGACTGCTGAGACATCCAGCTTGTGGACTGAATAACTACTGGGGTTTCAGCCTTTTCAGAGTATAGACTGCCATTGTTGGACAACCCAGGCTATATCATTGAGAACAGTACAGTAAGACCAAGAGAGGATGTGGTACTTACTGGACCTCATTTGGTGACCAAGGGAAGGGAAGACCCCAGGGTGGAGCACAAAGGCAGGACCAATGGTTGTTTAGGCTTGCCAAAGAGGAAAACAATTCCTTAAAGAAAACATGACATCTTTCAGCCCGATAAAGAAAAAAACAACAATAATAAAAAAAGAAATCATAAACCGAAGATGCTAAAACCTATGATGTCATAATCTTGATATATATGTGTGGCATGCATATATGCATATTTTGGAGTGATGCAAATTAGAAGGAACAACAACAACAACAACAAAAAGACTAGGTCAAAGAACTGACTGACATGGTGAACTTATGCCCAAAACAGTAAACTTCTGCATCAAAAATTTTTTAAAAGACTGAGAAAAAGATGAAAAACATGTTTGGCAGAGTGCATGAGCTCTGGTGGGGTGGGGGTGAGGGCAAGGAAGGGGGAGTGGGCCTAGGTTTGATTGGGAAATTTTGTATGAAATGCACAAAGCTTTAATAAAAAATTTGGCTTTTGAAAAAAAAGTAGGAAAAGAACTAGAAAAATTAGAACAAAATAACATCTTGTTTTCATTTTCAGTTCTTAATTGGATGCAGCTTATAAAAAATTGGAAGACCCTTGGGGCTGGAGAGATGGCTCAGAAGTTAAGACCACTGACTGCTCTTGCTGAGGACCCAGGTTCTATTCCCAGCATCCACATGGTGGCTAAGAATCAGCACTCAGGAGGCAGAGGCAGGCAGATCTCTGTGAGTTCAAGGCCAGCCTGGTCTACATAGAGAGTTTCAGGACAGGTGGGGCTATAGGAAGATCCTGTCTCAAAAAGACCAAAAATAAAATAAAATAAAATAAAATTTAAAAAGTCTTAGTTTTTAATAAATATAGAGTTATGGGAGCTGGGGACACAGCTCAGTTGTTTGAAGCCTGTCCAGCACACTGAGGCCCTGGGTTTGATTCTCAGCACTACATGAACTGGGTGTAGTGGTAGACACCTGTAAATTGCAGCATTTCAGAGGTGGGGACAGGAGGATCCGAAATTCAAGGCTATCCTTGACTGCATGAGGGATTTGAGACCATTCTGAGCTTTAAGAGACCCTGTGGGGAGCGGGTGTGGCGACAGTCCTAAGAAGGCACCCGAGACTTTAGCAAAGTTTTATGACTAACACCTGAGTCTTATGATTAACACCTGATTCCCTCCTACCTCTAAGTAAAGCCACGCTCACCGTTTGAGCTGTGCAGGTGCACCCTGTATACAAGATCAGGCCAGATGATACCAATAGACTAAGGCCACGCAACCTGGGCTGGGAAGGTGGATAAATAGAGGGACTTTCTAGATAGAGGGACTCTCTCTCCTTTCTAGTCTTAGGAGAGAAGCTTGCTTGCCTGAGGAAGGAGAAGGCTTGGAGAAGGAAGAAGGCTTAGAGGGAAAGACCTGAGGCTTAGAGGGAGAAACTTGGAGAAGGAGAAAAGATGTGCCTGAATAAACTGTTCTGACAAGACCTGCCTGCCTGAATAAACCGCTTTGAGAAGAACGAGCGAGAGGTGCTTTGTTGCTGCGGCTTCGTACAAGTGTTTCCTACAAGTGTGCAAGTGTTTCATACAAGTGTTTCATACAAGACCCTATTTCAAAAAATAAAAATAAAATTTAGAGAGAAAGCAACCAAATGGAAGTAGGAACTTTCAGTTTTCTTAATACTCAATACTTTCCCATGATAAGTCAAATTTATTTAATTCTGCATTCCCCATACTGTCCATAACTTACATTTTTTTAAACACTGCTTAGACAAAGTCTAATTATATGATTAAACAGTAAGTGTTAAATCAACTTTTTTGTTTTTTTTTTCTGAGACAGGGTCTCCCTATAGCCCCAGCTGTCCTGGAACTCGCTCTGTAGACCAGGCTGGCCTTGAACTCACAGAGATCCACCTGCCTCTGCCTCCCAAGTGCTAGGATTAAAGGCGTGCACCACCACAGCTATATTTTTATTTCTAAATCAGGCACCTATGTCTGCCTCCAGTGAGACCCAACTTCCTAAAGAAAAAGGGTGTGACTTCCCATCTTTGTGTGCCCAGTAGCTAAGATATCACCACATACTTAGGAGAGCCTTGTAAATATTGGTTACATGAAAGGCTACATACGATTTCACCTAGGATCTCATCTGTGACCAGGAGTCCATTTCCACTTCTATGTAGAAAAGCAGACAGAATTGCAGAGGAGAAAGCTCATGTGTTCAAATTCAGTACTCCATAATCTACATGCTGGCCCTGTAGGAAGGACTGGTGTTGTCTGCACTACTCTCAGTCTCTTCTGTAACAATTTAATAACAATTCACACACACAGCTGGTTTCTATGCACATTACAAGTCTACCCCCACATGGATCACATTATAAAAGCGAGACTTATCCTCAGTCCAAGGCCAGTCACAACAAATAGCAGAGTAGTCTGGGCTGAATCCACTCCATGCTGGGACTGCTACCGTCTCATTCATGAAGTTGGCAGTTAGTCACTGTATTTGGCTTTAAACCTTTACTGTGGGGGCAATGAGCAGTCAAAGACGACTCACAAGCTCTGACCTCCGGCAGACCTAAGTGTGCAGCTATGACTCATTTGCAAACTAGAGGCTCTGCGGAGGTCAGTCTTCTCATCTATAAACCAGGCTCTCACAAGCTACCTACAAAGAGTCATTGAGAATATCCATCAGGACATTTCATATGAGGTCTCAGGCTAGTGCCTGCCAAAAATAAGTGTTCAAGAGCCATGACGAGAGGGTGATGTACGTGGTTGTGTTTTCATCTCCATCTTTCCAGCCAAATTACAATGTCTTTGAATATAATAACTTCTTTCTCTCTTAATCTTCCCTCTTCCTCCACGCCCTCCAACCCTCCCTTCCTTCCATCCTTCTTTTGTTCCCTCCTTCCTTCCTTCCTTTGTATTCTCCAGCAACCTCTGCAATAAAGTGCAATAAAGGGCAGTTGTCCTGCCAGGGAAGGAGGCATTTAGTTTTTTTTTGTTGTTGTTTTGTTGGTTTTTTTTTTTTAACATTTTTTTATTGATGCTTTGTGCATTTCATACATCATTTTCCAATTCAGTTCAGGCACATTTCCCTTTCCCTTCCCCCCCACCCCCACCCCATCCCAGATCATGCATTCTGCCATAACTGTCCTGCATCTTTCTCTCAGTTTTTTTTTCATTTTTTAGCTATAAGTGATAATCCATGAGTACAAGCATCAGAGGAGGCATTTGTAAATGCCCAGTAGTTCAGTGCTTTTTATAAAGCTAACAATATTTAACCACAGAAAAGTAAGACGTGAGAAAAAGGATTAACATTAGTAAGCAACTATATACTGTCTCTCATTTATCATTAACAGATTATGTTTGGGTAGATAAGAAATTCTAGGGAACAGATCCTGCTATGGCAAGTCCTGTGCAGATACCTGAAGGTCTCCAAGTCAGCATACCATAGAAAGATCTACAGATGTACAGGGATTGCAGCACTATTGTCAGTAGCTAGTTTATGGAATCAGTCTAGGTGTCCATCAACAGATGAATGGATAATGAAAATATGATATATATATATAATGTAATTTTATTCAGCCATAACAAAGGACCAAATTAGGAAAATGGTCTTTTGTAGAAAAAATGGATACAACTGACAATCATCATATTAAATGAGTCAGATTCAGAAAGACAAATTGCACATGTTTTCTCTCCTTTTATGTAGATGCATAATTCAGACAAAGATACAGTACATGAAGATGAGCTGTACCTTCTGGGAAAGACTGAGAATGACGGAATGGGGAGGGGGAGGAGGTGGTAAGGTCAGAATACATGATGCATGAAAATGTCTACAGAACCCATTGCTGTGTCTGTGAGTATATACCAATGACAATGCCACATTAACAAAGAGAAATGAAGTAGTCTCAAAATTGTCAGGGAGAGGGGCTGAAGAGAAGCCTCAGTGGTTAAGATCACTCACTATTCTTGCAGAGGACCCAGATTTGAGTCCCAGGACCCACATAGTAGCTGACAATCTTCCATAATTCCAGTTCCAGGGGATCCAGTGCCTTCTGACCTCCAAAGGCATTGCATGACACAGGTGCACTTACATACATGCAGGCAATACACACATACACATAAAATTTTTAAATTAATTTAATATTTTAAATAGGGTTGGTTTTGGTGAAGAATTGCCTCACACATTCCTCACAAGATACTGTGCTGAATATGCATCCTAATCACAGGTGCTGGCCACTGTGAGCCCTTCAGAGGAGTTCCAACTGAGTAACAGCCTACTCTCAGCAAATGTCTACTCAGCACATAGAACTCTTTATCCAGTCCTACTTTAATTCAACCAGCTGTCATTCAACTTTTTTTTCCAAAATACACTACCTTAACTCAAATACCTAAGTCCTTATTAGCACCTGCTTTTGAAAAATTCTTTTATTTTATGTGTATGAGCATTTTGCCTGTGTGTATGTAAGTGCACCATGTGCATGCATTACCTCTGGAGGCCAGAAGGTGGTGTTGGATCCTCTAGAACTATAGTCATGAACATGAATGGTTCTTAGCCACCATGTGTGTGCTAGGAACTAAACCCAGGTTCTTTGCAAGAGCAGTTAGTGCTCTTAACCACTAAGCCATCTCTCCAGCCCTGTGCTGGATAGCTTTAGTGTCAACTTGACACACCTGGGTTGAGGGAGCCTCAATTGGGGAATTGGCTACATTGGATTGGCCTGTGGCCACATCTGTGGAGTATTGTCTGATTGTCGAGCAGTGTGGGAGGGCTCAGCCTACAATGAGTGGTGCCACCCTGGGCAGGTTGTTGTGTACCATATAAGAAGGGAGGCTGGGCATGATCCAGGGGAGCAAGCCAGTGAACAGCATTCCTCCATGGCCTGTGCTTCAGCTCCTACCTCCAGGTTCCTGCCCTGAGTTCCTGCTTTGGGCTCCCTCAATGAGAACTGTGACCCAGGAGATATAAGCTGAATAAACCCTTTCCTCCCCAAGTTGGTGTTGGTCATAGTGTTTTGTCACAGCAATGGAAGACAAACTAGGACAAGCCCCTAGCACCCACTCCTATAACCATGTTATCCCTGCCCAAATGCTTCTCCTTGGAACTCTGCAGCTACAGGAAGTTTACCTGTGACTTAGCCTGAGCCAGTGTAGCACAAGTACCAAGAAATCAAGTCTATGAAGGTCTACATTAGTCAAAGTATTATTTAACCATTGTGCATTTATTCTAGGTCAATTCAAATGTGTAGTCAAACTCATCCACATAAGAACAGTACAAAAATTGAAGTTTATCTCTTACTAATCAGAAAGAGCACTACCACCTTCCTTTTTAGAAAGCTTGTGGACTGAAAGGGGTTAGGCAGGCTTCAGTAATTCTTGGCTGCATTCTTGCTGTTACTTTTATTAGTGCAATGGGAGAAATTAATATGCTTATTAGCATTACACAATTCTAGTCTAGATCCTTGGCAAGGCCAAAGAAGGTCATCCACCTAGCCACCCTCTTATAAAAGCAATACAAAATACAGGAAGGGAGAGGAAAAGAATTACTAAGAGTTTAGCACATGATCTGTAGACAAAGTGAACAAAATAAAATCCTCCCAACTTTCCTCTCTTGTTTCCTTATTTGACCATCCACTGCATACAACTTTTACAAGGCACTTACCCATATTACATGATTTAAACAAATAATTCCAAATGCCTCGATCACGAGTATCCGTTTCCTTATGGTCAACACTAGCCTCTCCCAGTAGTCTTTAAAAGGCAAATATTCCCACGTGTGTCAGAGTAAATTCCTAATTTACTTTTAAAGATAAAGTCCTTGAGGGAAAAAAAAAAAAAGCGGATGAGGAAGGAATGTCCTGAAACCAGGTGATCAGAGAAAGGGTGATAGTGCAGGTGTCCTCGGTAGATTTAGTTGTCAACTTGACACACCTGGGTTGAGAGAACTTCAGTTGGGGAATTTCCTCCATTGGACTGGCCTGTGGCCATGTCTGTAGGGTATTTTCTTGATTGTTGAGTGATGTGGGAGGGCCCAGTCCACTGTGGGTGGTGCCACTCCTAGGCAGGTTATTCTGTATTACATAAGAAAGCAGGCTGAGCATGGGCCAGGGGAGCAAGCCAGTAAGCAGCGTTCCTCCATGGCCTGTGTTTCGGCTCCTGCTTCCAGATTCCTGCCATGAGTTCCTACCTTGGACTCCTTAAGTTATGAACTGTGACCTGGGAGATGTGAGCCAAATAAACGCTCTCCTCCCCAGAGTGTTTCGTCACAGCAATTGAAGGCAGACTAGAACAGAGCTTCAATTGGGCATTTCCTCCATTGGACTTGTCTGTGGCCACATCTGTGGGGCATTTTCTTGATTGTTGAGTGGTGTGATGTAGGAGGGTTCACCCACTGTGGGAAGTGCCACCCCTGAGCAGGTCGTCCTGTATTGTATAAGAAAGCAGGTTGAGCACAGGCCAGGTGAGCAAGCCAGTAAGCAGCTTTCCTCCATGATCTGTGCTCCAGGTTCCTGCCCTGAGTTCCTGCCTTGGCTTCCCTTAAGGATGAGCTTTGAGCTGTAAGCCAAATAAACCTTTTCCTTGGTCAGAGTTTTTAATCACGGAAATTGAAAGCAAACTAAGACAGCGGAATAGATGCTCAGAGGATGGATAAGATTCCAGAAATGTCAGCACAGGACAGAGGAGATCCCTGCCACATACTTTATGGTCATGCCTCTGTGCTGTGCCTTGGGTAGAATCTACAATTGTGGATTCTTCTTGAAACACAATCTACCTCTTTCCTATCAGAATCACTCTGTACCCACAGTAGATATGGCTTCCACAGTTTCTGATTGTCCTGTCTTCAGTGGAAGCCCCGAAACACTCAGTGACCAACCCCATTCAAAGGACTCACTTGATGAACTTGTAAATCACATAGCAGGACACATTTATTCATCTGGATTTCTCCACGAGCAGTGATCATGTTTCCTCAGAGCAGCTGGTTTGTACCTTGTAGAGATTGTGAACCATGAAGCTGACGATTCTTTTTTTTTTTGTCTTTTTTTTGTCTTTTTGAGATAGGGTAGCTCCAGCTGTCCTGGAACTCACTCTGTAGACCAGGCTGGCCTTGAACTCACAGAGATCCACCTGCCTCTGCCTCCCAAGTGCTCAGATTAAAGGTATGCACCACCATGCCCAGCTCAAAGCTGAAGATCTTGTAGTGTATGCTGTCATTTCCCCCAGACCCACATACAGCAAGCCAGCAGCCACAGCAGGTGATATGACCATTGTTCCAGATGGCTCTCAGCTACCCCCCTTCTCCCAATCTACAGAAAGCTATGCCCCTTCAAAAAGACCCTGTCTCAAAAAAAAATGGACTCCTTTCCAAGCACTGACCCCTCTCACCGTGGGACTGCTCCCTCACACATGTGGACTGTCCATTGTGAGCTATCCACCATAAAGCCTTCACCAGAAGCCAGCAGAAGCTGCTCCCATTAAATCTCTAGAACTGTGAGCTAAACAAACCTCATTCTCTGTAAAGTGCCTAGCCTCGGGTATTTCATCATCGCAGAAAAGGAACTAATACAAAGCCCCAATTTATGTCTTAGGCTCTGCTTGTAGGAATTTGACTCTTGCTTACATAGACTCACTATGTCTAAAACACTACCAGACCTAAGGCTATCTTCACATACCAACGAGAACAAAAAAAAAACGCTGCCAATTACTATGTGACACCCCTTCAGTAGTGAAGAACATTCTAATTTTAGGAATGTCTAAATATGGGGGAAGTGTACTTCTTTGAACTAATTATATATGAAATGTAAATGCATATTAATTTGCTGCACTGCATACATGCAGAAAGACCACAAGTTTGAGACCAGCCTCAAGCCCATAGAATGCTGACATATAAGCAAATATCCCTTTATAGCCTAGTAATTTACAAACCTGAGTCTCATATCTAAATTTAGTTTTAAAGCACTTTTACTTGTGGGCAAATTTCATCATATTTCAAGTTGGAGAAGGTAGCAGTAGGGGAATAAGTGCACCTTACCCCTATATGGATGCTTACCAAAGTCTTTCTATGAAGTTACTGTTATCCATGGGCTTCCGGCATAATTTCAGATAGGGACAGCATTAAGGCCCATTACACTTCAGGGAAGTATCATTATTTCAAGATGAAGACTACAATTCTTAGCATGACCACAGGGCTTATGTGATTATATTCCCATCTACCTCTCATTCCTCGTGCTATTGGCACTCCATTCTGCAAGACGATCTTAGCAGCAGATGTCAACAGAAGGTTTCAGACAAGAATCAGGAAAACATTTCAATCAACAAATAACCCAACAAATGCAGTCTCAACAAGGTTCGTAATGCAAATGAAGCTTGAAAATATGAACAGGTGCTGGAGGGCAGCTCCATGGAACAGCACTTAATCTACACACGTGAGGTTCTTGGTTCAGTCTCCAGAACTGAGGAGGAACTGGATATATACAAACATCTCTACTCAGGTATAGGTGGCAGCAATTATGAGAAATAACCATGGCTTAGAGAACACATCTCAGCTTCAGAGAAGATAGGAAAATAGGGTCGTCAGTCATTAAAGTTCTGAAATATAATCGATCTTAATTTGTCGTGAGAATAAGTGCATTTGCATATACTAAGTGTACAATGTGTTCCTATAAAATATTGAATTTATCCCTATTAGCTCTCAGAAGATCTTGTCACCTCAGCCACCTTTGATCACAGTATTCTCTCTCTGGGAATATCTAAAGGCACCAGACCAACTAACACCTCCCCCCAGAGACTCAGCACGGCCCTCAGACAAACTCATCCTTTCGTTCAACACAGTGATGGAAATAATAGAAAACCTGCAGAGATCCAGTGTCTTAGTCACTTTTCTATTGCTGTGATAAAACACCACGACCAAGGGAACTTACAAAAGGAAGAGTTTACTTGGCTTACAATTCCAGAGGGATTGGAGTCCATGATGGGGGGAGGGGGGGATGGTGCAGAGGGGGCTGGAGCAGAAAGCTGAGTGATCTTCAAGCAGGCACAGGAAACAGAGAGTGACTGGAAATCGGGCTAGGCTTAAGAACTCTCAAAGCCCACAAGCAAAGCTGAACCTCCTAAAACCTCCCAAAGAAGCACCATCAACTGGGGACAGAATGGCCAGATATTTGGAACCTATGGGAGACATTCTCATTCTCAAACCACCACATCCAGGCTTCTGCGCATTGGTAATGGAAGGTTGTGATAACGTCCTTCAACCAGCCACATCTATGCCCAGAGAAAGTGTAATACAATGACTGACGAGTGAGTGTATTGCCTCTGAAACCATACAATTCAGGATCAAATCTTGCCTCAGCTATTTCTAGCTATGGAGGCTAGGACAAGTTATTTCATATTATACAGTACCTATAAAACAGGGAGCTGCGGGCTGGAGAGATGGCCTTGCGGTTAAGAGCACCGACGCTCCTGCAGAGGACCCGGGTTCAATCCCCAGCACCCACATGGCAGCCGAGAACCGTCTGAAACTCCAATTCCAGGAGAACTCCAGTTCCAGGGGAATCTGACACCCTCTTCTGACCTCCCCGGCACTGCACGACACAGGTGCACACACTTGCATGCAGACAGTATATTCATACACATTACAGAAATAAATAAAAAAAAAACAGGGAGCTGCTTCTTTTGTTCATTTAATCAGCTATATTCTTGAGTATAACACACATTATACACAATAAAATAATAGCAGCCCTACCAAACAAGGGCACCAGCACCCACTACAATATGAAGGAGAAGATTTTCATCTGCCTGCTCACTGCCATTTCCCAGAGCTCAGTGCTCAGTATCTGGAGTTGAATGAATGAGGGCCCAATTCCATATGGATTTGATAGATTTACTAATGACAGGTTGTGAAGAATCATGCTATGGAGGCTGTGACTCAGCGCTGACTCAGCTATAAATAAGGCCTTGCATCCCCCTTTCCACCTCGGACTTTTAAACACCCCAACATTATGAGGCAAATTTTAATGGAAATAAATTCTCAAAGCTGAAACTATATAATTATGCTCAGTGTAAATTTAAATTACTTATGGGTCCAGGGTTGCTCACAGATCACATGGCAACACTGAAAGAGAAACAGTAGCAGGTGTTTGGGCTGGGCTCACACCTGTTAATTAATCAGATGAATGTTTTCCCCTTGGAAATCCTGAGTGCTCTTTATTAGGATCAAAAGACAGCTGGAGCCCAGGGGACAAATAGACAGCCCTGTGTACATTTGGCTTCTGGCATGAAAATGTTTCTGAATCTATATCACTTTATTCATCAGGAGTTGAGTTATGTAGTTTAATTCCCAGGTTTCTCAAGATGCCAGTTTTATACAGTGGGCAAGAGCTCAGGAGAAAAATCAGACAGTGATTCACAGTCCAAGTCACAGCTCTTGGTGCTTACCAACTATACAAATACCTAAACTTGGTGTGTTCCAGTTTCCAAATCTACGAAAAAGGGGCTTAAGCATGACACACCACATAGACAGCAGAGAGGATTAGACAAATAAGCAAGGCCTTGAGAAGAATGAATGTTATGTATGTGTTAAACACATTAGCAAAATAGACTTTAGTTTCTTATTCATTATATGATAGCTTAGGCGTATGAAAGAAAGGACTATGAACAAGTTTATATCAGGCATGTATTTCTACATGCCTAGCAATAATAATAATAATTAATAATAATAACAATGTATCTGTCACATGAAGACTAGATTTTGTGCAGGAGCTGTTTGCTGGAGAGTGTTGTTAAGGGTTTTGGTGCCATGAAAAAGAAACTCACACTAGCTGCCTACATTTGTCCATATTTCCATCCATAAAACAAAATACTAGGGGGCTGGAGAGATGGCCTAGCGGTTAAGAGCGCCGACAGCTCTTACAGAGGACCCGGGTTTGATCCCCAGCACCCACATGGCAGCCGAGAACCGTTTGAAACTCCAATTCCAGGAGAACTCCAGTTCCAGGGGAATCCGAGACCCTCTTCTGACCTCCGCGGCATTGCACGACACGGGTGCACAGACCTGCATGCAGACAGTACATTCATACGCATACAGAAATAAATAAAAATTAAAAAAAAAAAAGCAGGGAGAGAAATGCTAGTGCCCAGCTCCCTTTCTTAAAAAAAAAAAAAAAATACTAGCTGGTCGTGGTGGTGCACACCTTTAATCCCAGCACTTGGGAGGCAGAGGCAGGCAGATGGATCTCTGTGAGTTCAAGGCCAGCCTGGTCTACACATTGAGCTCTAGGCCAGCTGGAACTAAAAGGAAACCCTGTCTCAAAAAAATACAAAAAAAACAAAAAAAAACAAAAAAAAACACTTGAGGCTTGTTACTTTATAAAGAAAATGTGTTTATTCAGTTTTGTAGGTTCAAGAACACAGTAGCAATACACACTTGACTCTGGTGAGGAGCCTTTTGGCTACATTATTACATCCTGCCAGGTAGCATCACTGAAGGTGTATATGCAAGAGGGGACTACCACATGGTAAGACAGGAAGCCGGAGAGAGGATCAGTCTTGATCTTCTATAGCAAATATCTCAGGAACTAACTTGGATCCCATAAGAACTACTTAATCCATTCAAGGGCAGTTCTCTCATGTCAACTATATTGTACTGGGCTTTAGCCCTTGGAAAGTCTGCTTTCCTCAACATTTTGCACTGAGAGGCAAGCTCCTAATACCCAAGCCATAATCAAGCCAGAGCTGGAGCAAAGGCCCCTAGTTGTGAGCCTCAGAAAGGCAGCCCAAGCCACAACTCCAAGAAGAGTCTGTTTTGCATCATCTCCCTAGACATCTGAATTCTCATGAGAGTTTGAGTAGCCTAAAAACACATGCCCACCTTTGGGGGCTGGTGGAAGGGAACAGATGTGGCTGGTCCCAATAGGAGTACAGGGCATACAGTGAAAGACAGCAGTGCAGAGGAGAAGCAGGATGCTAGCACCCCAGCACCAAACAGTGATGGCCCCCAGGCAGGCCAGAGCAGCAGCTGTCCACCACATGAAGAAGAAGAAGAAGACAAAGCTTCCTAAAACATGGCTTATGTTTGCACCATTGGCCTTTCCAGAAATCCAGATGCACCTCCCTTCTCAGAGAATACTTAACATCCTCAGCAACTTCTCATCCTCCTAGCATTCATGCAAAAAGAAGAAGAATCTGGCAGTAATTCTAAACTGCCTCTTTCCCTGGCCTAATGAATCAGATCTCTAGTCATTTGTGTTGCATTAATTTAAATATTAATCTTTGCCTCGCAGTTTCTTAATAGCAATAATTCCTAATTCAACCAAAACATTTTATGCTAAAGTTTTCAATGTCAATACATAATGAAGTGACAGGTGCCAACATCCCAAATGAAAGAAGGTTCATGAACCCTTCTTTCAATTGGGGTGTTTCTGGCTATAAGTGCCAGAATACCGAACTTGAAGTTGTAGAAGCCAACTGGAGACTATAACTAGGTGTGCAGATGTAAGGCAGGCCTCAGGGAACCTCATCAGCTCTGTTCTCAGAGATGACAAGATAAATGCCTTTTGCCCTTGTTTTCTGTGTACTTCATCTGAGGCTGGAAGCAAGATGCCTGAAGGATTGCTGGGATTCACCAGTACACACAAAAATATCTGCAGGAAGATGAAGATAAGATCCTGTGTGTGTGTGTGTGTGTGTGTGTGTGTGTGTGTGTGTGTCTGTCTGTCTGTCTGTCTGTGCGTGCGTCTGTGTCTGTGTGTCTCTACCTCTGTCTCTCTGTGTCTGTGTGTGCATGTGTGTGTACATGCATGTATGGATGTGAGTACAAGTGTCTGAGGAAGCCATACCAATTGGATTCCCTTAGAGCTGGAGTTAGGGGTAGTTGTGAGTTAGGAACCAATTCCAGTCTTCTGCAAGAATATGTACTCTTAGCCAGGCGTGGTGGCGCACGCCTTTAATCTTAGCACTCGGGAGGCAGAGGCAGGCGGATCTTTGTGAGTTCAAGGCCAGCCTGGTTTACAGAGTGAGTTCCAGGACAGCTGGGGCTACAGGGAGACCCTGTCTCAAAAAGACAAACAAACAAACAAATAAAAGAAGAATATGTACTCTTAACTGCTGAGCCATCTCTCCAGCTCCTCTAGTTGGTTTAAAGTGTAAAACCATATAGTACCTGAATAATCTTTTCTGGGCACAGAAACGAAATGGTTTCTTACCTTCGTACATTTTCCTATTCCTCAATAAGCATATCAATCGATAATATAAATTCATTCTCCATGACAAGAATTATATCACCACATTCCATTCATGTACAACTTGCCTATTCTTTTGTACAATTAAATTATGATTCTAGACATAACTATGTTATTAGACATACACCATTACAATCAAATCCTTTCTCTTCCATATGACTATCCCCTTCCTCATGTGGTCTCTTAATCTATCATCCTCCATGAAACCAACAACCTACCCACCCACGCCCCTTTTCTCACTCCAGGCTCATTTAACTTAGGGGTCCCTAACTCTGAACTTTATCAGACATCTGGTTCTTACTT
The DNA here is from genome assembly GCA_009823505.1 of Rhizomys pruinosus. Classification (NCBI taxonomy): domain Eukaryota; kingdom Metazoa; phylum Chordata; class Mammalia; order Rodentia; family Spalacidae; genus Rhizomys; species Rhizomys pruinosus. The sequence continues at coordinate 1,034,114 of VZQC01004268.1, forward strand.
CAGGGCCATTTTAATGCGTGATTGCCCATACATTCCCCTTAAGTAAGACATCTCGATGGACTTATGTCTAATCAGCCCATGACCAACATAACTGTGGTGCCATGCGTTTATTTGGTATCTTTTATTTTTAGGATGCTGTGACTCAGCATAGCCATCAAGGCATGAGAGAACCAATTATCATGTAACTGAACACACAGACAGCCAACCATCATGAAGTCGGACTTTTCATCTAATAGCCTTCCTCCACACACCTCCCAAGGACTGCATTAGGATTAAGACAAGACCATAAAAATACATTTACATAACAACAAAGATGAAATCAGTTTAAGCATTTAGGCAGTGCTATTAATTTGGACCACACAAACAGCAAAAATAGCTAATTAAAACAATATATTTAAGAGCAAATAAACTTTTCGTAGCTATTGCAGCTTTTTGCCATTTATGTTAGCTTTATTTTATATCTTTGGGATTTATTCCTCCACTTTAACTTTCTTTTTTTAAAGCCAATTATTTATTGAAGTTTTGTGCCTTTCATACTTTTTTTTTTTTTTTTGCAGTTCTCAGACTCAGCCTTTAACGGCTGCACTATCCCTCCAGCCCTATACTTTTTTTATTTTATTTATTTTTTGTGTGTATGAATGTACTGTCTGCACGTAGGTCTGTGCACCTGTGTTGTGAAATGCCGCAGAGGTCAGAAGAGGGTGTCGGATTCCCCTGGAACTGGAGTTCTCCTGGAATTGGAGTTCTCCTGGAATTGGAGTTACAGACGGTTCTCAGCCGCCATGTGGGTGCTGGGGATCGAACCTGGGTCCTCTGCAAGAGCAGTCAGTGCTCTTAACCGCTAGGCCATCTCTCCAGCCCTTCATACATTTTTAAATCAAATTTAGATCCATTCCCCCTTTCTTGCCCCCCACCCAGCTTTTGTAGCTTTAAGCAACATATAGATGTTAAACAGATACAATCTAATTAAATGCTCAGTCATGCTTACCCTAAATCCAGAGACACAGAGGAATAGAATGTGTTAGCTTTCTTGCTCTGTAACAAAATAACAAAGATAAACAACTTAGAAAGAAAAGAGGTTTAATTTGGCTCACATGTTTTAGAATTCAGTCTGGTGACTTACTGGTGTTGCTTTGGGGCATGGGGTAAAAGACCACCAGTGGTAGGAACCGTGAGACAGAGCAAAGCTGGTACCCTAGGGTCATGGGAAGCACATAGGGAGAGGACAGGTCAGAGGTCCTGCTATCATCTTTAAGATGGACCTAACTTCCATTACAATAGGTGTAGTGACTAATTTTGACTATCACCTTGATTGGATTAATAGCCACCTAGGGTATCAGTGAAGAATATCTACGAGTGTGTGTGTGAGGCATTAAGGGAATTAAGGGGGGTGGTAAGAGCTGCCTCAAGTGTAGGGGCATCATCGCGTGGGTGGAGACTCAGAGTGAATAAAAATCAGAAGGCCGGGCTGGAGAGATGGCCTAGCGGTTAAGAGCGCCGACCGCTCTTACAGAGGACCCGGGTTCGATCCCCAGCACCCACATGGCGGCCGAGAACCGTCTGAAACTCCAATTCCATAAGAACTCCAGTTCCAGGGGAATCCGACACTCTCTTCTGACCTCCGCGGCATTGCACAACACGGGTACACAAACCTGCATGCAGACAGTACATTCATACACATACAGAAATAAATTTTAAAAAATGAAACAAAAAACATTTTTTTTTAATCAGAAGGCCAAGGAATATCAGAATTGCCCTCTCTTGGCATCCTGATCTGTCCCTCCGTGTGTGAGCACGCAGGCTCCTGCCACCGCAGCTCTGAGCCTCTCCCATTGCCCTGTGGACTGTACCCTCAATCGGAGCTGAAATAAACTCCTCCCTTCACCTGCTCCTCCTGAAGTGTTTGTTCTAACAATGAGAAAAGTAGTGGACCAGGCTTCACCTTAAGGTTCCTTGACGCCCAGTAGTAGTCCCACAGGCTGCAGACCAAGCCCATAACACATGAATCTCTGGGGGACATTCAAGATCCAAACAATAGTAACGACTGAAGGAAAAGTCCCAGTGAACAGAACCTGGTGGTTTCAAAGGGGCTCCAAGCAGTCCACATCAATGCACCAAGAGTTGCATGTAGCTAAGAAAAATCCTCAAGCCTGAAGGTGACGGAAAATAGAAAGATGCCGTCACCCACCACTTACCGCCAACACTATATTGCAGGATTTAGCCAGAGTAATTAGTCAAGAAAAAGAAGTAAAAAACATCCAGTTGGAAAGTATGCTAGTTAATACAGTGAATCACAGGAATTTTGAGGTACTAGGCCCCTCTCTTCCCTTGCTGGTGGCTGGCATCTGCTTGCATATGTGCCCTCTGTTCATCCTAAGGTTGAAGAGTTATAGTTTGCTACATGACTAAGCCCAGATATCAGAAAAAGAGGGAATCTCCAGTCTAGGATATACATTAGATAAAAGTTTGCATCCTGGGGCTGGATAGATAGCTCAACAGTTAAGAGCACTGGAAGCTCTTGCCTAGGACCTGGGTTCAGTTCTCAGCACCCACATGGCAGCTAACAACTGTCCTTAACTCCAGTTCCAAGGGCTCCCATGCCCTCTTTGCCCTCTGTGGGCATTACACATGCAGGCAATACAATCAGACATATAAAATAAAAATAATTTTAAAAAGAGAGAATTTTTATTTTGAATCAGTAACACAGGGAGTTTGGAAAAGGGGCCAATGCTAGACACCTGAAAGATCCTACCCTCTTCGATACTACAAGTCTCCGGGTCTCTTATTATGAAGTGAAGGTCATTTTTCTCATATAGAACAGCATGGTTTATGGCACTGGTTATGATATTAAGGCAGTACTTAATGTTATCTCCTAAAATGTCACTTTTATCACTTTTGTAACTTATGGGAAATTTATTTTTATGTCTGAGTCATTTTCTCAGGAAATATATCTAGAAAATCATTGACCTGCTGGAGAACTCTGACAACTGAACCATCAAAGCTGTTAATAACTCTGCTTCTCTGCCCTCAAAAATCCATCCACTCTTAGGTCAATTCCCTTGGTCCTAAGTTGAGAGTTAAGTCTTGTGAAAGAAAACTTACTGAATATTATTGTCTAAATTACTAATAGAACTTGAGCAGATATAAGTTTGAAATTTGGGGGGAGGGTTTGAGATGGCATCTCAACCCTTGGCCCAGGCTAGCCTTGAGCATTTGACCTTTTTTGCCTTAGCCTTCAGAGCGCTAGGATCCCAGGAGTGTGCTATCACTTTAACTTTTACTTTTAACCATTCCCACCCGAGAACAAATGTGAGTTCTTAAGTGGAAGATATGGTTTTGATCATCAAAGACAGTCTGAAGAAAAAGAGTAGAAACTAACTGAATTAAAAGGCAATTTATAGCTGGGCGTGCTGGCGCGCGCCTTTAATCCTAGCACTTGGGAGGCAGAGGCAGGTGTATCTTTGTGAGTTCAAGGCCAGCCTGGTCTACAGAGTGAGTTCCAGGACAGCTGAGGCTACAGGGAGACCCTGGCTCAAAAAGACCAAAAATAAATAAATAAATTAAATAAATAAATAAATAAATAAATAAATAAATGGCAATTTATCCCGTATACTCATATAAATGAAGCATACCCACAAGGAAAAATGAAATATTGTGGTTCTAAACCACACTATGTGGGTAGCATTCACTAGGCCAGAACAGAATAATATTGTACCAGGGGACTTTCTGTACCTAATCCTTTCCACATTGCTATCCTCTCTGTGGGTTTAGGGTATTGAAGAGATACTTCTTCAACAGGGAAGGAGACAGGTGCGCCCACATGAGATAATTAGCTGGAAGTTGCATAATAAAGATTAGCATCAATGCTGGATAAGATGCTACCTAAATAGTGGCCAGAAGCTGAGGCCTTGGCCCTCCCTAACCGAGTCTGTTAGCTGTGGATTCTCATATGCCTGCATGGTGAGGGCTAACTAACCTTATTGGCTCATCTCTGTTGCAAGTGAGAAGCAAAGTGCCCCTGAGAAAGGAATTTCAGAGGCAGTCCTAGTGTTAGCAATGGCTTGATAAAGGAGGTCAGGTGCATTACTTTACAGTTATATCTGAATAAAGAATCAGCCTGACACTTAGCATTAAAGCAAAGAGTGTACTCAAACTCTGGGAGCTTGTTCCTTTAGATCTCTCACAGAACTGTGCTCCCAAGCCAAGGCCCACTCATTCTCTTTTCTTTTTTTTTAAATATTTTTCATTGGTCTTTTTTAGACAGGGTCTCCCTTTAGTCCCAGCTGGCCTGGAGCTCAATATGTAGACCAGGCTGGCTTTGAACTCACAGAGATCCACCTGCCTCTGCCTCCCGAGTGCTGGGATTAAAGGCATGAGCCACTGCACCCAGCATCTTTTTTCAAGCAGTCTCTCCAGCATGAATTGTGGAATGACAAGCTTAGACCCACCCTTATCTGTTTAAGGCAACCTTGCTCTTTGATCCCTAGGCCTAAAATATCACATATACACAATGTCAACCCTACTTCACAATTTTCACTGCTTCCAATGAGAATACAAATACAGCACTTTCAGCACTTTGATATGCTAATCCAAGCATACTCACATTCATTCATTATCCTAGATGGAGGGCAAAGTGGGGTGTCCTCCCATCCCCCTCCCCAGGTATCAAGGTCATAAGCCCAGGTCAGAAGAACACATGGCTCAGTGAAGTTGTGTGTACTGTAAGCAGTAGCATCTGGGGTTGGGGGTCTTTTTTGAGATAGGGTCTCCCCTGTAACCCCAGCTGGCCTAGAACTTGCTATGTGGACCAGGCTGGCCCCAATCTCACAGAGATTTGCCCACCTCCGATTCCTGAGTACTAGGATTAAAGGTGTGTGTCACCGTGCCCAGTTTATAAACAGTAGCTTTGAGATGCAAGATTAAGTCATTGGTCTAGGTTCTGTCTTATTGTAAGTCATTCCTCCAGCCAAGCAAGCGGCATCAAGAGCAAGTTTCCCTTTCATCTTTTAATCCTACTCCTCTGAGTTGATCTGTTTTCAGACGGTCTTCTTCATGTGGCAGCTATTTGGTGGCAGAGGTTCTAAACCTCTTTGGATTACTTCAAATCCAAGGAAAAAGAGCAAATATACTTTTTTGTTTTTCCCAGAAGTACCAGCTCTGGTTTTACTGTGTCTCATGGGAACTGAAGGGGCCAGGGGAGGACCAGTCACTATGTTGCTATGGTTGAGACCAGGAAGATTGCATGATTTTCCTTGACTATAGACTTGAACTTGTGAGAACCCCAGTCTTTTCAGACCCAGATGTTCTGAGGCAGTGTCATGTGCTTTTTTTCCCACCCTTGTGTTTTAGGATGGCCTCTTTGTTAGGGGACAGGCTTAGGTTTCTGTAGTGGATATTGAGGTTGGAGTGACTGGGATGCACAGCCGTAACAGAAGCCTATATTGCATGGTGTGGTTGCACAGTTTCTGGCAGTGGCTCAGAACTAGACTTAGAAATGAGGCAAAAGAAAGGGAGAAAAGAAAGGGAAGGCAGTGTGGGAAGCAGCCACAAACCAGTCTAATGGCAGGTCTCCTGCCTTTGCCTCTTCATGCCACTGGACACAGGGAACCATTGTCAGATAAATATGTTTAGTTATATTGGAAATTCAGAGGAGCGGGTTTTAGTATTAAAATATTAAGTGCAGTGTTTGAGTCAAGTGTATGCTGAATATTATACTCAAATTATTTGTCATGTATCTGGAATGCAAGGTGACTTGAGCATCCTGTGTTTTTGCATTATCTCTGCCTGCGGGTCCTTTTCCACTGGGTCTGCTGTTCTTGGAACCTACCCATTACTTGCCACTCAAATGGACTTCCCTAGCATTCTGGATCATGGACTCTGAAAACACACTGGTTGACATGGGTACAAGTGATGGGGTAAGCCTCTGTCCCAAGTCCTTGCCCCAGCTGTGATAGAGTCAAGAAAGCTCCTAGTGCCTTTAACATAGAGGACAATGACCGCCGTCCCACTAAATCTTCAATTTCTCAAACATGGAGATGTGGTAATCCTGAGGCTCAGATATCCATGACAAGGAGGGCCAGTTCCTACCAGAGTCTCTTTAGTGTAAGATCCTCATCTCTGCTGTTCTCTAAAGATCCATGAGTTGGGGGCTGAAGAGATGGCCTAGCGGTTAAGAGCGCCGACCGCTCTTACAGAGGACCCGGGTTCGATCCCCAGCACCCACATGGCGGCCGAGAACCGTCTGAAACTCCAATTCCAGGAGAACTCCAGTTCCACGGGAATCCGAGACCCTCTTCTGACCTCCGCGGCATTGCACGACACGGGTGCACAGACTTGCATGCAGACAGTACATTCATACACATACAGAAATAAATAAAATTTAAAAAAAAATTAAAAAAAAAAAAAAAGATCCATGAGTTGGAGGCCAGAAATGGTTTCTAGAACTCTCTTTGCCAGTGACTGCTTTAAGACCCCAGACTGGCTAGCCATGGTGCCGTACACACATCTAATCCTAGCTCTTGGGAGGCAGAGGCAAGCTGAGCTCTGTGAGATTGGGGCCAGCCTACTCCACATAGTGAGTTCCAGGCCAGCTGGGGCTACAGGGAGACTGTTTCAACACCCCCCCACAACTCCCTAAACCCAGTTGTAGATAGCATTGCTTTGGCCAAGGTTATTTCAGGAGTAGCTATGTGATTTCATCTGTGCTAATGAGATGAGAGTAAAGTCTGCTTCAAGGATCCAGAGAAGTTTATTTTGTTCCTAAGACCTGCATGAAGAAATAATCGTAGGGCACGGGCATGATGGCTCAGCAGGTAAAGGCAGTTGCTGCCTGATTACTTGAGTTCACTCCCCAGATCCATATGATAAGAGAGCGCCAACCCCTGCAGGATGTCCTCTGATCTCCATGTCTCCATGTGTGCATTAAGATGCAGGTGTATACACAGACAGACAGACTGACACATACACACACACACACACACACACACACAGAAACACACACACACACACACACACACAGGAAGGGGTTCTGTTCTTGCAGACAACCCAAGTTCGGTTCCCATCACCCACATTGGGTGATTCATAACCCAGTAAAAAATAAAAATTAAATAAACGATATTGGGGGTATAATTTGAACCCATAATAAAATATAGCCACTGTAGTACATTTTTTCCAAAAGCAAGGGAAAATACATAGACCCACATCACCATCTCAAAGTCTCCAATCCCAGAACCAGAGATTTGCTTTGTCCCTGTAAATGTGGGGATCCTGGAACTTTATATAAACAAGTTCTTAGGATCTGCAGTGTCTGGAAATCTTCCTCTCAACATATATTAATATTCATCTGTTATTGTATCCATAAGTAGTGTACTCTGTTAAGTATTTACTGTATGGATAACTCATGTTTATTATTGTTACATCTACTGATTGTTTGGGGCAGATGACTAAGCTTTTAGGAACACTCATATGAAATTCTTTGTGTGATTATGTATTCTGAGTTCTTTTAGGCTTAAATATCTAGAAGTGGAATTACTGTATCATGTGATAAATGTGTATTTCATTTCACTTGAGAAAAAAAATTTTACTTGCTAAACCATTTTCCAAAGTGAGTGTACGATTTCACATTCCAACCAGTAATGTATGATTTCTAGTTAATCCACATTGTTTTTCATTTTAACTTAACCAGTACAGTGAATGCAGAGTGGAATCTCAATGTTGGTTTTAATTTGAATTTCCCTGGTAACAATGTTGAGTAAATCTCTATCCCTGTACTTATCAGTCCTCTCTCTCTCTCTCTCTCTCTCTCTCTCTCTATATATATATATATATATATATATATATGTATTTTACTCCTTTTGGGGGGGCATGGGAAGGTCAGGGGATAACCTTGGGAACCAGTCCTCTCCTTTGACTATCTGGATCCTGGGGATTGGATTCAGGTCATCAGACTTGGCAGAAAGTGCCTTTACCACTGAGCCATCTCACTATCCCTAATCATCCTAGTCATATGTGTGTGTGTGTGTGTGTGTGTGTGTGTCTGTCTGTCTGTCTGTACCCATGTGTGTACATGCATGTAGGCATATGTGCATGTAAATCTTACATTAAAATACCCAGCACTGAAAATGTGTTATTTTTGTATAGTTTTTTTTTTACATTTACTTTTATGTTTTGGGAGACAGGGTCTTACCATGTAGCCCCTCGAGGGCCTAGAACTGTCTATGTAGACCAGGCTGACCTCAAACCTACAGAGATCTGCCTGCCTCTGCCTCATGAGTTCCTGGGACTAAAGATGTCTACAACCTAAATTAGTTTTTAATATCTAAAATGTTAACACGTAATTACTGTTAACCCAGAGTTCATAAACTAGTATAAGTCAGGTATGTTTTTTACTGGGGTGCTGAAGATCTGCAAATGGGCAAAAACTGTGTGGATGCTCCCCTCTCTTCGTGAGAAAACCGTATGAGTGAGCTTTTGGCATCACTAAATGACTTCCCCGAACCTTAGCTTCTTTCTCAGTGAAACAGGGAGGATAAGATCTTCTGCCTCAAGGTCACAGAAAGGAATGGCCGCCACACCCAGCTCTGTCTGGTAGCCGTGACTGTTCTGCTCCTGTTTGTTCCTTTTCCCTCTGCCATTCTATACACGTAGCACTCCGAACTTAGTTTATATGACTTACCAAAGGGCACTGATTTTATCTTTTTTTTTTTTCAGACAGGGTCTCCCTATAGCCCCAGCTGGCCTGGAATTCACTCTGTAGACCAGGCTGGCCTTGAACTCACAGAGATCTGCCTGTCTCTGCCTCCCAAGTACTAGGATTAAAGGCCTGTACCACCATGCCTGGCTTAAAGACAGTTCTTAGCCACCATGTGGTGCTGGGGATCGAACCTGGGTCCTCTGCAAGAGCAGTCTGTGCTCTTAACCGCTGAGCCATCTCTCTAGCCCCAGGCACTGATTTTAAATTTAACTAATACTGGCCTCTTCCTGAAGCCCTCCACACCTAGGCTGATCAAAGCATAGCGGACCTAATGAAATGGGATGCTCTGTCACATGCAGATTCCAAGGTTCTATCTCAAAAGACTGTGCTTCCCCATACCTGTCTAGGGGTAGTTCTGGACTCTGCACCATCATCTAGTACCCCAGTGAGGGATAATCAAAGACATCTGTAATCTCTGAAAACCTGCTTCAGAAACCATGTAGCTGAATTTTCTTCAAACTTAAGGCCAGAACAAAAAGAGTAGACCTAGATCTCCATTCTCATAGGGCCCCAGAAACCTGAAGCAAGCTTACCACGTCACCCAAACTCCATCTTTACTCTTCTCCACAGCATGAAAACATCCTTTTCCTTCCTCCAATATCCATCTCCCCATTCTCCAGTACCTCCCTGGATTTCACCTACTCCTTATCCAATCAAGCAAGGCCAATCCTTCCTCCCCTAGTCAACGAAGGCCAACCCTTTGTGACATTTACTGAAACAAGAGCAACAGCAAGAAAACTATCTGTTCCTTCAGGGATCTCAACTAGTGGAACCTAAGCCTGCAGCTGTCTGGACTGCCTTTGTGGGAGACAGACATCCTACCTAACAAGGATAAGAACTGAGAAGAGACGGTGTGTTCCTGTGACAGACTGCTTTCGGCCCCTGGAATTTCTCACAAAGAGTTCCTGCTGGGTTTAAGACAGTTTGAGCTGAATCTCCTTGCCAGTGGGAGTAATGATCAATACATGGAGCCAATAACCCAGCCATCTCTTTCTCTCACCCCAGTACTGCTCCGCACAAGCAGACTACCTCTCTAGGCTCCAAGCAGTGATCTGTGCGTCACTGTCCATACAGAGGTATCACTTCCATGCAACTTTCTAAGGCTGTTTCCCACCTTTTTAAAAAAATATTTTATTATTTTTATATGTATGAGTATAGTGTCTGTGTGTATGTAAGTGCACCAGATTCCGTGCAATGCCCTTGGAGGTCAGAAAGTATCGAATTCCCCTGGAACTGGAGTTAGAGGATATTTGTCAGCCATCATGTGGGTACTGGGAATTGAACCTGGGACCTTTGCAAAAAGCAGTCAGTGCTCTTAACTGCTGACCCCCATCTCTCCAGCCCCCAACCTTGCGTCTTAAGACCAGGTCCAGTCCATTTTTCTTCCACTCTTTGGGAGGAAAAATAAGCCCTTTTCCTTTGAGATGCATATTACTGCTTCAGTGTATTTTGTTTCGTTTTCTTCAAACTTCCTGTTTACATAAGACAAACACCTATTTTAAAAAATTGTTTTATTAATTTTATTTATTTCCGTATGTGTATGAATGTACTGTCTGCATGCAAGTTTGTGCACCCGTGTCGTGCAATGCCGTGGAGGTCAGAAGAGGGTCTCTCGGATTCCCCTGGAACTGGAGTTCTCCTGGAATTGGTAGTAGCCCCATCTTCCCAGCTCTGCAGTCATCTGGGATGGACCTTGTTTCACACACTAGCTTGTAGTCACAGATCATGAGATACTATGTACCAAGCATAATTCTCAACACTTTCATATCCAGTAATTTAGCTCACACCTTTTAACAGCATGAGGTGGTATTACTGCCATTTCACAGATGAGGAGACTGAAGGACAGAAGAAGCAAAATAAACTGGACTAGAGTAAATGGCTACTAAGTGGGGTTGCAAACCAGGGAGGCTAATTGCAGAGCCCAGACTCTTAACACACTCTGACCTCCCAGTTCCTCTTTGTATTGGCAGTATCTTCAACTTTACGCGTCCTGTACTGGTGCTAGGAGTTAACCTAAGGGCCTCTGGGGAGATGTCCTCTGCCCCTTTAGAGGGCTGTAGCCTTCAGGGCAGCCATCCTCCCTGTCTAAGGGCTGTATTCAGAATATCCCGTCTCTGCCCAGGACTCCTCAGCCTCTAAAACCTTTGCACAACCGGTTCAAAAGTTCCAGTTGTCTTCTTGTTTGGAACAAAGGAAGTCAGCGGGGGGCGGTGGGGGAGTAGAGTGGCCAGGAAACAGTTTCACCACCTGCATGCATCACCTCTATACGTTGCCTCCCTGCAGCTGTTGGGCCCTAAACGCAGCCTTGGCCCATTTCCTCCAAACTCTGCCTGTGTCCCCTGGTCTCCAATTCACCTTCCAGCTGCGGGACTGGCCCTCGGGCAGCGCACTACCACGAACAGCACGTCTTGGCTCCCACAACCCCAAGTCCTTCATATCTTACCTGCACATCACCCTGATATCAATGCAAACACTCTTCCTGAGATCTCCCTGGGCAGAAAAAACTGCAAATGCGTGTATATCGTCACTGTAAATATAAAGGTAGCCAAGCTCTGCGAGGACCCACAGGGTACCACGCAGGCCTAATTAGTGCTCACAATGGCTATAATTAGAACGGTTTATTGAGTGCTTCGAAGGTATCAAGCACTGTCCTCATCAACTTGTCAAGTATTTAATCCTTCAAAACACCACCATGACATAAAGACCATTCCCATCCCCACCAAGCCCCGCTGGTCTAGAGCCAAGGGCTCTGCTACGTCACTCTCCAGAAGCAGGCTCACGTATGAAAGCTAAAGACTAGGAAGGAGGGGCGGCAGAAATGTCCGGAGAAATATCCAGAAAGGAGCAGAGGACGAGGACTGAAACACTTCCTAGTCATCGTTACTCAGCACTTTGTGAGGTACACCATGGCATGGCCGCACCTTTCCGGGAATCCAGCTCTGCCTACACAGTTCCAGTGCTGTCCGGTCTGGGAGTACAAGACTATGGCCTGGCTGGGGGATTGCTAAGAGACCCTGAGGTCCCAGTGGAGGAGTGGAGAGGACAGCGATGCACTCGCCACACCACTGGCTGTGAAAGTCCCGGGGCAGCTCCCAGGGAGAAGGTGGGGTGTAGCCTACAGGCCCAGAGCGCCGTTGCTGGGGCGCCTGCGCTAGCCCCACCCCCTGGAGGCTCCTTTCCCCGCAGGTCCGCGCCGGGGCAGGGCTAACTGGACGCCGTCGGTAGCCCCGCCCACTAAGGGCCGCGTTCCACTATTCGACAGAGCAGGGGCGGAGCTTGCTCAAGGGCGGGGCCACGGGAGAGACTAGCTCCAGGGTAGTCTCCGAGCTGCACTGGGCGCCCGCGCTAGCTCCGCCCTCTTGAAGGCTGGCTTCCCCTATCGTCCGAGCCGGGGGGCGGGTCGAGGGCGGGGCCTGCCGCGAGGCCTTGGCGGGCGCGGGAGGACGAGAGAGCGCGTCCCCGCCGCGCGCGCCGGTCCGCCCCGCCCCGCCTTGTCGCTATAAAGGGACGGCGGGCGCTAAGCTCCACTCCAAGCTAGCTCGGGCGTCTGGGATCCGTTTCCATCTCTTCCTGCAGTCGCTTGTCAGATCCCTCCCTGCCACAGCCAAAATGGTGAAGCTGATCGAGAGCAAGGTAAGTGCTCTCGGGCCAAGCCCGCGCGCCCTAGCTGCGGAAGGGAGCGCGGTGGGCGGGAGGTGGGGAGGCCGCCCCTCGGCATCCCCGAGGACCGGGGGTGAGCAGCCCGGGGTCTGGGCGCGCCGGAGGCCGTGAGCACACCCGGGGGAGGGGGAGAGGACCCTGCCCCCTGGAACGCAGGTTTCCCGGAGATGCACGCGGGCAGCGCCTGGGTTCCCGGGGCTGCACCTCCTGCACCCTCCCTGCCCGCCAACCCGAACGTAGCGAAGATGAAAGGATGGAGGGAGTCCTCCCGGGGCTCCATCTGGATCCGGATTCAGGGTCCCATAGAGGAGACGGGAGGGCTCCCTGGAGGAGGAGCTGGGTCTCCAGCTGCCACCACCTCCCCCGTCCGTCGTGCAGTCCACCGCGCGGGTTGTACCGAGCCCCCTCGGGAGCCCATCTAGGCCGGAGACCCCGCCGACCGAGGTGACGCGTGCCTGGTGGGTGACTCGGGGGTGGGTCTCCACTGGAGACCCTCTGGCGCGTGCCCGGGGTGGCTTCGAGGAAGTGAGGTCCAGGCCGCGCCGAGCTCCTCCTCCTGCGGCGTAGGGCGTGTTTCCGGCTGCGATGGCTTTGGAATGACTCAGTCCCCAAAGCCTGGGCCCAGGGCCCCCACAGCCCTCCTGGCTCGGTTCAGTGATTCACCCCGTCAGTAGGCTTTGAGGCAAGCGGGGTCCTCCCTGGGAGTTGTTGCCTTCAGCTGTACTAAGGCCGTCCAGTACAAAGTCCCTGGTTCTGTCCTTGGAAAACATGCCCAAGAGAAAAAGTGTGCCCATATTAGAAAGTTACTAAGAACCAAAATAATTCCAGATTCGGAAACCTGCCTGTTACACTGTAGCCGGTCGGAATATTTGCTACATAGAAAGTCAGAAAGTGAATGGGGAGATTAATGGATGGAATGTGTCTCCCACCCCTTCCCCCCCCCCCAAAGAAGCTGATGGAAGTTTTGAGCACCTTTTTGACCCTGGTTGGGTGTCTCAAGAAATAATGTTATACACAGTATCTGTAATGGTTCTTACTCGTTTAGTTACTTTATTAGAGACTTAGCTTCTCAGCTCCAGTGTTTGGTCACCTGTTACCTCGTCCTTGTTTGTTTGTTTGTTTCCGCACTGGAAAAATCCTTTTTCATTTGTTTGGGTTTCTCTTGTTTGAGACAGCCTGGAACTCACCAGGCTGGCCTCAGTCTCAGAGATCCGCCTGCCTCTGCCTCCACCTCACCTTGCTTTGCTACTAGATTCCTTTTAAATGATGTGAGTATTTTTATTAAAAAATAGCAGCCCACTTGTTTGTTGGAAAAGAGATCCTTAATAATGAGTTTTGTTCCCTGTCCGCTTTTTAATATCTGGGTGACAAGTTAGTGTGCCTTGGGAGGAGAAAAACAATGGGAATCTTCTTCAGTATCTGACACCCTCATCCTGGTAACCCGGCAGCAGCTGAGAGCCTGCACAGGGTGGAGAAGATCTTTGAATGGCCTAGATGAATTGGCTAAGAATCTACCCACTACCAGTGGGAAATTGGTTTTAGTTCCTGGAGCACCTAATTGGGTTCTTACCTGTTTGAGCTGCCCTGATTATGGAACCTTTGCCCTTTTCATTAAGAAAGGAACTGGTTTTCATCAAAGCACTAGCTTGGGCCCCAAGGGCCTTATTAACAAGACTCTGTTCTAGAGTCATCATCAAATTATTATTATTTAATAAAGTGTTGAATACACCTGTTTATTTTGGTGGCCAAAATTGATTCCTTTGGCCATACAGAACAGCTGTGTCCAAGGACTCTGGGTAGTTCCAGACCACTGATAACTTTCCAGATGAGAGTGGAATGAAAAGCTATGATTAAGGAAGAAAAAATCCATCGTTGCTTTGTTCTTTTTTTTAGAATGCAGCTCCCAGAGCTGGGTGTGGTTGCATGCCTTTAATCTCAGTACTCTAGAGGCAGGTGCAGGTGGATCTCAGAGATGAAAACCAGAGGCCAGTCAAGTCTACATAACAAATTCCTACAGGGAGGCCCTGTCTCAAAAGAAAAGAACATTGAACTATACCAAGGCACTTCATTGACAAGGGCTTTACAAACCACTCTGTTAGACCAAGGGAGTGGCTCCTCCCCAGCACTCTAGAGGCTGAGACAGGAGGATCACTGTGACTTCAAGGCTTGCTTGGGCTATAGCGGAAACTGTTTCTAAAAACAACACTTTCAGTTATTGCCTTTGGGCTGAGGGTATGGGGATGTGAGGTTACATTTACTTACTTGTGTGAATGCACCTGTGGAGGTCAGGGGACAACTTGTTAGGAGTCTCTGAGTTCCAGCGATGAAATGAAGGCCATCAAGCTTGGTAGCAACTGCCCTTACCTGCTGAGCCATCTCGGCAGCCCCTGGGCTGGATATGTTTGAGAAGAGATATAGTAGACTCTGCTATTAACTATGGTAATTATGTTTTGTTTCCAGATTATTGGTGTCAGTGATAGGGATATTTATCATTCATGATTTAAAATAGTGAGCTCAGGGCTGGAGAGATGGCTTACCCATTAAGAGCTCTGGCTGTTCTTGCAGAGGACCTGGGTTCAATTCCCAGCACCCACATGGCAGCTAACAACTGTCCATAACTCCAGTTCCAGGGGATCCAGTGCCCTCTTCTGACCTCCAAGGGTGTCATTGCACAATAAAGCACACTTACAAGCATACAGGCAACATACTCATACACATAAAATAAAAAATAATAGATAAAATATTTTTAAAGTAATAATAGTGAGCTGAAATTGTGATTTGCTCCTCACTAGATAATTTAGAATCATTTTCAGGCACATGTGGGCATCTTGTGAAGATCGCACATCCCCACCTCTATAAGTCCTGTTCACCTAAGTCAAAAGTTATTCTTGCAACTCCCTTTTTCAGAGTTGATTCATAGCTGTTTTGGAGGAATCTTGAGAGTGTTTGAAATACAGCTGATCCTTTTTTTCTTCACATAATCTCATGAAATTCTTACTTGGATCAGCCATGTTCCAAATATGGATATCACCAGATCAGCCATTTCTACCATATTGCCTGTGTCTTGCAGTGAAGATTAGGTAGTTTGATCTTTTAAAAATCACAAAAGGGCCGGGCGTGGTGGTGCGCGTCTGTAATCCCAGCGCCAGGAGGCGGAGGCAGGTGGATCTCTGTGAGTTCGAGACCACTTCGGGT
Source organism: Rhizomys pruinosus (assembly GCA_009823505.1). NCBI lineage: Eukaryota > Metazoa > Chordata > Mammalia > Rodentia > Spalacidae > Rhizomys > Rhizomys pruinosus. The sequence goes on from VZQC01004268.1 coordinate 1,049,721, forward strand.
CTTACACGCAGGTGGATCGGATCTCTGTGAGTTCGAGACCACTTTAGGTCTTACACGCAGGTGGATTGGATCTCTGTGAGTTCGAGACCACTTTAGGTCTTACACGCTCACTTCCTGCTCGTTTGAACTACAGGGAGACCCTGTCTCAATAAAAAATAAAATAAAATATAAAATAATAAAATAAAATAAAATCACAAAAGGGAGCCGGGTGTGGTAGCACTCAGGAGGCAGAAGCAGGTAGATCTCTGTGAGTTCAAGGCCAGCCTGGTCTACATAGTGGGTTCCAGGCCAAGTGGAACTAAAGGGAGACCCTGTCTCAAAAAGACCAAAAAAAAAAAAAATCACAAAGAGAAGGCTTGGAATGGAATTCACTGGCAACAATTGGTGATTTGGAAAAGGAGTTTCCACACTCTGCCCTGTTCTTCTGTCTCCTGTTCTGTCTCCTTACCCTCCCACCTTGGGGACCTACACAGGAAGTGTTGTCATGAATGGCATTTGTGACTTGTTTCCTGAAAAACATGAAGTAGACATTTAAAACCTGAAAAAGTAACCGTACTCCATGAAAACTCATGTTAGGCTTTTGTTTAGAGTTGAAATCATGTTAGGGTTATGTTTTAGCCCTGTGGTGTTCTATAAACTTCACTGGACCAGATCTGATATGATTCCTATCTTGTCAGGGAGGGAAGATGTTAGCTTTTGCTTAAACTAATGTGACTGACACCCCCCCCCCAGATACGGATCTCTCTGCCCTGTTTGGGTTTGGGTTAGCACCAAGTGATTAATGGTGGTTCAAGTGAATCCTTAGTAACCAGAGTGCAAGGTTCCTTGGGTTACAGTGTTGAGGCTGTTGGTAAATAATTCAGAATTCGTGGTTGGTAAGGGATTTCTTAATCTTTTTTGCTGGTAATTTCATGTGACCTATCTTACTCATAGCTGAAGAAAAATTCTTTCTTGAGGAACTAAGACTTTGATTTGTTTAAGGAACAGTGAGGGTATAGTTTTTGAGCTAAAAAGCAAAAATCAAAGGTTGAATCAACTCTAGACTACCCATTTAAAGCACACAGAAGGGGCAGGGCTGGGGAAGTGGTTCAGATAGAGTGCTGCCTGCTCTTTTAAGAGGACCTGATACTGGTTCCTAACACCCATGTTAGGTAGCTTACAACCATCTGTGACTCCCAACTCCAGGGGGTCTGACGCCCTCTTCTGGTGCTTGCTCTCTCTTAATCAAGTATTGGTTTCTTTAGGGGTCATAGGGGGTTAGGTAACATGATTATTTCTGTTGCTAAAACCTGCGACTTTGTGAGACTTCTTCAATTGTGTTGACCTCTTTCAACAAATTCCCAAGAATTTGATGTCTGCCCTACAAATAGTTATGATGTGAAAACATTTTCAGTACTAATGCTTCTTTATCTTCCTTTCCTTTGTTTAGTTTGACTATAAATTAGTCATATGTTGGAGATAGAAGTCAGTGGTAAAGCACTGCAGGGCAAGTTTCCTTCGGAACTACCTTACTTGGTTTGGGTAAAAAGTAGGCCCTTAAAACAGAACTTTCAGAGGCAGGCGGATCTTTGTGAGTCCAAGGCCAGCCTGGTCTACAAAGCGAGTTCCAGAACAGCCAGAGCTACAGGGAGACCCTGTCTCAAAAAGACCAAAAAAAAAACTTTCAAAGTTGTACTTCATCTTTTCGTTGGTTGGTTGGAGACAGGATCTCACTGTGTAGCATTGACTGGCCTAGGCTGGCCGCAGACTCTACCGATTCTGCCTCCTGAGGGCTGGGATCAAAGGTGTGCACCACCACACCAGCTGCCTCATCTTATAAAATCTGTTTCTTTCCTCCTTCTAGGATGCTTTTCTGGAGGCCCTGAAATCTGCAGGTGATAAGCTTGTGGTGGTGGACTTCTCAGCCACGTGGTGTGGACCATGCAAAATGATCAAGCCCTTCTTTCATGTGAGTATAGAAGATATGTGCTTTGGGGCTGGCTAATGGTCAAAAGAGAGGAGAGGGAACCATTTATGCATTTGGGGGTTTTGTTTTTCTGGATCATTTGTTCAAATATAATAGCATAACAGCTTCCATAACAGTTCATTGAAGACAACTTTCAGAAGTTAATTCTGTTTGTCATGGGTATTTTTGCTTTCTTTTTCCAGTTTGAAATATGGGCCCAGTGATTCAGACTTCAAGGTCAATATGCCAAATTACCTTTGGAAGAATTCGATTCAGAGACCACTGTGTCCCTTATGCTTACCTGGTCTCTAAGCTGAATTTCTAGAACTGAGCCTGGTGCGGTGACTCAAGCAGATAAAAGCCTGATGACCTGAGTTCAATCCCTAAAACCTAGCTAAGAAAGAACCAGTTCCTGAAAGTGTCTACACGCTTGTGGCGGTGCATGTGCTTACACACACACACACACACACAATATAATAAAATATAAACTTTAAATAAATGTTTAGAACTATAGTCTCATAGTTTCCTTTGAAGCAACATAAGTATTAATTACCATTACCGAGTGCTAAAGTTTTTCTCATTTTTCATATTTAATTTTCCAGTCCCTCTGTGAAAAGTACTCCAACGTGGTATTCCTGGAGGTAGATGTGGATGACTGTCAGGTATGTAGCAGGAAATTAGACACGCTCCTGAGCTTCTCACACGGGCCTTCCCTCTGAATTCTGCCGTGCTCTTCTAAAATAAATATGTCAGTAATGCTAGAACTATAATTCCAAAAAGTCCCATTTTGGAAGAACAGTTATGGATTTAGTCCAAATTCTAAGAGCTGTGTACATTCTAAAATAAGCATCAAAACTATGTGAGAGAGATGGAGGCCCCTGCGTGTGGTTCGCCTGTGCTCCGCCTACTGTGTGGACACAAGTTGAACATGGCCATGATAGTTGGTAGATCTGGCTTATTGTAGTTGTGGTTGACTTTTTAGTTAATGAGAAAACAGAATGTTTTAAATTATTAAAAGCCCTAGTGCCTGCCGGGCGTGGTGGCGCACACCTTTAATCCTAGCACTTGGGAGGCAGAGGCAGGCGGATCTTTGTGAGTTCCAGGACAGCTGGGACTACAGGGAGACCCTGTCACGAAAAGACCAAAAAAAGGCCCTAGTGCCTTAGAGAACGGGGAGAATAATCAAGAGGAAATTCCAGGCTTGTTTTTATTTACAGCGCTCTCATTTTGAGATGCCCCCGGTACTGTTCTGGGTACTTTTCCAAGTACTGACCTGTTTAGCTCTTTCTGCTGGTACTGGCCTTTTTTTAAGGATGGGAAAACTGAAGCACAGAGGTTGGCCTTGGAGTTGCACATGACACAAGGCAGAGCCCATGCTTAAAGGGAGGCAGCAGTGAGGCAGGTGGCTCCTCTGCCCTTGTTCCTGCCGCGCCCCCACCACCCTTCAGAGGTACTACCTGTGGGTGTCAATCAGGTTCTTAGCATATGGCCCTGCTTCTCACCCTTGCCACTGTACTGGGAGAGCTTGCTTGGGGTGGAACACTTTCATTTACCCCTGTGGGGCAGGTGGAAGTGGAGAGGAGGACAGCACAGCACAGGCTCTGGGCTGGGCTCCAGTCTGACTCTGCTTTAAGCTAATTTCCCTTCTTCCTGAGCCCTGGGTCTCCAAAAGTGCTAGAGGGTCACTTGGTATACAGCAGTCCTTTACAGCTGGCTCCCAGCACACCCACATGTGTATTCTCAGCCTGCTTTCTGGCCTGGCTTGTGAGTCTCCTCTCCATGGCCCGGCTTTCCTGCCTGGCTGCCCGAGTCAGAAACTACCCTTCTTTCTCCTGTACCTTTCTCTACTTTCCTTTTTCTGGCGCAGTCTAGGTGTGCTTCTTCTCCTCCATGCTGTTCTCACAGTTGTCCGTGCTCCCCTTTCCCATGCTGGCTGCATGCTTCCTAGAGTGTCCCTTTTTAACAGTGGAGGCTTGCCCCAGTTTCTGTGCCTCGCTTTCCTCCTCCAAGATAGCAGTGGTGCTCCGACATTGTAAGGTGGTTATCAAGAGCGAAACTACAAAGACCCATAAGTCCTCAGTGGACCCTGGATGTTTGACGGGTGGTTGAGCAACCACCATCCAGAGTGCTCTGACATCCAAACCATTTTCAGTGTTGATGTCATGCACAAAGCATTTCAGATTTAGGGGGTGTTTCAGGGTTTGGATTTCAGATTTAGGGGAGGAAATGGATCTAATAGTAAATTCTATGCAAATATTCCAGAATATTAAAACTCAGGGGATGACTTGTGGAGAGGAAAAAAAAATCTGTTCTTATTTTGATAAATGTGTGCGTGTGTGTGTGTGTGTGTGTGTGTGTGTACACATACATATAGTACACAGACCTACTTAGGAGAAATTTGCCCTGGGACAACTAGATCAAATGACCTAGTTGTCATTGGCTGCCATATAATACAGTTTATTTTTTAACATGCTAAAAGTCTGCGGTAGGCCCTCTGTACATATTATTTCATGAACTCCCAACAGTAACTGTGAGTGGGATTTAGTACCCACTGCAGGGGTGGAGAAGGGGACTGCTGGACAGATGGTAATGGAGGCAGAGCAAGGCCCTCAGTGAACTGGACAGATGTTCTGCCTCAGTCTTGACTCTTTATAGACAGACACAGGCAGAGCACCCAACGACCACATATGACAGCTCCTTCATGTCTGCTTGGAACTCTATCACCACCCTGGTAGTGTCTCCCAGAACTGGAAGTGACCCCATTACCAGTGGGGGAAGCTTAAACTTTGCTTCCTTGTAAGGACAGTGATTTTTTTGTTGTTGTTGTTGCTGTTGTTTTTGTTTTTTGTCTTTTTAATACAGGGTCTCCCTGTACCCCCAGCTGGCCTAGAACTCTTTATGTAGACCAGGATAGCCTAAGAACAGTAATTTTATACTCAACAGTATGAATATTTGTCATTTTGAAAATGATAAACTGATTGTGTTGAATTGCAGCCACAGTGATATGATACACATCTTGTAAATAAAATAAGAGACATAAAAAATAAAATAAAGAGACAAAGCTTCCATTGTCATGGACACTAAAAGAAGGAGCCTAGTTCAGGAAAGGCCTCCATGTATTCACCTGGGGGACATTTTCTTGACTGCTGATTGATGTGGGAGGTCCTAGCCCTCTGCAGGTGATGCCATCCCTGGACAGGTGGGCCTGCACTGTACAGGACAGGAACGGAGCAAGCCAGAAACGAGGCCAGTGAGCAGCACTCGAGACCTGTGCTTCGGCTCCAGGTTTCAGGTTCCAGCTTGAGCCCCTGCCCTGACTACCTTTGAAGTTGGATTGTGACATGGCAGCTGAGAGCTGAAATAAACCCTTTCCTCCCCGAGGTGGTTGTGGTCAGTGTTTTATCTCAGCAATAGAAAATAACTAGGACAGGGCTGGAGAGATGGCCTAGCGGTTAAGAGCGCCGACTGCTCTTGCAGAGGACCCGGGTTCTATCCCCAGCACCCACATGGCAGCTGAGAACCGTCTGTAACTCCAGTTCCAGGGGAATCCGACACCCTCTTCTGACCTCCGCAGCATTGCATGACACGGGTGCACAAACCTACATGCAGAGACAGTACATTCATACACATACAAAAATAAATAAAATTAAAAAAATAACTAGGACAAAAACAACTCTGCTATTTTGAATACCACGAATTTCAGTTTGGATCAGAAAGCTAGGAATGAGTTCGTAGAAGTAATCAAAGCATGCTTAATGCTACTTGGGCTCCACAAACCTAGAAACTAAGTTCAGTTTCATTAACAGAACTAGTTTATACATATTAACAAGAATCTGAGATTGGGTAGCAAAGAGGAGAACAGATCTGAAGTTGCCAGGGCTTGGGCTGGGAGTGGTGTTTGATTATAACCCAGCAGCTGAAGGAAATTTGGGGAAGGTGAGATCCAGCTGTTCTGGAACTCATTATGTAGACCAGGCTGGCCTTGAACTCACAGAGATCTGCCTGCCAGTGGCACACATCTTTAATACCAGCACTTGGGAGGCAGGGGTAAAGCTGCACAGAAACTAAGCGTGGTAGCTCACACCTGTGATGCTGTCCAAGGCTTTAGAGGGAGACCCTCAAAGCAAATGAGTATTGTCTATCCATGGCTTTCAAATCACTCTCCAGAATGCACATAAGTAGTCCATAGAACATTAACTGGCCATAGTAAAGATCTAGAATGATTACAGAACTTTACTAAAGTCCATAAAAACTTTTAACAGATGGTAACGCTGTGTTCATAGAGGTTGACTCAGCATAGTTAACGTCCGTGCCACCTACTCTCAAGCTGATGTGTTTGGGAAATTTATTGTGATGCTATGAAACAGTATACACAGGAAAATGAGAAAGTTTTTTAAAAGAAAGGAAAATAGAGAAAGATGTTAATAGAAGTGGGCAGACTAGAAAGCCCAAAAGAAACAGATTATCTCCCCCCCACAGCTGGATGGTAGGGCACATGGGCTGTGTGGGTTTGGGCACAACTGCTTGCAAATTGGTTTTACATGAAGGATGCTTGTACTCATAAAATAATAACTAATTGTAAAAAAATAAAAAAAAAATAAGTAATTAAAAAAAAGAGATTATTTAACCATATACTAATTGTTAACTATTTAAAGTGTTGCCTGTCTAATTTCATTCTGTATTGCTGTATAAAGCCCTCTTTCACCACTGAGAGACTGAAGCACAGGCTGTCTCATTTCTGCCATGTGGGTGCTGGGAACCAAACCCTGGTCTTCTGCAGAGTAGCAAGTGTTCTTCCAGATGTTTCCTCTTCATGATACTAAAATAGCTGAGACCTTACTTGAATTAAACAGCGTATTGAGCAACTACAGAGTAGATGATCCTGCTTATTCTTTCTGTTGGCACCTCTCCACAGAGGTAGGTTTTAGGAGTTTGAGAAGATGCCCCAGTGGGGTTTTGTACTGATACAGTGTATCCATTGTATTGAAGCTCTTGCTAAGTGAGGCCCGAATGCTGAGGCTTGGCGTGTATAATGGAAAGGGATCTGGGTTTTAGAACTCTAGTTCACAGTCTTCTTTGTCTCCTCTCTGTCTCCCTGGTTCCCACTCAGGATGTTGCTGCAGACTGTGAAGTTAAATGCATGCCGACCTTCCAGTTCTATAAAAAGGGTGAAAAGGTATGTCCGTCTGGCTTCGGAACACCAGCTGGGGCTGAGGGTAGTGCCATACATACACCTGTAATCCCAGCACTTGTGGGGCTGCAGAGGCAGGAGGATTGCTGCAAGTCCGTGTCAGCACATGTAACCTCAGCACTTGTGGCTGAAGCTACACACCAGGAGTTTGAGGCCAGCTTGGGTTTCATAGGAGACTGTCTTCACTGACCTCAATACATAATGTGGCATCTAAGTGAAGATTAGTGTTTATCAGAATAATCAATAAATCCTTGTGATTAATGCTTTATATTTATATCAAAAAGCATATTTTCTTAGACTTTGGGTGCTCATTTGTTAAGAGGTGCTTGTGTTTGGGGGACGGGGACATCACGCTAGAGCCCTTTGGCATTTCTCCAAGCTTTATTTTTGCTGTTGTTGTTAAAAAGAGCTCTGCTATTCAGGGAAGTTTGTTTTAAGTGAGATACTGCCTCCCCTGCCCCCAGGTTTTTTTGCTCTTTCTTTGATCATAGCTTGTGTACAAAAAGTGACACAGTGCTCTGACATTGAGTTCATCTCTTAACAGGTGGGTGAATTTTCTGGAGCTAACAAGGAAAAGCTTGAAGCCACTATTAATGAATTTGTCTAATGATGTCCTGAAAGTCATCCCCAGCCACCAGCTGTTTAAAGCCTGTAATTTTTTTAATTTGCAACAAAGTATGAAGTTTGGAGATTCTATACCCAACCGCCATCTGATTATAAATGACAATAAAATATTAATTCTACCCTTTTTAAAACTGTCTCGTGGCAGAATAGTTTTTAATATAAATGAGAAATGGCCTGATTTAATCCCTTTACTGTTTTTAGTAACATTTTGTTAAAATGAAATACTTCTATCTTAATATATTTCTGGAAAAAAACTTCTTATTAAGAACATTGTAGGTATTAAAAAGTGTTAAATTCTTTAGGATTTTATATGTATATAAGTGGAAAATAGTATTTTCTGTCCTAGTGGGCAAATCTGGTGGTCTGTACTACTGAGCATGACCACCATTGATGTCTGTTCCTGATGAAACTATTGATGTAAGCTGCTAATTCCACTGATGGTGAGAATTAGAAGTCCTCCATGGTCCACTCAGGAGTCCCAAATGATACCATGGAGATTTGGAAATTTTACCAAAGCCTGGTTTGGGCCAAAGAGATGGCTCATTGGTTAAGAGCACTGTCTGCTCTTGCAGAGGAACCGGGTTCTATTCCCAACACCTACACAGTGACTGGCAACTGTCCATATCTCCAGTTCCAGGGGTTCCAACACCCTCTTCTGACCTTGGTCATGCCATGACACAGGTGTACTTTCACATGTGCAGGCAGTACACTCACATGTAAAATAAAAAAAATTTTTAAGTCTGGTTTTAGCTGGGTGTGGTGGTACAAGCCTATAGCCCCGGCTCTTGAGGAGTAGAGAGGAAGGTGATGAGTTGAAGGTCCTCAGCTCTACAGAAATCCCAGGCCAGCCTGAGCATCACAAGAGCCAATCTTTAAGAAGACAAAGTCTGGTTTTGTCACCCAATGGAAGTTCCAGAATGCATAGGAATGGGTGTAGAAGCGATTCAGAAATTCTTATTTCTTATGTTGTAAATATGGTCAGCGTTGGGTTCATTTTGAGGGGAGACTTTGTGCAGAGAGGGAAAAATGTCAGGACTCCGAGGAGAAGGAGGTCAGACTTATTTCAGGCATGGTGGCTGGCCTGCCTCTGTCGGGATTAAGATGACCAGCAGTAGAATGTCCCCAAAATGGCAGTTTTATACCCAGGCACACAGGAAGTGGGGGGACGAGGAGATTGGGGAGTGGGCATAGGTGGGTCTGTGACTGGTATCAGTAGAAGCATCTCAAGAGACAGGCCTGGTTCTGGTCTCTGGTGACGTATGATTGCAGGATGTCGCAGCAACATTTCTTGAGTTGCAGGATGCATTCCAGGATAATTATACTTGGAACTTCTGCCCCAGTTGGCCTTCTGAAGTCCCTGACATAGGTGGGCTACAACCTTACAGTAAGGGAATCTGGTGTTGGAAGTCCTGAAATTCCTAGTTGTATGCTAGGCATCCTATTAGTCTTTGCAACAATAGTATAGATTGTATAATGCTGTAAACCCCAACTACCAGTGAGGACTTGGGCAAAAAGGGACCAAGTAATTCTCCCAACATTACAGACGGTCAGTTGGTCAACTGGGATTTGAACCAGAGAAGTTGGGCCCCAGAGTACAGCAGTCTGAGTGACCTGCCCTGCTGTGGGTTTCTTCCTTCTTCTAAACTTGGGTGATGAATTTAGATCTCCAAGTGATGGGAGGAATGCCTGTTGTCCAAGGCACACTATGTAGGCTTGGCATATAGCTATAAAAAGAGCTTGATCGTAGAGCTTACACTGCAGAGAAGGCAAACTAGTGAGTCATGGGCTCTGGTACATTGCGTAAGGCAAGAGCAGAGAGACCAACCACCATAACTGAGAAGAATAGGGAGACCTGCTTTGGATCAGGTGGGCAGGCAGGGTTCTGTGAAGTGGCTGAGCTGAAACTTGATACATGAAAAGGACTCTGACCTGCCAAGGGCCAGGGAGTCAGCTTTCCAGGCGAGCGCACACCAGGCACAAAGGTCCTGCAGTGAAGAGCTTGGTGCAGAGTGGAACCATCAAAGAAGCATGAAAGAGCTGGGCGTGAGCCAGCCTAGTGGAAATGCTGGGAAACCATTGGTTGGTAAGACGCTGTGATAAAGAGGTTCGTTTTGACAGCTGTGTGTGTGTGGGAAATGGAAATTTCAGATGAAGGCTGAGGGGCTGGAGAGATGGCTTAGTGGTTAAAAACACTGGCTGCTCTTGCAGAGGATCCGAATTTGATTCCCTGTACCCACATGGTGGCAAACAACCATCTTACCTCCAGTTCCAGGGGATCTGATGCCCTCTAACCTCCGCAGGCATTGCACACCACGGGTACGCTTCAACATGCAGGCACATAACACAAATTATATATAATTTATTTTTTCTTTTTGAGACAGGGTCTCCCTGTAGCCCCAGCTGTCCTGGAACTCGCTCTGTAGACCAGGCTGGCCTTGAACTCACAAAGATCCGCCTGCCTCTGCCTCCCAAGTGCTAGGATTAAAGGCATGTGCCACCACACCCAGCTAATAAAATACTTTTTTATTGAATGAAGGCTAATGATGGCCTTCTGCAGTCACCTAGACAGATGTGATGGCAGTGATTGGAGAAGCCAGGTGCCAGGTCATGAGAGGAGGGTGGAAACAAGCTGTTAAAGGGAGTCACTCTAAGCATCTAGATGCTTCCAGGAAATGCACTCAAAAGAGAAGGCTATGAAGGCTGCTGGATGGGTGTGTGTGTGTGTGTGTGTGTGTGTGTGTGTGTGTGTGTGTTTTAGTTTAGTTTACAGTGCAGTGCTGGGCACAGCTAAATACCTCAATGCTGCTAGTTCAAAGCTCAACAGGATCTCTGGTCTGGACAAGGGATAGGAATGTGGAAGGCATTGTAGACGCTGTTTAGGAACATGGGGATATGAAGGAAGAGAATGTAGAGTGAAGACGGCTCAAGATGGAGCCTAAAGAACTCTAAGATTAGGAGGTAGAAGACAGAATAGGAACAAAAGAGATTTATAGGTGGCCAGAGAGGAATGGGAACCAAATGCTACCGAGATTTATTGTGAGGCTATTGGCCCCACAGCTGGATGGGCTGAAGAGGGCACACGTGGGGACTGATAGTCCGGTGGCCAAACACGCAGCTGTGGAACTATTTTCGCAGCCAAACACGCAGCTGTGGAGCTGCTGGCTCCTGTGACCAAAGGAACTGAAGAGCCAGCTGTGGGGTTCATAGCCCCACAACCAAGCACACACGCAGTAATAGCCTAGGGCCCATGTCAGGTGGTGCAAATTTGTGAAACCCATTTATTCTATGCAATAGGCAGCTTATATAGGTTTGGGGCAGGCAGCTGCTACGTGGTGTGACATCACCTCCCAGTAGCAAATCTTAGACCTCCAACACTATCACGTGTCATCTCAGCTCCTGGGGAGTATTTGGAAGAGGGGCGTGCTGCAAAGCAAGCCTACTTGTGACTTCTGAGTGCGTGCTAGCTGAAAACATGCTACCCTGCAACCTTTGCTCCACCTAGTATGCTAAGCAGATTGATGGCTTGCGCACGCTGAACATACATCTGAGTCTAGGATTGCTGTCCCACAGTTTAGAAAGGTGAAAGACAAGTAACCCTAATGGACACTGGGGGGTGGGGGGGGAGGCAAGTGGTACTTGGAAAGTTGGATATCCATGTGCAAACTACTGAAATCAGATCTCAGTTTCACCCTACATGAAAATCAACTCAAAATGGATCAGAAACTTTAATATCAAACAGAAACCACCCATAGTGATGCAACCCTGTAATCCCAGAACTAGAAAGGTGGTGGCAGGAATGAGCTCAAATCCAGCTTGGGCTACATAAGACCCAGTCTTAAAATAAATAATGAGAGTACTGGCTGCTCTTGCAGAGGTCCCAGGTTTTGTTCCCAGCACCCACATGGCGGCTAACAACCATTCTTAACTCCAGTTCCAGAGAATCCGACACCCATTTCTTACCTCCTTGGGGACACAGGTCTACTTACTACATACATGAAGGCAATACATTCATACACATAAAAAATATAAATAAATAATGAAAGAGAACAAAGTGGAGGTTGGTGATTGCAACAAAAAGTAATGGAGATGGAAGCCAGTTTAGAAGAAATAGAAATCACTTAAGATTATCCTTCCCGGGCTGGAGAGATGGCCTAGCGGTTAAGAGCACCAACTGCTCTTGCAGAGGACCCAGGTTCAATCCCCAGCACCCACATGGCGGCCAAGAACCATCTGACTCCAATTCCAGGAGAACTCCAGTTCCAGGGGAATCCGACACCCTCTTCTGACCTCCGCGGCATTGCACGACATGGGTGCACAGACCTGCATGCAGACAGTACATTCATACACATACAGAAATAAATAAAATTAAAAAAAAAAAAAAAAGATTATCCTTCCCTACAAGAAGTTGCTCTTTTGGGGGAAGAAACATACCCATACCCAAGGCTGATTCTGCATCTTTCTTTAGAGCAGCCAAAAATGTTAAACCCTTTCTAGGTATGTTAGTCACTTTTTTGTTGCTGTGATAAGGGAACTTATAAAAGGAAGAGTTTATTTAAGCTTACAATTGGTGGTTCCAGGGAATTAGAGTCTGTCATGGCGGGGAGGCATGGTGGCAGGAGCTGGAGCAGAAAGCCAACATTCACATTTTTAAGCAGGCACAGGCAGTAGAGAGAGACTGGAGACTGGCAAGGCTTTTTGAACTCTCTAAGCCCACCCGCAGTGACGTACTTCCTCCAGCATGGCCACGCCTTCTAAGATCTCCCAAAACAGTGCCATCAACTGAGGATGAAATGTCTGAATACTTGAAGCTATGGGGGACAGTCTCATTCAAACCACCACACTAAGTGACAGAGAATGTCACTGTAGAACAAGTTGCAGAATAATATCAGCACAGAATGAACACATATGTATGGAATCCAAAGCATGCTAGATATCTCTCTAAATGTAAATTTCCAGGAACAGATCTCCAGGGACACATCATAGTTATTAATCACAGTGGTGATGGGAGAGGATCGTAGGCTGAGATGGATGGATTACAGATTAAAGTTCCATCAGTATTTGAATCTTTCATAACAAAAAAGTTTGTGCTGCTGGGCATTGTGGTGTGCGCCTTTAATCCTAGCACTTGGCAGGCAGAGGTAGGCAGATCTTTGTGAGTTCAAGGCCAGCCTGGTCCACAGAGTGAGTTCCAGGACAGCTGGGGCTACAGGGAGACCCTGTCTCGAAAAGACCAAAAAAAAAAAAAAAAACAGAGTGTGCATATCTTAATTTCATTTCCTGTTGCCCTGACTTAAGGAAAAGAAGGGTTAATTTAGCTCACAATTCAATCAAGGTGGCAGGAACTGGAAGCAGTGGTTACATGACATTCACCATCAAGAGCGGAGCCCAATGGATTATTCATTCTTTCGGTTGCTCAGTTCCGTTCTCCACTCTTGCCCAGTGATGCTACCCCTGATGGGCAGGGCTTCCCATCTCATGCTCCCCTACGGGGATGCCCATAGGCCAACCTGATCTACACAATCCCTCACTGAGACTTTCTACCTAGGAGATTCTAGAGTGTGGCCAATTGACGAAACTAGTCATCACATGAATTCTCTGTGAATTAATAGTGGGCTTTTTTTTAATTAATAGTGTTTTTAAAGGTAAAAAGGGAAGGGGGCTGGAGAGATGGCTCAGCAGTTAAGAGCACTGACTGCTCTTGCAAAGGACCCGGGTTCAATTCCCAGCACCCACGCGGCGGCTAAGAACCGTCTTTAACTCCAGTTCCAGGAGAATCCGACACCCTCTTCTGACCTCCGCAGCATTGCACAACACAGGTGCACAAACCTATATGCAGACAGTATACTCATACACATTAAAAAATATATATATAAACTATTTTTTAAAAAAAGGTAAAAAGGGAGGAAGAGGTGTTTAGAATTTGGAGAATTTTGCTAGAAAATATAGCTGAGTGACTGAGGTAAGAGGCGTTTTGTGTGTGAGACTAGTGGGTGGTTTGCCATCAGGAAGAAATGATGTGCTGTAAATATTGACTTTGGAAGGCCAAGAAGGCACTGTAAGAGGGAATGTCTATTGTAGTCAGAAAGAATGGGAGGAAGGAGACCTAACATAGAAGGGAAAACACTGCTGGATGCCTGCTTTCCATGGGGATTCAAAGGACAAACTCAGATGTAGGGTACGGCAAGTTGTGGTTACGTATGACGGCGTTGGGTACAGCGGGAAGGAAATGTAGTAAAACAGCGGACAAAAGCTCTTATTTATACAATGTGCAAGTTATCGCTTCACGGTCTTTCGACTAAGATCAAGTGTAGTATAAAATGAACAAGTTATGGGAATCAAATCTCCATCCTGGGGCTGGCAAGGTAACCCAATGGTTAAGAGCACTGGCTGCTCTTAGGTTCTAGTGCCCTCTTCTGGTCTCCCTGGTACACGTATTCATACAGGAAAAGCACTTATACACCGAAATAAATAAAAATCTTTAAAAATAATATATTTTTTTAAAAAAATATCTCTTCCTTGGGGCTGGAGAGATGGCTCGTGGCTAAGAGTGACGACTGCTCTTGCAGAGGGGACCCCAGGTTCGATTCCCACGCACCACATGGCAGCTAAGAACTGTCCTTCGACCTCCAGTTCAGGGGAAATCCGATGCCGCTCTGCTGACCTCCACACATTGCACGACACAGGTGCACCAACCTGCCACAGCAGACAAGTCACCTAAACCTAAAAAAATAACAAATAAATAAATTTATTATATTAAATCTACTATTCATATACTTTAAAACTGATACAGTGCTTGACTTTTTTTTTTTTTTTTTATTATTCTTTTATTCTTAGAGGGCTAATTTATGCTTGATCTCCTTTTTTTTTTTTTCTTTTTTTTTTTTTGTAAATTAAAAAAGACAATGCTGAGTGCAGTCTTTTTTATAAAACCCTCGTGTGGCCCATATCCCTGATATAGGAGCAATCTGGTAGCTGATCCAGACAAGCCTGGTGAAAACCTTGTCTCAAAATAGTAATAATAGCCTGTTTGTGGTTGGTGCACGCCTTTAATTCCAGCACTCGGGAAGCAGAGGCAGGCAGATCTCTGTGAGACACCCTGGTCTACATAATGAGTTCCAGGCTACTGGGGCTACATGGAGACCCTGTCTCAAAGATACTACTACTACTATTACTACTACTACTACTACTAATAATAATAATAATAATAATAAGTATCTGGATGTGGTGATGTGTGCCTGTAATCCCAGCATTTGGGAGATGCAAGCAGGAAAATCAGGAATTCAAGGTCATCCTCAGTTACACAAAAGTTTGAGAGCAGCCTGGGTGACCATAAGGTTTCCATTGTTTGTTTTTACATTTTATTTTTAGGGGACACGTATGTATGTACATGCCATAACACACATGTAGTGGCCACAGGACAATTTTCAGAGTCAGTTCTTTCCTTATATCATGTGGGATCCAGGGCTCAAACTTGGGTCCTTAGGTTTGGAGACAGGCACATTTACCTGCAGAACCATCTCACCAACCCAACACCACTTCGTTTTAAGTCTTGGCTTTGATCTTCTTGGTTGCACAGCACTGCTTAACTGATTCAGCTGTGGTGGTATTTGATTGTTCCCCATATGAGACATGGACACAACTTCAAAGTGGAATTTAGTAGGAGAAGCATTTGGTGAAGAGGAAGAATTATTAACTTGCTCATTCTTAGCCTGACCTGCAATTTATAGATGGATTACAAAGTATTTCCCAGTAATGCCAGTAAACCCATTCTCTTGCTATGTTTCATGCTTCAACTCCCAGTTCTGAGCACTCACACCCTAGGGTAGTATTGCACCCGTGTGTGGCACAGACAGCTGAGAACCATTTTGTGATGTTACAAAATCCATCTTAGAGGCTGAGATGAAATGTGAAATGTGATACCCATTCTTTATATGGAAAAGTAGGTAGATGCTGATATTAGAACCGGGTGGGCTTTCTTTCAATAAAATATGTGGTAGGAGACTGGAGAGATGCTTAGTGGTTAAGAGCACTGGCTGCTTTTGCAGAAGACACAGGTTCAAATCCCAGCATCCACATAGCGGCTAACATCCATAACTCTAGTTCCAGGGAATCTGATGCCCTCTTCTGGTCTGCATGGGCACTGCACACGCATGGTATACTTGCACACAAAACACTCAAATACATAAATAAATCAAGAAAAAGTGCTTAATTAAAAAATATGTGGTGGGGGCTGGAGAGATGGCCTAGCGGTTGGGAGCGCCGACGCTCTTGCAGAGGACCCGGGTTCGATCCCCAGCACCCACATGGCGGCCGAGAACCGTCTGAAACTCCAGTTCCAGGAGAACTCCAGTTCCAGGGGAATCCGAGACCCTCTTCTGACCTCCGCGGCATTGCACGACACGGGTGCACAGATTTGCATGCAGACAGTACATTCATACACATACAGAAATAAATAAAAATTAATAAAAAAAATTAAAAAAAACATGTGGTAAGATTTAACTCATATTTCACAAACTTAAAATTTTATTGGGGCTGGAAAGATGGCTCAGTGGTTAATAGCACTTGCTTCTCTTCCAAAGGACCCAGGGCTCAATTGCCAGCACCCACATCAAACTGCTTACAAGCACTTGTAGCTCCAATTCCAGAGGATCTGATCGCCTCTGGCCTCTACAGTCATCTGCCTTTACATGTACATGTAAACTCAAGTAGGTACATGCATATGCACATTTAAAGCAATCTTTTTAAAAATTTTTAAAAAGGGGGGGGCTGGAGAGATGGCCTAGCGGTTAAGAGCACCGACTGCTCTTGCAGAGGACCTGGGTTCGATCCCCAACACCCACATGGCAGCGGAAAACCATCTTTAACTCCAGTTCCAGGGGAATCTGACACCCTCTTCTGACCTCTGTGGCATTGCACTACACGGGTGCACAAACCTACATGCAGACAGTACATTCATACACAAAAAATAAAAATTAAAAAAATTAATAGTATATCTTCCTTTGTTGAATCATGTCCTTCAATTTTTAAGACAAGCTTGAATATTTTAAAAAGATATATTTTAAAGAGTTTTCTTCAATGTATATTTTATTGAATTTTGTGGATTTCATACTTTTTTAAATTTAAGTGTATGTATGTATTTATGTATGTATGTGCACTAGTGTTTGCAATCCATGTTGCCTATAGAGGTCAGAAGAGAGTGTTGGAGACTCTGGAACTGGGTTTACAGACAGTTGTTACTCACCATGTGGGTGCTGGGATCTGAATCTGGGTCTTCTGCAAGAACAGCCATGTTGACTTGAAGAGTAGCATTCCTAAAGCTTATCCCTCCTGAGACATGTCCACCCTGTCCTCTTGAGGCAAATGGTACAAGCCATAAACTTACAAGGGGGGGGGCTAGTGTTTTCCTGCCATAAAACTTAGCACATAGGCTTCTCCTCCCTCCTGCCCTCCTCCTAATCAAAGAGCCCAGCAAAACTATGTAAGTGCTTAAAACCCCTGCAATAAATAAGTTTTGCTCAGTGACACAACTCCTGGGTGTTTCTTTGATCCAGCTTGGGTTCATTGCCATCTTGGGACATCCTCTGCTCCTTGCAGTGCCCCTCCCCCCACAGTTGAGCCACAGCTAGGCATGACTGCCATACCTGGGAGGCAGGAACGCTGTGCCATCCCTCCAGCCCCTCATATTTTTCTGACATTTAACTTACATTTTAGAGGAAAATACATTCAATTTTTGCATATTTGAAAATATATGCCATTTATTTTTTCATATTTTATTTATTTATTATTTTATGCATATGAGTGTATTGCCTGCATGTGTGTAAGTGCACCTGTGTGGCGCAATGTCCATGGAGGTCTGGAGAGGGTGTTAGATCCCCTGGAACTGGAGTTACATACAGTTGTTAACCACCACATGGGTGCTGGGAATTTAAACCAAGTCCTCTTCAAGAGCAGTCAGTGCTCTTAACCTCTGAGCCATCTCTCCAGCCCACATTTCTTAATTTTAGTTCATTGAAATGAGTGTGTCAATGCAATTAATAGGAACATGAAGCTTCAGACAAGTGGTAATTCCCACCCATAATACCAGCACTTGGGAGGTTGAGGCAAGAGAACTTCCAGGAGTCCCAGGCCAGCCTGGGCTATAGAGTGATACACTCTCTCAAAAAGCCAAAAATGGAAAAGGAGACCAAAAAAAAAAAAAAAAAAAAAAAGCAAGGCACTGATGTGGTAGCCAGAATGCAATGGACAGATAATGTACTTGCCTACCATGTATGAAGCCCTGGGTTTTTGATCCCCACCCCTGCAGGTGGTTTGCAAATGCTATAATCCCAAGAATTCAGGGAGAGAGGCAGAAGCTACTCAGTGTGTTGCCCTCAAGTGACGTTTCCTCTGTGAGGCCATTACCTAAAGGCTGAGACTACCAATGAAGATCCCTTATCTGAAAAGGCTAAACAGGTTAACGGAGAACATAGGGAACAGGACCAAATGGCAGAACCACAATGGACCATAACCATATGCACTCACTGGGCACTCATCCACAAAGAGGAATAAAAAATTTATATTCCACAAGCCAGGCGTAGAAGGTGGCAACGCACTTTAAATCCTAACAGATACTTGGAGAGGGCAGAAGCGCAGAAGCAAAGATCTCGTGAGAGCTTCCAAAGGGCCAGCACAGTCTTTACAGATGTTAGAACTCCAGGTCCAGCTGTAGGACTGTAATTGATTTAGGGAGTGGCCCTGATACATCGGAAAAATCTCCATTCCTCCAAAAAAAAACCCCCCAGAGAAACAAAAACCAAAAAAAAAAACAACATGTATATTCACTAATACACATAAAACTATATACATGATATAAAGGCAATTCACTCACCAACAGCTCCCAATCCACTGTGAAGAAATGAAAATTTGGAGGGATAAATGGTAGATAAAATTGATGTATAAAGAAAAGAAGCCCTTTACCTCGAGAAAAGAAAGGAAAACGGTGAGTTTGGATGAATTGGTAAACACAGCTGTTGTATATCCTATGCCATCTGGAATATTCCCTAAACCTATATAGCAATTAGAAAGACTTACATATTTGGTGTTAGGAAATGAGGCGTCGTGGCACACGCCGTTTTGTTATATTTCCCTTCTATAGACAGCGGTTAGAGCATAGGAGGAGCATGCGCCATAAATCAATTTGGTGAGTTCTAGTATTGAGGCATCAGACCGGTGGTCGTAGCAGTACCGTAGGATCCTGGAGTTCCAGTAAAGGACCAGCTGGTGACGGGGATACCAGGGATGTTTCTGTTCCGGAACACAAATTGTCTCGAGAAAGACAAGAAAATATTTAAACTTCAAAAACCAAAAAAATTAAAAAAATCCTATAGAGTGTCTACAAGTATGAAAAGAATGGCCGAGGGAAACACTCCCCTTTGGGAACGATTGTTTTAGGATGTTGATGCAGACAATTACTTCCTGGAATGTTCTCTATACGCTTTCCTCATAGGGGATATTCAGCAAAAAATTATCCAGGAGGTCGAGTGGGAGTTATAAATGGTCTATAATTTTATTGATCATGTGATTTACAAATCAAATGAGCCCAGTATTTTTTATATTTTGAAACTGGAAGAGAAGTAAATAAAGCACATTAACCTGATTCATCAGAATTTCAATAAAATTCTAAAAATAATATATATATCATACAAAATTTGCAATTTGCCTTGAGTCTCAGGGAGATTTTAAATATAAATTTTGGAAGAAAACAATAATGGCAAATTTTAAACACTAGTGAAACTCTTGCAAATGGTTAAGTTGCATTTCCCACATTATCCAAAGAGATGTGAAACATGGGTGGCTATGGGACCAGTGTTATGGTTTTTGGATTTTTGGAAATGGACCTACTTCTTCTAGGTCCAGAGAGCCAGCACCGCTAGTTTCTCAGCCTGGTAAATCCTTAGCTCACTTTGCACTTGGGGTATATGGATTTATTTCCTTTTCTCAATTTTAGATAAACTAATAATTAAATTTGTAAAATATACTTTTTATTATTATTTTTACTTTTAATTTATTTTTATTTATGTGTATCTTAGTGTATTTATGTATGGGGCGGAACAGCTAAGCATATTTAGTAAGATTCTCATCATACTCTAGATGTCATTCATTGATAATGCTTCACTACTCTAGAGATTGGCAGATCTTCTAGCTGCTAATAACCATGCATTCTAAAAATTATAAAAGTATGCTTTTTCATAGCAAAATGGGAGAATAAAATTTTGATTAGGTATTCAATAAACTATCACCTCTTCCTAAAACACATGATTGAGCTATTGTCTTCTCAATTGNGGGCTGGAGAGATGCTAGCCGTTAGCGCGGCCCCGACGCTCTTGCAGAGGACCCGGGTTCGATTCCCCAGCACCCACATGGCGGCCTGAGAGGACTGTCTGAAACTCCGTTCCGGGGAATGAGAACTCCAGTTCCAGGGAATCCGGACCCTTTTCTGCTCGACCTCCGCGGCGTTGCACGACACGGGGTGCACAAACACTGCATGCAGACAGTAAATTGATATACATTGACCAAATAAAAAAAAAAAAAAAAGCCAAAAATGTTTTAACCAGTTAAAAAATTTTTATAAGAAATTTCAGAAAAGAAAACATTTAAAATAAGACACTATTTTAATTTTAAGACTGAAAATTAGCAAACACTACTGAAAATAGCCCATGTAAAACTGAGAATTAGAGCATTATAAATTATTAACCAAGATTCAATTACTCATGAAAAGAAAGTGAACCAGATAATTATTCTTACAAATCTGCAATTTGAACTTCAAGTCAGCTTCATTCCTTCATATTATTTGCAAAATGATTCTTTAGCTACTAATGAAAGCAGAGGGGTAGAAAAGAGAATTAATTATTTTATTGAATATTGGCATAACTCAGGAGGAGCAAACGTGTAACTCTGGGTTGTACCTTACAGGATAATGAAAATTATGCCCATGAAGTCAGCAAGTTGGTCCAAAAAGAAACCTCTGGAGTGTCACTATTTTGCTAAATAATGACAGGAAAGTGACCCTAACCCTCATGACAGCAAGAGATCCTTTCTAGCAAAGCTTGGTTGATCCAGATTAATATTTAATTAATTCGGCTCGGTGTGGTGGGCAAGCCCACTCGGCGAGAGCAGGAGGCAGGTGGATCTCTTGAGTTCAAGGCCAGCCTGGTCTACAGAGCCAAGCTTCCAGGCCACTGGGACGAAACGGTGAGACCCGTCTCAAAAATAGAAAACATATATGATATATATATATATATAATATATTATATCTATACTCTATATTTACTTCATTTTCAAAACTGATAAACATCTTATTTAAAAAAAAAAGACATTGTTTTTTTGTCTTTTTGAGAATGAGGCATCCTGGTCTTGAACTCACAGAGAGATGCTGCCTGCCTCAAAGTGCTATACTAAAGGTTGTGTGCACACCAGCTCAAAAAAAAAAAAAATTTTTTTATTATTTTTTTGGTATGAATGTACTTGTCTTGCATGTAGGTCTGTGCACCCGATATCGTCAATGTCGCAGAGATCAGAGGGCGTCGGATTCCCTGGAACTGGAGTTAACCGAATGGCTCTTAGCTCCATGTGGGTTGCTGGTAATCGAACCCAATCCTCTCGCAAGAGCAGTTTGGTGCTTCTATAACCACTGAGCCATTCTCCAGCCCAAATGATTTTTTTTAAATCCCTTGACCACAGGGGCCTTATGGCCCTGGTTGGGTGATTGATGTTTCCTGGGCTACCAACTCCTAGACATGATGAAGAAACTTACTTAGCTGTCTGTTTGTTTTTTTATACAGAAACGAAGCATCCAGAGCCCACACACCACATCAATCTCTTCTATGGCACCCTCCCACTCATCTACCCTGGTCACCCCAGAGCCAGCTATCAGACAACTAGGGAAAACACCTTGTTTCCAAAACCTTCTGGAAGTATTCAGCCAGCTCATTTTAAACCTGTTTATCCTGCCTCGCCTGGTCCTTTATTTTAAAATTCACAATAAAAGAGCCAAGCATGAGGTGCCCATAATCTCAGCACTTGACACAGTGGAAGCAGAGTGCTGAGTTCAAGGCTTGCCTCAATTGTTCTTGAGTTATCTGAAATTTTAAGTCAACACTAAAATTTTTTCATAGGGGAAAAAGCATTAATAACGCTGAGAATAAAGAAGGATCCCAGATAACTGTGATGAGGCATAGTTGCAAAAGTCAATGGCATAACTCAGAACAAGTGATTGACTACTGATACACTGCAGAATAAAAACCAAAGGAGAAACAGAAAAAGTGACCATTTAAAGTCAAAATAGCAGGCTCACTGCTACTCAGGAGAATCAAGTCAGGAACAAAAAAGGACCACAATAAAATGTCAGATCCTCTAGGGAGGATATCTTTTTTGAAACGATGAAGACAGGTTCTATCTCTTATTGTTAGATACTTGGACCCAATTGAATTGATTTAATCTTTCTCTGTGAATCACTATGGATCAACAAAATCAATTCCAATCCCTTATAAGCAAGCACATCATCTTGCTTAAAGTCTTGAGGATATATCTTATTTCTTAATGTATCTTTAATCCATAAAACAGTATCTAGCACATGGGCATTTAATAAATATTTTATTTAAATCACATATAGATCAGAGACATCCAGCCTGTAGCAGACAATACAGGAATACTGTTTTGTAATTATTTAGCACTTCCTGGTTTATAAAGCACTTCTACAACATTGTGTCATTTGAGATATATATATATATATATATATATATACATATACATATATATTTCTTCATTTCAAACTGAAAACATTACATTTTATTTAAGACGATTGTTTTTTGTTCTTTTTGAGACAGAGGCTCCTGGTCTTGAACTCACAGAGATCTGCCTGCCTCTGCCTCCCAAGTGCTAGTACTAAAGGTGTGTGCCACGACACCAGGCTTAACGATTTTTTTTTAATTATTTTTTATGTGTATGAATGTACTGTCTGCATGTAGGTCTGTGCACCCACATCGTGCAATGTCGCAGAGCTCAGATGAGGGCATCGGATTCCCCTGGAACTGGAGTTAAAGATGGCTCTTAGCTGCCATGTGGGTGCTGGTAATCGAACCCAAGTCCTCTGCAAGAGCAGTTGGTGCTCTTAACCACTGAGCCATCTCTCCAGCCCCTACAATGATTTTTTAAAGCCTTGACCACAGGGGCCTTATGGACCCTGGGTGATTGAGTTTCCTGGGGCTAGCCAACTCCTAGACATGATGAAGAACTTACTTGTAAGCTTGTTTTTTTATACAGAAACGAAGCATCCAGAGCCCACACACCACATCAATCTCTTCTATGGCACCCTCCCACTCATCTACCCTGGTCACCCCAGAGCCAGCTATCAGACAACTAGGGAAAACACCTTGTTTCCAAAACCTTCTGGAAGTATTCAGCCAGCTCATTTTAAACCTGTTTATCCTGCCTCGCCTGGTCCTTTATTTTAAAATCACAATAAAGAGAGCCAAGCATGGAGGTGCCCATAATCTCAGCACTTGACACAGTGGAAGCAGAGTGCTGAGTTCAAGGCTTGCCTGGGAGACACAGGGAGCTCCAGGCAGCCTGATCTATATAACAAAAGTCTAGGGAAAGGGGCGGGGCTTAGTGGGTAAAGGCACTTGCTGCCAAGCCTGATGACCTGAGTTTGATCCCTGGAATTCTCATGTGAAAGGCCCAAATGAACTCCCACAAGTTATCCTCTGACCTCCACATGTGTGCCCTGACATGCAATGTGCATACACACGATAAACAAATGAATACATGAAGAGATGTAAAATCGGTTTTTGTGGGAAAACTTTGTTAAGATAGGTTGCATTCTAAGCCAGTGGGACCTCCCTGGCCACACCCATGGGGTGGGGTGTAGTGACGAAAAGGTTTAGGATTCGGCCCTGAGAATTGAGTCATGATCGATATATAACCAGACATTTTGCCATAAACTCTCTCTCTCTGCATTTGGACCTCAACATGCGTCCATGTAGTGTGCTTTCCTGCGTGTGTTTCTGACATAGATCGTCCTGGGATTAGGTGGGCCCCGCCACAAACCTCGGTGGGGACCCCACAGTTTTTAACGAAAACAAACAAACAAACAAAAAACCCTAAACAGAAAAAAAAAAGAAAAACCCTAAACAGACAAACCACAGTGAAGACTTTTATCCTTCTCAGTCTCTCTGCCTCCTGACTGCCTCAGTTCTTACTTCCTGCCTGTGGACCAATGTCCCCCAGTGCTGGGAGCTGTCAGTCAAAACCGTCTTTTCACTAGCATTTATCTGGAAGGACCTCACCATGCCAGAAGAAGCAAGCCTATATTTTCAAATCATAGAGAAACTGTAGATTTAAGTTCACAAAAATATTTATGTTTTATGTGTTCCAAAATAAACCTATCTTTGGCCAATGTGGGCATTGATGACTGTGTAAACTAACTTGGCAGCTCAGATTCTTCACTAGAGGAATCTCAAGTACCACATATACACAAAAAGAATCACATGGGCAGTTACTAGAATTGGGAAAGAAAGAGCACGTAAACAGCAAGGCATGTGTGACACAGAATAGACAAGCCACATTGACAAGGGCACTGGCTGATCTTCAAAAACAGCAGTATTGGGGCTGGAGAGATGGCTCACTGTTTTACGACCACTGGAGGCTTTTGCAGAGGACCCAGGTTTGGTTCCCAGCACCCCTTTGGCAGCTAACAGTTGTCTATAGCTCCAGTTCCAAGAAATCTGATGCCCTCTTCTCATCTATGCTGGAATTGTATGCATGTGCTATACTTACATATATGCAGGCAAAACAATCATACACATAGAATACAAACAAAATTAGAGTTTTGGAAGAGGGTCAAGTAGTTGAGCACACACACAAAGAACTTTAAGGGGGTGTTTCAAATTGATTCCAATTCTCATTCTCAAAGGGCCATATTTGTTCTTGGGCTAATCATAGTTGTCAGCACACCAGTAGACAAATATAGTCCATTAGAATATGAGAAAGGGGGGGCCGGAGAGATGGTCTAGTGGTTAAGAGCGCCGACTGCTCTTGCAGAGGACCTGGGTTCGATCCCCAGCACCCACATGGTGGCTGAGTACCATCTGTAACTCCAATTCCAGGAGAACTCCAGTTCCAAGGGAATCCGACACCCTCTTCTGACCTCCACGGCATTGCACGACACAGGTGCACAGACCTACATGCAGACAGTACACTCATACACATAATAAATAAATAAATAAATAAATAAATAAATAAAATTAAAAATTTTTTTAAAAGAATATGAGAAAGGGTCCAATTAAGTGCCAAAACTCAAGAGGGAAGTTGTATTAGTCAGGGTTCTCTGCAGGAACAGAAGTGACAGAATCAACAACAGCTGACTCGCACCTAAGAGGCTGAGAACCCGGTACTAGCTTGGTCCTTGAAGCTGGGTGGGTCCTCAGCAGCTGGAGGAGTCCCACAGTGGCTGTCTCTCACTGAAGAGGCCGAGACTCTGGTAGTTGCTCAATCCACAGGGCTGGGTGCCTCAGCAGCCCCAATGTGGCATAGAAAACCTCAGGGGATTTCCTGAGGAGCTGCTGGTGTGAGTCAGTGATTGAAACCTGAAACACTGGCTCCCATGTCAGCAACAGAATCAGCAGCAGCAGTGACAGTGGTAACCAACTCCATGATAAGAGGTAAGGTGAACCTTCTGTCATACCATGCCCCTTTTCACGGGACTGCTACCGGAAGGCACCACCCACATTTAAGGCAGGTCTTCCCATATCCATTAAGGCCATCAGGACAGTTCTCCAGTTTCGGTTCTCTACTCAGATGATTCTGAGTTGCCATTAAAACCAACCATCACACAAGTCAGTCCAGCTTTTGCTTGGACATACAATTCAACTTGGATAATTTCTGCAAAACCAATTGGGATTCAGAAATCCTCCATTTCCCTTTCCAACTTGGGCTCTGCAGAGTAAATGCTGCAAAGAAGGGTGGTAAGCAGAGACTCATTCTGCCATTTGTGAAGAGGGGACCCCAGAGTCCACCAGCACTCACAACTGCATCTGCATTGTCGACTTCAAGAAGTGTGTCCCCGTGAGCACATTTGCCATGAAGGATCTGAGGACTTCAAAGTATTTGTAGATCCCAGGGTTCAACCAAGAGGTTGAGGCCAAAGAACTGAGAAGTGTATCCTGGCATTCACACGTCCAGTTGAACGGAAAATACAATCAATGAAGATCACCAAGCAAGATGTTCTGACTTTCAAAACCCTACAGAAGTCAGGGGGAGAACCAATAGTACTTACTTATGGTCAAATAAAGTTGTAGGCCTGCAAAAGCAAACCTTGGATTGAAAACAGGATTTTCCACTACATTTTCCTGGAGTTCAGCACACATGGATCTATGCACAAGTTCATGTGCTCTTCAGAAGTTTCCACCACAAAGGAACAACTGAACAGAGGCCTGGGTCTGTGGATGACAGCCCAAGCAGAACTCACAGACTGAATAAGATACGGCAAACTTGCCGGGCATGGTGGCGCACGCCTTTAATCCTAGCACTTGGGAGGCAGAGGTAGGCGGATCTTTGTGAGTTCAAGGCCAGCCTGGTCTACAGAGTGAGTTCCAGGACAGCTGGGGCTACAGAGAGACCCTGTCTCGAAAAAACCAAAAAGTAAAAAAATAAAAAGATACGGCAAACTTACAGGCCAGAGAGCTGTGAGTAAAGTCCAAGCTGCAAGTCTGTGCAGTCAGATTTGCTTTACTTCCCTGAGTCCATGTGACAGGTTTAAAGTTGCGAGAGCAGCGTGGAGTCTAGTTCCTTATGATAACACAGAGTGGAGGACCCTGGGAGAAAATTGAGGAAGATGAAGACAAGAAGCAAATCCTTTCCCCTTCCACCCCCCACGAAGGCGGCTCTGCATCACACCAGCCAGGAATGTGAAGAGAAGTTTCTCTGAAACTGAGAGGCATGGCAAGCAACCCCTTAAACAATTTAGTTTTGGTTTGGGCTGCACCCTGGCAAGTTTTGAAAGTACTTATGCCTGGGCCCCTCTACCTTCTTCTGTGATTTGAATTAAAATGATGTGACATGAGCCCCAGTATGCAATAGTGTTTTAAAAAGTAATTCGGGGGGGCGGTCTGGAGAGATGGCTCAGTGGTTAAGAGCTCTGACTACTCTTGCAGAGGACCGGGGTTCGATTCCCAGCACCCACATGATGGCTAACAACCATCCCTAACTCTAGTTCCAGGGGATCCAATGCCCTATTCTGACCTTAGTGTGCATTGCATGATACATGGGTACACTTACATACATCCAGGCAATACACTTATACACGTAAAATGAAAATAATAAAAATAAATTATTAAAAAGTAATTCAGATAATTCTTTTTTTATTGTTTGTTTTTGTTGCTGTTGTTTGGGGGCTTTTTAAATTTTATTTATTTTTTATGTGTATGAGTGTACTGTCTACATGTAAGTCTGTGCACCCGTGTCCTGCAATGCCGCAGAGGTCAGAAGAGGGTGTCGGATTCCCCTGGAACTGGAGTTAAAGACGGTTCTCAGCCACCATGTGGGTGCTGGGAATCAAACCTGGGTCCTCTGCAAGAGCAGTCGGTGCTCTTAATCACTAGACTATCTCTCCAGCCCCTGTTTGGGGGCTTTTTGAAGACAGGGTTCATTGTGGTTTGAATGTGAAATATTCCCCACTGGCTCACGTGTTTGGACACTTGACCCTCCCCCCCCCCCCGCCCCAGAAAAAAAGAATTGTTTGAGAAGACAGCGAATCCTTTGTAAGGTGGGACTTTGCTGGAGGAAGTACCTCAGTGGAAATGGCTTTCAGGTTTTCTAGCCTTGCCTCAGCCCACTCGCTTTCTCTGCTTCTATCAATGCAGTGTGAGCCAGCCTTCTCGTCCAGCCACCGGGCCTTCCCCCGATGGACTATATCCTTCTGGAACTAGAAGCCAACATATGCTCTTTCAGGTTGCTTTTTTTTTTTTTTTTTGTATTTTAGAGGAATGTTTATTTTATTAAATTGAAAAGCCCTGTTATAAAAACAGTATGACACAAAGAGAAGAAAAAAAATGAAGAAATATATCAACACACACACACACACACACACATTTTTCCTATGGAAATAGCAATTATTTGTAGGTGGTTGGATTATAGTGCTATATTTTCCAGGAATATACACAAGTATTTTTATAATCAGAAAAACTCACTAAAAAAGGCAGAAATAATAAAAGCTTGATTTAAAACTGAAGATTACGTTTGCCCATATATATATAGTCTAGCAGCAGCTACAGCAGAGGTGGCTTTTGTCAGGGCATTTTATCACCGCAACAGAAAAGTAACAAAGACAGGATCTCGCTGGCCTAGAACTTACTGTGCGATCTAGGCTGGCTTCAAACTCACAGCCATCTTCCTGCCTCAGCCTCCCTAGTACTGGGATTACAGGCATGAGATACCTGTAGCTCTTTTCCCTGGTTTGAAGTAAGCAGTAGAAATCTATCCCTATAGTCCTGCAGACTTAGTAATCTAAGACTAAGACTCCATAAGATTCTGTGTCAGTGAGGACTGCCTTCTACTTCTAAGATGGAGTCTTCTCAAGTGATTCCTTACTTGTTTATTTAATTGTTTGTTGCTATTTGTTTCGTGTGTGCACCCACGTTTTGAGGCTTGCCTCAAATTCACTTTATAGCAGAAGTTGGCCTTGAACTCCTGATCTTCCTGACTCTACCTGTCAAGTGCAGGGGTTACAAGAATGAGCCACTATGCCCAGCTCAAATGAATTTTAATATACAGTCCAGACAGAGGACCCTAAATTAATGTAAAGGCCTTAAGACAATTTTCATCTCCTTCTACCATGTGAGTTCTGAGGACTGAACTCAGGTCATTAGGTTTGGCAACAAGCACCTTTACCCACTAAGCCACTTAGCCAGCCCTGTCAATTTTTTTTTTTTTAAGTTTTACTCTAGTAACAATGGAAGGAACACCTAATCTCATAACTCTGACAGACTTGGGTTCCAATGCTCTGCTGTGTGGCTTATAGGGGGTAGTGAAGTAGCCGTGACCTTTGAGAACAACAGGGTCTGCATACCATAGGCTGCTAGTCCTTAGCAGCAGGACCTTGGGTGGGTCTCACTCAGCTTCTCTGGCCTTTACAGAGTTCATCTGTAGGATGGGGATGATATCTGTTTCTCTGGGGAATTCGGAGGATGACATAAGATGTCATATTCAAAGACTTGGTGTTGCAACTACCTGGATTAAATTGGGATTAAAAATTCCCAGGGAAGTTGAACAGACAGACAATAATCACAGCTCTGGGCTGCCTGCACTCACGCTGGGATGGAGTCAGTCCAGGTTGCCTCCACATTGGCCATCCTTTACTCTGATGTCTTGCTTCCATCCCTGTTCAAATAGCTCCTGACCCTTTGCTTTGACTATGGATGAAGTGGCTCTTCCTTGATCTATTTTGTTAGCTGGCTGCCACCTTCCTGTAGAGGGATCTTACCTGGTAGTGCTTCCCCTCCACAGACCACATGACAGGCTGATGACTAACTGAGGCCACATAGCTGAGACACTGGGAGCACAAGAAGGTCCGCTGAGCTTCCTGGATGGGGTGTCTGAAGCAGCCAGGTGTCCCATAGGCCTGTGAGGTAACACAACAAGACTCCCAGCCATCCGGAGCCCCTTATATACATGTTGAAACATCCTTAGGTCTTTCTCACCACTTGCTGTAGCTATGACTTAAAGAGTCCACTAGAGGGCAGAGAACTTACACCTAAGACAAACTTTCCTCTAACAGGGAAATGACCTGGATAAAATATAATTATTGAAATAATAAATAGTAGGGGCTGGAGATATGGCTCACGGGTTAAGAGCACTGGCTGTTCTTGGAGAAAACCCGGGTTCGAATCTCACCACCCACATAGCAGCTAACAACTGTCCTTAAGTCCAGTTCCAGGTGATTGGATGCCCTCCTCTGTCCTCTGCAGTCATTACACAACTCGGGGCCCATTGGCATGCATGCATATGATACACAAATACATATAAAATACCAATAGGGGCTGGAGAGATGGCTCAGCAGTTAAGAGCGCTGACTGCTCTTGCAGAGGACCGGGATTCAATTCCCAGCACCCACATGGTGGCTAAGAACCATTTTGACTCCAGTTCCAGGGGAATCCGACGCCCTCTTCTGACCTCTGCGGCATTGCACAACAGGGGTGCACCAACCTACATGCAGACAGTACACTCATACACATAAAAAATAATAACATTTTTAAAAAATTTTAAAAAGAGCTTTATTCAAAAAATAAAATACCAATAAAAAGCAAAAAATTTTTTAAAGAAATAATAAATAGTAATAAAAATAGGCAATATTTGTTGCATGTTTTCTAAGGTCCAGCCATTCCTCTTGGGTGTCTCTATATTATTTTGCTATTTGTTGTATTCTTTACACCAAGTTCCTACCAAAAATTATTATACAGTTGTCAGTTAGCTTATCATTTTTTGTGCTCATCACTGGACCCGAAGTTCCATGAGGATAATTTTTGTCTTGATCATGGCCTCTGCTTAGCACCATGTCTGGAGTACCATAGTACTCAGTAAGTACTTGCTGAATGAACTGAAGAATCCTGAATTCAAAGGTGATCTATTATAATGCATTGTGCTTTCTTATGGGTATTGATAGATTATAATGCCGCAAACCCCTAATAAAAGACAAGCAAATGAGCTTTAGTCACTCCGGGAACATAATTTACTTCAGGAATTGCCAGGACTGACTACCTGTTGGTCCATGGTGGGGTAGCAGCAAGATGGTGACTGGGGCACACCCCTGTATAGCCACAGGGTAGGACCTCAGGTACAGGGAAGAGGTCAGAAGATTGACAGCTTCTGGAGGAAGTGGACATCTCTGTGTCCCTAGGGACACTAACATTCCAGCCTTTTGATTATGATAAGGGAATGGGACATTGTTCTCTCTTCCATATCTGCTTCAGAGCTGAGGGGGGCCAGTAGTTAGTGGATAGTTTCTCTGCAACTGAAAAGACAAGTTGGTTGAGTCTTATATGAGTGTACAAGCATGGACTTCACAGTAACAACAACAGGGAGCCTATTGGGTGCATTAGCAATTACAGGGTCCCTGTCTAGGGTCTCCAAAGAGAGAGAGGACCTGTACCCTATTCCGAGGAATTGGAAAAAAGTTTTAGTACAGAGGGTTCCAGAATGAGCAACTTTCATACACAGGGCTCCAGAATGAGAGCCATAACCATGAGAATATAAAAGGTGGTATTTTCTAGCATGGCACAGTAAATCTGTCACCTATCTCTGAGATATTTTCTGACATGACATGATAGGTTTAACACGGCGCAGTAGGTCTCTCACCTATCTCTCTGGTAATAAGGTATAAGTTATTTCATTTCTCTTCTTTTGATTATAGTTTCCTGTTGGGGTGTTTAAAACCATACAGTTAGCTCTGATAAATTAGTTTTGGTGTTAAGGTCAGTTGAGGTTCTGGTCCTTAGGGGTCACTCAGGCCTTGAGCCTGGCACTTTTTATCAATTCCATCTATGTGAGGACAAAGTCAGGTCTTGCTTGACCAGAGCTTCCCTTTGAAGTGTGAAGACTTTCTCCTCTATATTGACTTTCATCCCTTGACTGGACACTGGCCGGATGAAGTCCTTTTAAGTGAATCTCCAAGACCTCCCTGGCCTGGGATGACTGGTGACTCACTGCCATAGGACATTTAGAGAGGTGCCCATGTCGGACCCTAGGACTTAAGTCGACCTTAAAGGGTAAGGCCCAAAAGATTGTCCCTTCAAATCCCTCTTGCCAAATCAGATTGGAGCTTTAAGTATGTTAAACCTCCAAGAGGGTCAGGTGAATGAATTCCGTATCTTAATTAGCATATAACACATAAGTAAAACTTGAACATTGACTTAAGCATTCTTAATAAATTCTTAATTGCTGTGGCAAAACACTCTGACTAATAGTAAAAGCTCATGGTAGGGGCTTGGGGATAGTAACTGCAGCACAGGCTAGGAAAAGATGTTGCTTACTGGCTTGTGTTGCTGGCTCATGTTCAGCCTATTGTATACAATATAGAAATATCTGGCCAAGGATGGCATTGCCCACAATGGGAACAGGCCAGTCCAATGAAGGCAATTATTGAGGTTTCTTAGCCCAGGTATGTCAAGTTGACATTAAACCTATCCAGTAAAGCCTACAATTTATTCTTTAAGGTCTACAAAGGCCATTTAGGTGTTCAAAGTAGAATGGATTTAAACCATGAAAGGAAAAAATAAATTAACATAGGCCAGGAAACAAACCCAATATAATAAAGAGGCTAAAAGCACTGCCTTCTAGGACTATTTCAAATGACTATCTCAAATGAAGTCCATGTCACTTGTCCCCAGATTTTGAATTATACCTTTGAGAAGGAAAAGGAGGGGGGCATTATCACATATGTCCAGCAGACAGGAAATACTTAAATCAAGCTCACCCAATTGGTTTCATTCAGACTATCCCATGTGGTCCTGGAAGTAAAACCCAATTTTTTTTTATTTTATTTCTTTTTTTATTAATTTTTTTTATTTATTTCTGTATGTGTACGAATGTAATGTCTGCATGCAAGTCTGTGCACCCATGTCGTGCAATGCCGCGGAGGTCAGAAGTGGGTGTTGGATTCCCCTGGAGCTGGAGTTCTCCTGGAATTGGAGTTTCAGACGGTTCTCAGCCGCCATGTGGGTGCTGGGGATCGAACCTGGTTCCTCTGCAAGAGCAGTCGGTGCTCTTAACCGCTAGGCTATCTCTCCAGCCCCAAAAACCCAATTTTTCTTAAGAATATTAAAAGTAACACATGCAAAGTATAACAGATATATAAAACATTTTTAGTATGCGTAGGTAACCCAATATTTATATATGTCCATTTCACCTGAGACTGTAACAAAGTGAGTAGCACTTGCAAGGGGACTGTCCACAGGTTGCACAGTACTGAGAATCTCCAGCTGTGAAACACAATTTCTTGTATATGCTATAACTACATTATAGAATTCTTAAAAGTGAACAGCACTTCATACATACACTCATAAATAAGGGTCTAATAATTAAATTTGGTGATGGTAGTTTATAAAGGTTGTACTGAGCAGAGGCACATACATTGCTATCATACACAGACAGATCTTAAGATGCTGTAACTCTATTACAGAGTTGTTAACAGTATCATACACATACATACACATGTTTATCCACACATTCATACACGAGATTTCTATCCTAGTGTTTGTACTGAACAGTCACCTACATTGCCATTAGGCATAAATGCTTTTATTTGGAAAAAAACACCTTTAGTTCTAAAACTATGAACTTCTTGAAATATTTTAACAAGTGATGGAAAACAATTATATATCTAACCATGAATAAAGTTAATACAATAATTAAAGAGAGTTTCACCAAGGGAGAAGCTAAAGAATGAGGTGTTAGGAGACATTTAGTCCTACCAAGGCAGTATAAAACCAAGACAACTTAGTAACTGACAATACCAAAAGCATTTAGGCTGTTTCATTGAAGGAAAGAGACTGCAGTTTGTAGGTATCTAGGGGAAGCCATGTGCCACTGTCCAAGTGTCAGAGTATGAAGGAATCATGGGATTTTTAAATTGGTATCTGGTCAAAGGGATGGTGGCACAGCTGTCAGAAACCTGGTTAAGTAGGAGAAAAGAAAAAAAAAATCTGTTAGTGAGCCTCCAATGGTCAAAAATCAGGTCTTCAGAGGTCTAGAAACAAGAAAAATTGGAAAGGAAACTGAAGTTAGAATACCAGTAAACAACATCACTTTAAAACAGTTTAATTTAGAGATCAAATTCAGTCTAACAGGTAACAAATAAAATCTTTAGATAACCGGAATAGAAACTTAGGAAGCCCAGGTTCAAAATAGGCCTTTGAAAAAATTTAAGAGGCCTGCCAAAAGTAAACTTAATTTGTGTGTGTGTGTGTGTGTGTGTGTGTGTGTGTGTGTGTGCACGTGCGCACAATAAAGAATGAAAGAACTTTGGGTTTTTTTTTAAACATTTCAATTAAATATCTTTTTATTTCTTTTAATTATTTATTCTGTGTGTGCATGCTGGAAGATTCCATGGCACACACATGGTGATCAGGTGGGACCCAGGAGTCAAAATCAGGTCCTATCCAGCTTGGCACCTTTCCCCACTAAGCCATCTTGCCAGCTGATTTAACATTTTTAATTAAGCTCTGATTTTTTTTCCTTTAGAGTTACAAAAATAAAAGTATGAACAAATATAATTTAAAATATATACTTATTTTGATTTGTGCTCTACTATTTTGGTAAACTACTTATTCAAATGCTTCCTTAGGTTCTCAAGGTGTTCCATCCTAACATCCTGCAATTCAACCACCACTGCTTTGGATGAGGAAGGATTAAAAGAAAGAGTCATTAGGGAACACAGATCTATGAGCTGTCTCTGCATCCCTTCTTGCAACTTTCCATATTTGAGAGGGTCCTTTTTAACTGTTTCATTTCTGGTACTGAAAACCCTATCAAACTAGTCGGTATCTCATGTACAAAGTTTACATCTAGATATGCAGTCCCATCAGAAACCTTCGCAGTAACACTCCAAACGCCACCAGAACTTGAGAGATTTCCAGTTAAGGTGACAAATGAATGCTTTGACTCTCACTGTGGTAACTTCCTTTGCTTTGCTGGCCATTAGAACAGACAGATAGATAAAGGGTGGAGAATTCAAATCCATGCCAGTAGATAGATTGCTATTATTCTCAAATGATCTTGAAGAACAAGCTTGTAGATGGTGGCCATTTTCATTTGAAATTTAGGAACTATTTTTTGATACATACTTGCCCAATTTTCTATGTACTATTGTATTACTTAAGGACTGTTCATGTGAGCTGTTGTTTGTTTTGTTTCATTACCTATCTTTAAAGTCTTATCTTTATTTGTTTGTTTGTTTGTTTTTTAATTTTTTTAAATTTTTTAAATTTTTTTGAAGTCTTATCTTTATTTGTAAAATCACGGGCTAAAAGTACTTTATGATGACTTAAAAAAATACTGCTTTGGTCTCGAGCAGATGGACAACCAAAGATTTCTTTTCATGAATTATTTGTTCAGGTAATTTTTTTTCATTCCAGTTTTTAAAATTTTTTTAATTTTTTAAATTTATTCTTGTATGTGTATGAATGTACTGTCTGCATGTAGGTTTGTGCACATGTGTCATGCAATGCCGCGGAGGTCAGAAGAGGGTGTTGGAATCCCCTGGAACTGGAGTTAAAGATGGTTCTCAGCCCCCCTGTGGGTGCTGGGGATTGAACCCAGGTCCTCTGCAAGAGCAGTCGGCACTCTTAACAGCTAGGCCATCTCTCCAGCCCCTCATTCCAGTTTTTATCTTCTTCATATGTCAAAGACAAATCACTCCAAACATTAGGTTTGTGTGGAAATATCTTTATACACTGTGCTTCTGTTCAAAGTCAATGGCTGTAATTCTTTGTTTCTCTCTGTGCTTTCTGGACAGCTTCTTCTAAAAGCAAGGCCCCTTCCAATGAAAAGTCATCAAATTCCCCACCATTGAAATGCATGGATTGGTGTGGTGGCTTTTCCTTTTGTCTTGAAACATTAAGTACCGGTTCAAAACTAGACTGTCTCGTGGAGGTAGCATGTGAGAAACTGCCTGTGTTGAAACATCTTTCCAAGGATCTGTCATTATTTGTTGCACACTCATCATTTTCACCAAGACTTGCCAAGAGTTCTTCATCAGAAGATTCTAACACAGGATCTAAACCATCTGTAACTCGGGTTTATTTTGGTTAGAGTTATTTGGTATGACTGAAATTATAGGATCAACTTCACCAATTAATCTTGCAAGCACTTTTTCTTGGGCATTTTCTTCTGAAAGACCATCTACTTCACTTCCAGAATAAAAGAACTTTGAATTGGCCACTCTGTTTTGACAGAAATTAACACACAAGAGAACATGGACACACGACAGTTACATGAATCTCAAAAACACATGGGAGAACGGTTGTAACACAGAGACAGGTTGAACAGACACCTGACTTAATTGTAACTAAATTAATAAATGTAAAATGTTTAAATGTGGACAATGGGAAATTCTCTTTTTTTTCCCCCCTAAAATCTCATAGCTAAGGAACAGTTCCCAGAATAACTTGATGTCAAGGCACAGAAAGTTCTCAGTTCCCTGATCTGTGCACACCTTAATCTAAAGTTGTCCACTGTTGGGCAGGGCTGTGGAACCATTAATTTTTTTGTCACATTTACACAGAATCATTTAGAGTTTAAGATATTTACTCTTGTTGGAACAACCTCTGTGCCCACACAGTGCTTGCAGCACGGGCTGAGTGTGAGTGTGTGAGTGTGTGTGTGTGTGTTTGTGTGTGTGTGTGTGTGTATACATGTGCCTGTGCAGGGTGGTGGTGGGTGGGTGCATGGCTTGCCTATTTCCAACTGGGTTTACCTGCTAATTTAATGAGAATAAATTTATTGTTAGTGGAAAAATCAAAAGTCCTTTCCTTAAGAGGAGGCAGCAGGGTAAAATTTTGCTGGGTGAGGCAAGATCTGGATGCCAGCTGGGACAGGGTGTGGTGGACACACCTTAATCTCAGCTACAGAGGTTTGTATCCAGAAGCAGAAACAAAAATGGATTTCCAAATAAAATGGGACTTATGAAGAAAACCGATGAAATGGAGGGCCTGGTCAAAATACCAAAATCTGAAATAATCCCTTAAAAATAGGTAAAAGTCTTGTAACCAAAAACATAAAAAACAAAAGCAAAACAGCATGTTAAAAAGCCAGAAGATGACATAAAAAACCTTAAACATCAGCCTGTAAAAAATAAAAAAACAACAAAGCATTGATTTCCAGAATATATAAACTACTCAAAACACAAAGGAAAAAGAAAACAAATGACCCACTCAATAGATGGAGCAAAGAACTGAACAGAGACTTCACAAATGAGGAATTAGAGATGGCTGAGAAACACCTTAAGAAGTGCTCAACATCACTAATCATTAAGGAAATGCAAATCAAAACCACTTTAAGATATCATCTTACTCCAATAAGACTGGCTAGGATCAAGACAACAAATGATACCAAGTGATGGAGAGGTTGTGGGGAAAGGGGAACACTCATCCACTGCTGGTGGGAATGTAAACTCGTACAGCCACTATGGAAAGCAGTGTGGAGAACCCTTGGAAGACTTGGAATGAACTTGCCACCCGACCCAGCCATACCACTCCTGGGCATGTACCCTCAAGACTTACGCCACCACAGAGATACATGCACGNCCATAATCTTCCCCAGAGAACAATCGGAAGTTAGGTATCCTAGCATCTAAGGCCTTAAACTATGCAACTGGGGCTGTTTCCTCCTGCCCCTCCTCATACAATTCTGCTTAACAAAAATAAATTTGAGACTTGATCAGATTTTATCGTGGTCGGTCTCTGCGGGTGTCTGGTTTGGCTATCATGTCAGTTACTTCTCTCCTCTGGGCCCTTGGTGAAGACCACGCAGGCCGGGTCGCAAATAGATGGTATGCTTCCATCATGCAGACCGTTACCCTCATACAGGTAAAAGAAAAATAATAAAGAAAGTTAAAACTTCCAGATAACTACCTGGCCATCCAACCATAGTCCCATCTCCTGCCATGAGCACAACCTATAAGTGGCGGCTGCATTCTGATCTGTGCCTATAAAGATTTTATAAAGTGCATTTTATCTAGCATTTGTACCTAGATAAAAAAAAATGAAAGTGCATTTTTGTCTAGTCTCAATTACTGAATCTAGTTATCTTTAAAGCAAAAAAAAATAATAGTATAAATGTAATTTAAAAAAGCTTCATGTCTGAGCTCGGCATGGTGGGCCCAACGCCTTTAATCCAGCACTTGTAGGCAGAGAGCGGCGGATCTTTTGTGAGGTTAAGGCCAATCCTGGTCTACAGAGTGGAGTTCCAGGCAGCTGGAGCTACAGTGGAGACCCTTGTCTCGAAAAAGACCAAAAGAAAGGGGGGCTGGAGAGATGGCCTACGGTTAAGAGCACACGACCGCCATCTTACAGAGAGACCCGGGTTCGATTCCAGCACCACATGCTGGCCGAGAACCTTCTGAAAACTCCGATTCCAGGAGACCTACTCCAAGTTCCAGGGGAAGTCCGAGACCCCTCTGACCTCCGCGGCATTGCACGACACGGGAGCACAAACTTCATGCAGAGTAGCATTCATGACACATACGGAAATATAAAAATTAATAAAAAAAATTAAAAAAAAAAAAAACCAAAAAAAAAAAAAGCTCATTCTGAAAAATTTTATTTTGAATTACGTGGTGTGCATGTGTGTGTTGTGGGGTCATGCACAACTTTACAATGCATGTTGTGAAGCCATGAACCACCTTTGGTGCGAGGCAAGTATATTAGTCTGACTCCTGCTTTTTTACGCTAAGCAATACGTTTCAGTGTACGGCTATAACAAAACTTTGTGGAGCATTTTGGGTTGTTGAGGTAAGGGTCCTCCCTGTAGCCCCAGTTGGCCTAGAACTCTATGGTGTAGTCTAACTGGGCTCCAATCACAAGCTCCACTCGCTTCTCTTCCCAAGTGACTGGATTAAAGCCATGTGCTACCACACCTGCCACCTTTTCTTTTTTTGAGATAAGATCTCACTCTATAGCCCAGGATGTTTTGGAACTCACTACATAGCCCAGACTCTCCTCATAATTGCTGTGATCTTCCTGCCTCAGCCTCCCAAGTTTCAAAGAGATTATCAAACCCAAGCCATGCCAGCCTTGATATATCACTTTAAAATGCATTTATCAGCTGGGCATGGTGGCTCACGCCTTTAAACCTAGCACTTGGGAGGCCAGAGGCAGGCAGATCTTTGTGATTCAAGGCCAGCCGGTCTACAGAGTGAGTTCCAGACAGCTGGTGTATCAAGGAGACTCTGTCTGAAAGACCAAAAAAAAAAAAAAAGAAAGGGAAGAGTGCCTGCGCGTGCCTGTTTCTATGGTAGCTGACTTAAGCCACACCCACTCCTTCACAGACACCATCTTAGCATAGATATGTTTCCATGTTCCATGTACCTAAACCAACCCACTCCTCAAGCCACCATCTTGACCACATGGCAGGGATACCTTAAACTGTAAGTTTCATTGGAGCGTACAACAATAATGCCATGCTTCTAATTTTTTACCTGACATTAGTTTAATGGCCTCGATCTTTAACTTCTGATCCTTTCACAGATTTGGGTTTTTTTGGGTTTTTTATTTTATTATGGAGGATCTATCTCTCGGTCTCATCTTCCTCAACGTTTCCGTCCCGTGCTATCTGTTGGGGCGGGCAAGAACGTGAGGGCAGGGGAACCGGTGGGGCAAGCGGGGGCACAAAAGAAAAGCAGTGGGGGCCGGGGGACGCGGGAGGGTAGTTAAGGGGGGGTGGGTGGGAAAAAATTTGTGGCACAGAAATTTATTTTTTTTAGTATCAATCGAGACCCGTGGGCACCCTCCCCCACCCGCCCGTCCCTACCCCCAACCCCACCAAAGCTCAGGCATGACGGCCAAACGGTGTTGTCATCTCGTGCTCAGTCGGGCTCAAGTTCTCCAGGAGGAAGGGGACTGTTTTTGAAACAGAAGTGGCACGAAGTTCAGTCAGGTTCGAGGGCCCAGGACAAGTCCGGGCGAGGTGGGAGGGGGCTGGGTTGGGTCCAAGATCAAGCACGCCACGCCCACGGCGTTGGACAAAAGCGCAAGGGGCCATGCACAAGAAATACGTAAAACTAGGTAATTGGCAATAAGAATGCACAAAGGAGGGAGACATGATCGTGCGTCGGTTATTTTCTTGGGACGGTGTTACTTCACGCGGCAGGATGCCTCTGCTCAGCCTTGTCCTGCAAGTTCATAAGGTTGTCTTTCTTTACTGCTAGCATAGAACGCCATTGTGTAGGTGTACCACATTTTTCTCTAGCCACTCATCAGTTAAGGGGCATTTGGGTTGGTTGCCACCAGCTCCTTGCTATGGGGAAGAGAGCTGAAATAAACATGCCATTGGGGATCCGTGGTGTGGTGGGGGAGGTGCGGGGGGGGGAGGGGGGGGGGGGGGGGTAGGGGCAGGGGGTATGTGGGGGGTGGTAGTATGGCGCATTACCCTTTGATTCAGTTAGCAATGATAACCACTTTCAAGGTCAAGAATCTCCACAGGACAAATGCCACCATTTCTAATGGGAGTCTTTGGCTTTGCTACCTAGGTTATTGGAGTCAACTGGTTATTTTGGAGATCTGAGTGTTAAAGACTCTTCTCTGTCTTTCAGGATCTGAGCTGCCTCTTTGAATTGTACTTGGAGCCACTTCAGAATGAGACTTTTCTTACCCAAGATGAGGTAAATAATCTATACTGGCCTGCCAGTTGTGTCCTTTGGCCTGTTAGCAGATGTTCTAGATCCTTTTGACATTACAGATGATGGTATCATCTTCAAGGTTCATATTTGAGAACTTTACCAAAAAACTTGAAAAAACCCTCGTTTTAAGTAACTTAACAATTTTCTGTCAGGCGGCATTCACAGCTGCGGATGGCTGCCCGTGGCCCATAGGTGCAGGGTGGACACTGCCATCCTAAGGTGTAGCTACAGATTCCCAAAGAGCACTAGTACTGAAGGATCTTCATGAAGTCCTCTGTGTGGCTTCCTTTGAAGCCATTGCTATGTCCCAAGAAGCACAGTGGCAAGTTTACAATGCAGGATGGTCCTTTTTGTATAGGAGATCTGGCCAAAATTGCTATACAATATGCGAATCTTTAATATTGAACCGTAAGAATGAACTCTTTTCTATTGACTTCCATTTTCCCTGATTTGAATTCTGAAATGTCACATCCACTTAAAAAGTTATCTTAGAACTGTGGAATTTCAGGGACCAGAGTTATGTGTCTCTAGGTATAGATTATAACCCGTGTAGATAATCATCTCTGTAAGCTGCTTGGGACACACTTCCTTGTGGTGGTTGTGAGATCTGAGAGTGAGCATCCAGCTCATCTAAGCTACACCTTTGCTCACCCTAAACCTGATGCAGATGGAGTCGCTTTTTGGAAGCTTGCCAGAAATGCTGGAGTTTCAGAAGGTGTTTCTGGAGACTCTGGAGGATGGGATCTCAGCATCCTCAGACTTCAGTGTCCTAGAGACCCCCTCACAGTTTAGGGTAAGTATTTTGGACTTGGACTTAAAGCAAATATGGGTGGATGGAGTACAAATTTCTCCTGTCAAGACAGTGCATTTTACTACACTTCTTTCCTTGTGGGTGGGGAAAGGTGGCTGTGTGCCTTATCTTTCCAGTGGTCAGTAGTATGGGCCAGTGGTCACTTGGTTACTGACCACATATGCTCTTAACTCACATTTCCAGGTGAGTCCTGGGACAACAGCTTCTGAGGTAAGAGCAGCTGTCAGGTACTGGACTCCGATCCTACGTGGTCGAGTGGCCTTGGTGGACCTTTGTCCTTTGTGAGGAGTAAGTGTAAAGACCGTGGCTGACGGGAAGTTCTCCCAGGCATGAGAAGGCAGAAGACAGGAGAAAGGGCCAGAGCAAAACATCAGCACTGTCCGATCTAAGTCCTGGAGAGTTAGGTCAGCTGTAGGCTCCATGGTTAGATGTGGTTCATCCTTGGATTGTAGGCTGTCAAAACCTTTTCCGTGGATCTGCTGGGCCAATGCCTAGGCTGCTCTCCAGGTGTGCACTGAGCAGCCATGCTGAGCTTTCCGCAGTCAGTGACTTCTGCAGCATCAGAACTATGCTGAGAGATGCCAGAGGCAGAGGCCTGCCAAACCAGGACAGCACGGGACCCCGGGTCTGATTTGATCTTCTCTCCTCCCTTCTAGAAGTTGCTCTTTTCCCTTGGAGGCTCTTTCCTCTATTATGCGGACCACTTTAAACTGTACAGCGGATTCTGTGCCAATCACATTAAAGTACAGAAGGTTCTAGAACGGGGTGAGTTGTTCATATCCCTTTGTGGTATTTTATTTTTAAAAAAATTTTTTTTAAATTAATTTTATTTATTTCCGTATGTGTATGAATGTACTGTCTGCATGCAAGTTTGTGCACCCGTGTCGTGCAATGCCGCGGAGGTCAGAAGAGGGTCTCGGATTCCCCTGGAACTGGAGTTCTCCTGGAATCGGAGTTTCAGACGGTTCTCGGCCGCCATGTGGGTGCTGGGAATCGAACCCGGGTCCTCTGTAAGAGCGGTCGGTGCTCTTAACCGCTAGGCCATCTCTCCAGCCCCTTTTTTTGGTCTTTTTGAGACAGGGTCTCCCTGTAGCTCCAGCTGTCCTGGAACTCACTCTGTAGACCAGGCTGGCCTTGAACTCACAAAGATCCGCCTGCCTCTGCCTCCCAAGTGCTAGGATTAAAGGCGTGCGCCACCATGCCCGGCTCAGACATGAAGCTTTTTTAAATTACATTTTCTAGATTTTGTTGCATTTAAGATACTGGACAGGTTTGGGCTGACCAATCAAATGCACTTTCATTTTTTTTTATCTAGGTACAAATGCTAGATAAATGCACTTTCATAAAATTTTATAGGCACAGATACAGAATGCAGCCGCCCACTTATAGGTGTAGCTCATGGCAGAGATGGCATGGTTTGTAGGCCAGGAGTTATCCTGGAAGTTTCTTAACATTGTCTTTATTATTTTTCTTTTACCTGTATGAGGGTAAGGTCTGCATGTATGTAAGCATACCCATATTGTGCTGACCCGGCCTGCGGGGTCTTCAACAAGGGCCCGAGGAGAAAGTAACCTGAATGAGAGACAAACCAGACACAAAGAAGGAGACCGACACAAGAATCTGATCAAGGTCTCAAATTTTATTTTTGTAAGGCAGAATATATTGGAGTGGGCAGGAGGAAACAGCCCCAGTTGGCATAGTTTAAGGCCGTTAGTTTGCTAGGATACCTAACTGCCAATTGTTCTCTGAGAAAGGTTATGGGTGGATGAATTCCCAAGAAGAAGTGGGGCGTTCTAGTCAAACGGGGCATGCTGTCCTAATAGGTTAACTATAAGCTTGGTCAGCTACTTTGTGCTAAATGGGTGAGCCTTGGGGAAACAGAAACCTAAGGTGGCTCTAGATAGCTGTTGGAAGACCATTGCCTAATGGCCCTAGCTCCCAACATTGTGCAATGCCCAGAGATGTCAGAAGAGAGAGTGAGATTTCCTGGAACTGGAGACAAAACATTCATACATATAAAAAATAAAATGAATACTTACCTGGCAGGGGAGATACCATGATCAAGAAGGTGGTTTTCCCAGGGCGAGGCTCATCCATTGCACTTGGGATGTGCTGACCCCTGCGATTTCCCCAAATGCGGGAAACTCGACTGCATAATTTGTGGTAGTGGGGGACTGTGTTCGCGCTCTCCCCTGTAAAAAAAAAAAAAGAAAAAGAAATAAATAAAATGAATTAAAAACATTTTCAAAGACTAACAAGTAAAGAAAGGGTTATAGATGCTTCACTCTTTTTTAAATATATTTTTATTATTATTAAACTTTTTCATGCATCATACATCATTTCTCAATCCAATTTAGAGTCATTTCCCTTTCCATGCCCCCCACCCCACCTGAGTTCATGTACTCTGCCATACATGTCTTGCATCTTTTTCTGAGTCTTTCCAGAGGTTTTTTTTCAAAGCAGAGGCTTATTGTTTTGGGGAGAACTTCACTGTTTCAGTTGTTTTTCTTTCCAGTTCTTTTGTTGT
The DNA here is from genome assembly GCA_009823505.1 of Rhizomys pruinosus. Taxonomy (NCBI): domain Eukaryota; kingdom Metazoa; phylum Chordata; class Mammalia; order Rodentia; family Spalacidae; genus Rhizomys; species Rhizomys pruinosus. The sequence goes on from VZQC01004268.1 coordinate 1,093,244, forward strand.
TGTTCTCTCCAATATATATATATATATATATATATATNGAAAGAGGGCCAGAGAGAAAATGAGAGCACCCCTTAATTCTCACCTATAATGCTTCCATACACAACAGAGTGTGAGGCAAACAGAAGGCCACAACTAGTCAACCTCTAAAGAATGGGAGCCCCCCAGAGTGTGTATCCCTGGACGAGGCCCCTATATTAAACTTCAGCTATCCATGTCTCATTGTGGAAGAGGGTTGGAAAGATTGTAAGAGCCAGGGCTGGTACATAAACGTAGAGAAGCAGTGACTTACAATCGACTGTAAGCTTTCACATGTAAACCTGTGGCAATGTAGGCATCAGACACCATGCCAACTGGGACAAGACCCTGGACTGAGAACTACAGGAGACTGAGTACTGTTGGGTGAGGAAGAGTATGCCTTGCCTAGGACTCTTAGATGTGATGATTAGACTCCAGCAGATCTATTTGCACAGAAGGATGTCTGGATTTGGGAGTTTGACTGGATAGGGATTAGCTTGTTATGCATGAGTTCTGGTGGGGAATTGGGGAACTGGAGGGACTGGGTTTGATTGGAAACCATTGTATGAGATATACAGATGCATAGATAGATAGATAGATAGATAGATAGATAGATAGATAGATAGATGATAGATGATAGAATGATCTTCTGAAGTTTAAAACACTACATATCAATAGGACTTGGACAAAACCTAGCAAACTGAAAGCCAGGCCCTCCATCCTGCCAAACTGTTCTGTTTCCTAATCTAGGCTAGAATGGATTCCTCACTGGGGAATAAGAAGAAAGCCAGAGGAGCTAAAGGGGTTTTTGCTGCTTGTTAGGCCCAGAGGCTAAGGTTCTATGTGTTTTGTCTCCCCTCCTGAACTGCTACTTAGCTTGTGGGTCCCAATGCAAAATGAAAATGGGGGGCCTGGCTGGGAGTGGATAAATCAGTCTCCTCTTCCCACAGGTCCACTGCTTTGTCCCATGGCTGATGGCCAATCCTTGGGGGATGGTGACTTTCACTTTGGGATACAGTCAGGAATTGGATCAGAGTGGTAAAGAGAACTCCAGGAAGTTATCACTAAGTACGCCATGGTCTTGCCAGCTCACGGTAGGAACAGCTGCCAACCACCTTGATGGACTCTTAAATACCATATGGTGTACTCTGAATTTTGACATTTGACTGGTCTTCAGACTTTCACTGGGGGCATACAGTAGCAATGGTCACTGGGTAGAGATGGGAAGGATGGAGGTCAGGTCTCAAGAGTTAAAGTCAGGGAAGAGGGAAGCTGAGAATCTATCCCTGAGAAGCAGATGAGGCAGAGGTTCACACATGGGCTGGATCTAGAAGCAATCCTGGGTTTGGTGAAGGGCATTTCTGTACACTGGCATTGAGCAGGTTACCAGAACTTCTGCCCTCTTGTGTTGGCTAAGTTAGGAGGCACACAGGAGCCACGAGTTCTTTACTTCCTACTAGCTCTCTGCCCTTGACCCCTGGGAGAGGTTGATATTGAATGCATCTGCTTTTCTACATGCTTTCAATTCCCAGCCCATGTCCCTGAGATCCAAAATGGCCCTGTAAGCCTCCCAGCTGTCCTGAACTCGCTCTGTAGACCAGGCTGGCCTTGAACTCACAAAGATCTGCCTGCCTCTGCCTCCCAAGTGCTAGGATTAAAGGTGTGTGCCACCATGCCCGGTGCCAGTGTTTTGTTTTGTTTTGTTTTTTAATATTATTTTTTAAATTTTATTTATTTTTATTTATGTGTATGAGTGTACTGTCTGCATGTAGGTTTGTGCACCCGTGTCGTGCAATGCCACAGAGGTCAGAAGAGGGCGTCGGATTCCCCTGGAACTGGAGTTCTCCTGGAATTGGAGTTACAGAACGTTCTCAGCCGCCATGTGGGTGCTGGGGATTGAACCCAGGTCCTCTGCAAGAGTGGTCGGTGCTCTTAACCACTAGGCCATCTCTCTAGCCCCGACACCTGCAGCTTCTTACACCTCTTGGAATAGCTGGACCCTTTGCACTGGGTGACCTTGAGTCCTGGGGCTCTAATCTCTCTTACTGTAAGCTCCAGCAAGAGTTTTGTGAATGGTGGGAGGGTGTGGTACTCTCAGAAGAGACCTGCTACCTACCTGAAGCGCACGCATCACCTTCCACCACAAACAGCACATCACACAGAAAAATAAACTTAAATTCACGTGGGAAAGGAAGACATTTCCTGAAATAACACCTCATCCCTACTCCAGAATCGTGCACCCAAGAATTTTTGTTTGAACTCCTCTGGAGGGTCTACCAGACAGCGAGGGGCACCCTGATAGGAAAGCACTCATCGTCATTTTCCTGGAAGGGTGTCTGCCTTTCACAGAATTTGTCCTTTATTTCTAAAGAATCCCTGGGAATGGCCTCCAAGGGCATTGCACAACACAGGTGTACTTACATACATGCATGCAATACATTCATACACATAAAGTAAAAATAATAAAAATTTTAAAACATGGAGCTGGAGAGATGGCCTACTGGTTAAGAGCACCAATTGCTCTTGCAGACGACCTGGGTTCGATCCCCAGCACCCACATGGCAGCTGAGAACTGTCTTTGACTCCAGTTCCAGGGGAATCCGACACCCTCTTCTGATCTCCGCAGCATTGCACGGGTGCACAAACCTACATGCAAACAGTACATTCATACACATAAAAAATAAAACAAAGAAACAAAGCAACAAAACAAGTAACAACCTCCCCCAAAGAACTCAAACATAACACCTTCCTTTTACTGGCGTTTTCTCTCTTTTTAAAACTCTGGGTTTTCCTCCTCTGCCCTTTTCCTATCATTTTATCTATGCTTTTCCATTTTCAACATTGACTTCTTTATAAAAAATATGTATTTTACTTTATATGTACGGCTGTTTTGCCTGCATGTTTGTATATACACCTAGTGCCTGTGGAGTCCAGAAGAGGGTGTCAGACCCCCGGGAACTGGAGCTACAGATGGTTGTGGGTGCTGGGGACTGAACCCAATCCCTTTGCAAAAGCAGCCAGTGCTCTTAACCACTGAGCCATCTCCGCAGTCCTGTTACTTATATCTTGCTTCTGTCTCTCTGCTTTTTTTTTTTTAATTGATGCTTTGTGTATTTCATACATCATTTTCCTATTCAGTTCAGGCATATTTCCCTTTCCCTCCCCCCCACCCCACCCCCACCCCATCCCAGATCATGCATTCTGCCATAACTGTCCTGCATCTTTCTCTCAGTTTTTTTTTTTTCATTTTTTAGCAATACGTGATAATTTATGAGTACAAGCATCCTTCATGTAAAACCAATTTGCAGGCTGTTGTGCCCAAACCTACACAGCCCATGGGTCCCACCATCCAGCGGCGGGGGGGGGGGGCTTGTATGTTCAATCAAGTTGATCAAATGAGTGTCCAGACTATACTGCTGTAGTTTCACCATTCAATCCAATCACAGCCCTTACATTCTACCACGCCCCCTCTTCCGCAGATTGTCTCTCTGCTTCTTAAATGTTGGTCTTCTCTAGAATTAGGTTTCTTAAGGTAGATTCTCCCCAATTAAGAATCTCGCTGAACCCCAAGACTAGCTGACACATGGAGCTGAAGATTTTCTTCCCTTTTTATGAGGTAGGGCAGGTGTTTTCTCCCCCGAACCCCTCTCCAGGAGTGTGTGCCCCCTTCACGGATGGAGCTCTATCCAATTCAAGGCAGGATCTGAAGAAGCAGCCATCAGGTAAGGAACACTTACTTTCTTTAAAACACATTCATAGCACCAGGGTATGTTAAGAAGTAATGAAGGAGGCTGAAGAGATGGCTCAGTGGTTAAGAGCACTGACTGCTCTTACAGAGGCCCTGGGTTTGATTCCCAGTATCCACATGGCAACTAACAACCATTTGTAACTCCAGTTCCAGGGCAATCTGATGCCTTCTTCTGACCTCTGTGGGCATTGCACAACACAGGTGCACTTCCACACATGTAGGCAATACACTCATACACATAAACAGTAAAAAAAAATAAAATAAATAAAATGCTTAAAAAAAAGAAGTAATGTAGAATATTCATCTGGCCTGCCCCATTCATGCTAACAGAGCATCTTAATGAATCGGGGCCGTGAGAAAGAAGACCAGAGATAAGAGAGAGGAAAGTAGGAGCGCATGAGAGGTGGGGGGCTTTGCTGCACCCTGAACGTGAACCTGAGCACACTAATGGAAATAAGGAGAAAGGAAGAAGACCAGGAGTGCATGTCTGTAATCCTAGCTGAAGGGGGGGGGGTCCTGAAACAGGAGGGTTGTCATGAGTTCAAGGACAACCTGGGCTTCGCAGACAGTTCCAGGGCAGCCTGGACAACAAAGTGAAAGTCTGTCTCAAAAAACATAAAAAAGAGGAAGGGAGAGATGGACGGAGGGACAGAAGGAAAAAAAGGAAGGAAGGAGAAGGGAAGGGAAAGAAAAAGGGGAAAGGAAGGAGTAAGAAGGGGGGGTAGGGAGTGGCCAGGAGGGAGAGGGGCTGGGCAGCTGGCGCTGTTGGTTAAATGCTTGTAGTGCCAGCACAGGAACCTGAACTCAGATCCCAGCACTTACAGAAAAGCAAGGCACAGTTGCATGAGTCTAACCACAACTCCGGGAAGTCGGAGAAAGCAGATCACTGGAGCTCACTGGCTAGCCAGCCTAGCGAGGGAACATCGGACAATCGACCTCTGATTTCCATGCACGTGTGCACACACGAATATACACTTACGCCCCCACAAACATGTACATATAACGCGTACAAGAAAGAAAGAAAAGGGCTGGAGAGATGGCCTAGCGGTTAAGAGCGCCAACTGCTCTTGCAGAGGACCTGGGTTCGATTCCCAACACCCACATGGCGGCTGAGAACCATCTTTAACTCCAGTTCCAGGGGAATCTGACACCTTCTTCTGACCTCTGCGGCTTTGCACAACATGGGTGCACCAACCTGCATGCAGACAGTACACTCTTACACATAAAAAAATAAATAAAATTTTTAAAAATTTTTTAAAAAAAAGAAAGAAAAGAAGAAAGGGAGAAAGAAACAGGAAGGAAGGAAGGAAGGAAGGAAGGAAGGAAGGAAGGAAGGAAGGAAGGAAGGAAGGAAGGGAGAAAAGAGGGGACAGGAAAGGAGGGAGGAAAGGAAGGAAGGATCAATTAAGGGCCACTCTCCAGTCTACATATTCCTAACAGTAAGATTTTACAGTAGACTGCACTTTCACCAACAGCGGATCTGCATTTTCGGCTGCGATCTCTCTGCATCTAACTCCCTCCTGCTGCTCCAAAGGTCACAGACCCCTGCACTGTGACATCTAAAACAAATCCTCCTGTTGTCCCTCCCCGAATCTTCTCTGAATAGACCTGTCATTTCTCTACCTGATACATGTTAATCATGCCCCCCCCCCAATTCACTTGTTCAAATCATAAGCCTGGAACCTCACAATGTGGTGTTATTTGGAAATAGATTGGCAATTAGTTAAATTGAGATTATTGGGGTAAGTCTCAATCCAGTGACTGGCATCCTTATAAAGAGGGAAACTTGGACATAGACACACATGAGTACATAAAGATGAAGACAAAGATCAGATAAGAGAAGAAAAAGAACACTAAAGGTCGGCAGCAGGCCATCAGAAGGGGGTAAGATATTCCCTCTCCCTCCCTCCAGTCCTCAGAAGTACCAACTCTGCATGTACTTTGATCATGGACTTCTAGCCTCTGAGAAACAAGCCAAGAAAGCAATGTAAGTCAAAGCTACTGTAAGAGTCGACAATGTCTGACATTCAAAGCAATGGGGGGCTGGCAAACGGGGGCAGGGAGGTGGGGTGGAGTTGGGGTGTGCACATAGCTATGAGCAAGATAAACACCAAACTGCTGCTTAGTTGGAAAAGACCACAGAGGCTGATCAAATGTCAAGGGGGTGGGGCTGGCACGGAGCCAGAGCTCCCCTGGACTCTGTCTTTGGCAGACTTCTGCTGGGAGCAGGGTTTTTGCCTGGGAGGTGTTTGGGGGACTGCATGGAGATTTTTTTTTTCTTTTTTGTCTTTTTTGTCTTTTTGAGACAGGGTCTCCCCATAGTCCCAGCTGGCCTGGAATTCACTGTGTAGACCAGGCTGGCCTTGACCTCACAGAGATCCTACTGCCTCTGCCTCCCAAGTGCAGGGATTAAAGGCAAGTTTGGGGTGATATTCTGCATATCCTGAGCCCAGTCTTCGAGGCTGCTGAAGGTGTCCTTTCTTTGACTGGCTGCTCACTCAAACTGGCAGGTTTTGATGACCTGCTAAGTTCAAGATGTGTGAGCTGAGCGGGCACCTGGCACTCCTCATCCAGCTCCAGCTCTGCCAGGAAACGGGGATCTCACTGTAGCCTTTGGAACTGAAGTCTAAACTGGACGATAACCCAGAACCCAGCAAAGCCCTTGGAATAAGAACTAAGTGGACGGCTGCAAAGGTCGGGGACCGCCTTTCTCGGTAGCCTCACTTCGGCACCCACCACTCTCCATTCCCTCCTTTCCCGCCTCCTCCAGCCCTGGGCGCCTTCCTCAGCCCTCACCCCATTAAGCTCCCTTGCCGCTCTTACCGCACCCTTTCCCTCCCCCTCTGTTAACGGCTCTTGGTCCCTCCCCAAATCTTCCTCGTAGCCGACCTTTCCTTCTGGTTCTTTCCTCTTCACCTCTCCCTCCCTGCCCCTTCCTTTTCTGCTCTCCATCCTCCAGTCTTCCGGGCTTCTTCTCCCCTTCCTCCCCTCTTTCACCCTACTACCTTCCCTTCTTTCCTCCTTCCCTTCCCCCTCCTTCAGCCCTCAGTGTTTACTTTTCTCCCGGATCCGGATGAAAGGGTTGGCTTGTCCCTGCCCTGCCCTACCCAACTTCTGGAAGCTGGGGCCCTACCTCATGGCTGAGAGTTCCCGGACTCAGGCCCCAGGGCAAGGACCTCCTGTTAACATCCAGCTCCTGAGAGCCCAGTATGAAGGACTGAGGAGACAGCAGAGGATCCATGCCCACCTGATGGTGCTCCCAAAAGGTAGGGCTGGCAGGTGCTGGGGGAGGAGGGCCCGTATGTGGGAGGAAGGGAGGAACAAGCAACGGACCCAAAGGGCCAGGGTCAGAGCCAGGCAGGCTAGATCAAGGCAGCTCTGCCCAGTCTGTCCCTCAGCCAATTTAGCAGGGGCCTGGGACAGGCAGGCATTTGGCCAGCAGCAATGTTCCTGGTCTCCGTGCCTATTTCCTAGTTCTGATCTGGCTAGACTGGTCAGTCAGGTGTATGTGGTGGTGGTTGGGGGTGGGGGCAGCTTGGCCCTCTGATGGGGGAAGTGGGGGTGATGTGGTCTCAGCCTTCTGGCTGGATCCACTTCCTGAAAAAAAGGAGAGATGGGCTCTGGAAAAGGGAGACTGGTATTCCCAATATCCTGGCAACTGGCATCCCAAGCTAAGGAGCTCTGATAAGGAGGCCTGTGCTCACAGCAGAAGCCTCCTCCCTTTGGGGAGAAAACTGGGAGCATGGGACTCAGGAAGTGGTTGTCCAATCGCAGCCCTTCATTTTACAATAAAGAGAAGCAGATCAAGGGGGTGGAGGGAAGGGCCTCTGAAAAGTCAAAGCCACGCAGAGAGTTTCAGAGGAGTATTTAGCCGGTGTGGTGGGCAACTGGACCAGGCTAGAAGGAAACTGGGAGCCTGAAGGTCCTAACGTTGCAGGACAGGAAGTATCCTTCAAAAGGAGACCTTCCCAGGGTCACCAAAGGATGTCAAAGACACCCCTGATGTTGTCTTTTTTTGTTTTTTTTTTTTTTTCCCACCGGAGACAGGGTCTCCTGTAGCCCCAGCATGTCCTGGAACTCACTGTAGACCAGGCTGGCCTGAACTCCCAAAGATCCACCTGCCTCTGCCTCCCAAGTGCTAGGATTAAAGGTGAGCACCAAGATGCCCGGCTCTGATGTTATCTTACTGTTGCCAACTGGTGTGAACAGAGCCCAGCGCTCCCATCTCTGTAAGACAAAAGCTAAGAGTTCCTCACAGCCCCACCCCTGCCTCAAAGGCATTGGTTGCTTCAGCCATTTATGAAATTAAACCCTTATGAGAGGTTTAACAACCAGCCATTCAGACTCGGAGAGCCAATCATTTAATGGGCTCCCAAGACAACTCAAACTCAACACACCCATAGCATTCACTGTTTCCAGCCCCAGACATCTATGCTGGCCCTTCACCCTGGGCTTCATAAACTCAGTGCACTTTTTCCATCACTGATAACCATATATAGATATATTTATATATATATAATATATAAGATATTATAATATATATACATTACTTTTTTAATATATTTTTAACTCTTGTTTCATCACTGTTTCATTAGTGAGCTTTAATAGTGAATACAATATATATATAATACATATATATAATCATTTACTTTTTCTTTCTATCTATTTACTTCTTCTGAAACTCAGTGCTACTTTTTCCATCACTGATTATCAATATATTAATATACACATATATATATATTTACTGTTGACTAGATATGATATATATTTACTTTATCATATGTTGTGACCGAAGTGCCTGAGGAGAAATGACTTATTTTGCCATTGGATTCACTCCATAGTCACTTTATTCCTGTGTACTTGGACAGAACATCATGCCAATAGGAATGCACTGGGGGAGAAAACTGTTTAATTCATGACAATAAGGAAGAAGAGGGAGGGGCTGGGGAGATGTCTCAGAGGCTAAAATGCTTGCCATGCAAGTGGTGGGAGGACTCAAGATCAGATCTGAGAACCCAGGTGGCCTGCCTGGAACTCCAGCTTTAGAAGGTGGAGACAGGAGATCCCCAAAGCAAGCTGGCTAGCCCTGTCTTCAAGAGAGACTAGCCCTGTCTTCAAGAGAGACTAGCCCTGTCTTCAAGAGAGACTAGCCCTGTCTTCAAGAGAGACTAGCCCTGTCTTCAAGAGAGACTAGCCCTGTCTTCAAGAGAGACTAGCCCTGTCTTCAAGAGAGACTAGCCCTATCTTCAAGAGAGACTAGCCCTGTCTTCAAGAGAGACTAGCCCTGTCTTCAAGAGAGATAGCCCTGTCTTCAAGAGAGACTAGCCCTATCTTCAAGCTCTGGGTTTGACTGAGAGACCCTGTCTCAAAGGACAAGTGATCAAGGGTGATTCCTGACATCAGCCTTGGACCTCCACATGCATACACACGCAGGCATGCACAAACCTCCAAGTATGCCCACACACATGCACATATGCATACATACACATACATGCCGCACATGAAAATAAAAGAAAAAAGAGGGAAAATGAGAGACAGAATGAACAGGGTCAAGCATAATCCTCAAGGATTTTTCCTCCAGCTTGGCCACACCCCCTAAAGTTTCCTCCACCTCCCTAAATAGTGCCACTCATATGCTGCAAGAGGAACTTCATATTCAGACCCCAGCACTGTGGAATACGTGATGGCAAGGTAACACAAAAAGTATGCAGATTCAACTCCATCAGGGACGAGTTCTGATCTCAGGTAGGGCATTTGGGAATCTTCTAGTAATTTGTAGTTCTACATTGTGACAGATCTCACACCATATAATGGAGTGATTATGTGATATGGCCTTGGAACACAGCCAGAGTTTGCCATCCCCTCTCACCTCTATCAACCAAATCGAAACAAAGCAAATGTAAGGAAAAAAAGGTTTCATAAATAAAATAATAAACTTTCCCTGTGATCTTCAGTGACCTTAACTCTCTTTTGCTTGAACAATGGAGAGCAGATGCTAGTCCAAAGTCTGTGTGGGCAGGGTTGCAGCAGAAGGCTGCATTCTACGGCTGGGGATCTTGGGTCTCATCTCACCCCCACCGTGCGTGTGTGTGTGTGTGTGTGTGTGTGTGTGTGTGTGCGCGTGTGCGTGTGCGTGTGTATATGTGTGTATGTGTGCGTGTGTATGTGTGTATATGTGCGTGTGTGTATGTATGTGTGTGCGTGTGTATGTGTGTGTGTATGTGTGTGTGTGTGTGTGTGGTGTATTTCTCTCTTTTATTTTTATTTTTTGGGTGTGTGCGTGTGTTTGTTATGCCTGCATGTATGTAAGTGCACCCGTGTCATGCAATGCCTGCAGAGGACAGAGGAGGATGGCAGATCCCCTGGAACTGGAGTTTTGGACAGTTGTTAGCTGCCACATGATTACTGGGATTCAAACCCAGGTCCTTTGCAAGAGCAAGCAGTGCTCTTAACCGGTGAGCCATCTCTCCAGCCTATATTTCTCTCTCTCCTTTTCCTCTATGGACCACACATGGAAACTGCAAGTTAAGCAGGTTCTGCACTGAAGGGCTGCCTCTTCCTCCACTGGGCCCTTTCCTGGTAGGCTCAGGATGAGAGAGGATTCTAGTGCCACTTCCTATGTCTTCCTATCACCTCCCCTATTTCCTTATTCTCTGGAACATGCATAGTATTTGAATACCCATGAAAATTGGTGTGCTTATCATGCTAAGGACATACTGAAGTTACAAACCAGGGACTGATCTTCAGTCTTCCCACTTGGGATTCGCCAGAAGTAGCTGCATCTGGTCTTTTTCTTCTGATTTGTTTAGATTCCTGGAACTGGGGCTCATAGGGGGCTTCCTTCTCACTTTATGCCTCCAAAACTATTTCCGCACCTCTGCTGTGCGCTTTGTCACCTACAAGGCCTCCAGTGCTAACTAATACCAGGACAGGATTCCATGCTGGTCACTGATCTGGTTTCTACAGGAAAACACCTTTCAGTCACTCATACAATTCTAATTGTCCACAAGAAGGAAGAGAGAGATCTGTCCTCCACATCCTCAGCTAGGAAGCCAATTCAGAGAAGCAGATGATTCAAATATCTCAGATGTGGGGCTGGAGAGATGGCCTAGCGGTTAAGAGCGCTGACCGCTCTTACAGAGGACCCGGGTTTGATCCCCAGCACCCGCATGGCGGCCGAGAACCGTCTGAAACTCCAATTCCAGGAGAACTCCAGTTCCAGGGGAATCCGAAACCCTCTTCTGACATCCGCAGCAATGCACAACACAGGTGCACAAACATGCATGCAGACAGTACATTCATACACATACGGAAATAAATAAAATTAATAAAAAAAAAATTAAAAAAAAACAACAAATATCTCAGATGTGTGTGTGCATGTGTGTGTGTGTGTGTGTGTGTAGTATGTGTGTGCGTGTGTGTGTGTGTGTGTGTGTGTGTGTGTAGTAGGAGAATGCTAAGAACCAATTCTGCATGCAAAGCTGCTTAAATACAGCTTTTTCCTTCTCTGTCTTGGGTGATAAAATCATTAGTAGACACTTAGAACATAAAACCCCATTTTCTTTTTTTTTGGTCTTTTTGAGACAGGGTCTCCCTTTAGTCCTAGCTGGCCTGGAACTTGCTGTGTAGATCAGGCTGGCTTTGAACTCTCAGAGATCCACCTGCCTCCACCTCCTGAGTGCTGGGATTAAAGGCATGTGCCACCACACCTGGCAAAACCCCATAATTTAAGAATAATATTTAAGAATAATATTCTCCAATGAGTGTCTGTGAAACTATATGTGAATGTTAGCCAGCTTTCCATTGCTGTGACAAAATATCCAACAAAATAAGCTTAAAAAGAGGAAAGGTTGTGGCTGGAGAGATGGCCTAGCGGTTAAGAGCGCCGACCGCTCTTACAGAGGACCCAGGTTCGATCCCCAGCACCCACATGGCGGCCGAGAACCGTCTGAAACTCCAATTCCAGGAGAACTCCAGTTCCAGGGGAATCCGACACCCTCTTCTGACTTCCGCAGCACTGCACAGCACAGGTGCACACACCTGCATGCAGACAGTACATTCATACACATACCAAAATAAAAATTAAAAAAGAAAAATGTAAAAAAAAAGAGGAAAGGTTTATTTTGGCCCACATGCAGAGATTTCAGTCCGTGGTCACCTGGCTGTGCTGTCTTGGGTCTTTGTCAGCACAGTACATCACTGTGGAGGAGGGTGCTCACCTGGTGATGACCAGGAAACAAAAAGGAGGAGGGGAGATTAGCACCCCAGTACCCCTTGAAGGGCACGCCTTGAAGGTAAACAACTTTTTTGAGCAGATCCTACCTGCTAAAGCTTCCACCTGGTAGCACCATAGGCTGGAGACAAAGCCTTCACAGATGGAGTCTGAGGGAACATTCCAAATCTAAATCATGGGAGGCGGGATATGAATGAATACACACACACACTTTCTTCTTGCCATTCTTCTGGCCTTAAATGTTAATTCCTGGGGGCTGGAGAGATGGCTCAGCCGTTAAGAGTGCCTACTGCTCTTGCAAAGGACCCGGGTTTGATTCCCAGCACACAAACATGGCGGCTAAGAACCATCTCTAACTCCAGTTCCAGGGGGATCCAACACTTTCTTCTGACCTCCGCGGCATTGCACTACACAGGTGCACCAACCTACATGCAGACAGTACACTCATGCTCATAAAAAATAATAAATGTTTTTAAATGTTTTAAAAAAATGTTAATTCCCACCTTTCCCCAGAGTTCACATACTCTCGCTTCAGTTTTTGACCTTCTGTTATGCTTGAGCTTTTCCACTGCATTGGTTGGCACTTGAACTTTCAACATGTTCATTTGCTCTGTTACAACCCATCTGTGAAGACGTGAGTTTTGTCTCTGTTCACTGCTATACGCATGGGACCTCCAAAGAAATGAGGCCTTGAATATGATAAGTATTCAGTAGATATTTGTTGGGATGTAAGTCATTGTAATTGCATGTTGGGGAACAGTAAACATACCTGGGGCCATATGTGTTTGCATATGTGGGTGGACATGTGCAATGCTCTAAGTGTCTGGCCCCTGTGGCACTCTGTGTATGGCTGTCCATCAGCCTCAAAGCTATGAGTTTCCTTCAGAGGGCTCCGTCTGCAGATCTCGCAGTGGTGATGCTGCTCTACCTTTCCTTTTCAGAAGGAACTGTGCCTACTCCAGCTGAATCCATGACCAGTGCCATTTGGATTAACAAGGAGAGAAGGAGCTCACAGCTTCTGGATGAGACTGACTCTGAGGTTGAGGGGATGCCGGAGGAAGCTGTCAGAAGCTTCCATCAGGCTTGTGAGTCTCCATGGCATACATACCTAGAGATGCATCACTTGGTTCAAAACTCCCATCAGGAAACCAGTCATCAAGGGAAGCCCAAGGGCCGGCTTGAAGAGTCTGAGGCAAGGCTCTCTCTAGAGGGCACCCCTAACACACTGGAAAATGACCAGAAAGCTCAGCAAGGAGCCAACGTCCCAGAGGCCGCTCAATGCTGGAGTCGGGTAGGCAGTACCCCAACAAAGGCAGCAGGCCCCAGCTTACAAACCAATGATATTTGGTGTCTTCCTGCAAAAAACCATCCACACAGTTCTGGAAAACCAGCTTACTATCCATTTCCGCAGAGGAAAACTCCCAGGATCTCCCAAGCTGCCCGGAACCTAGGCTTATATGGTCCTGCCTGAAGCTCCGAACTCAGCGGCGCTGTCTCCTCCTTGAAGTCACCAGTCCACTCATCGAGGAACAAAGAGATGAAGTCACAATTAGGGCCTTGAACAATGAGCAATAACTGGATTGCCCCAGTTGTGGGCAATGAACCTCTCAGTTGAAACATGGATCTTGTCCTTCAAAACACAAGAGATTACCCAGGTCAATTGCTTACCATTTACAATGAAAGTGCTCTCTGGTCAGTGTAGCCCAATTCCAGTTAAATAAGAAGGCCTTGTTATAGAGCCTGGGATACTATTCCTTGGTAGGAACCAATGGAATACTTGCTCTACCCCTGTAGAAAGCTCAGTCCCTTAATTGGAGAATTTTAAAATAGCCAGCCAATGTGTTGTCTTCACAATGTCTGGAGTCAATGGGTGTAGACACTCTATTTCCCTGATATTTTCTGACTCCTTGTATAGTTATGACTCTTGAATTCTGGGAATTCAGAACTTTTATTTCTGGTGGCTCTGCCCGGTGATTTAGAAATGCTTTTATTAAATCACATCATTTCAGCCTGAGCCTCCCATACTATGGTCATCCTGAGTAAAAGGGGTCAGTTCAATGGTCCCTGCCATTGTGTGTGTTTAAAGAGTCCTTCAGAAAGGCTGGCCATCTTTCACCTGTCATCGAGATGGAATACTTTGGACTCACTGCAAAGCTGTCTCTTTTTAGCCTTCCCTCCCTTCCTTCTTCTACCTTTGCCTTTTCTTCTGCCAATTAACTTCATATTAAAAACTACCAATCATTAGCCAGGTGTGGTGGCAAATACCTGTAATTTCAACACGTGGGAAGCAGGAGAATCAAGGAGTTCAAGCATGGGCTATATGAGACTGTCTCGAGCCAAGCCAAACCAAACCAATGAACAAACCCATGTCCAGTCATTAAAGATATGTAGTAATAGAAACCTAGCAGGAAAAGGACAAAAGAGAATCTTTCTGCTTGGAGATTGAACTATCTCAGAAATGTGTAATCCCCATAAGCTGTTAGATTGCAGCCTGTTAGATTGCTCAGGTCCTTCCTGAAAGGACAGTTAGGCAGATTGTCCCTTGTACAAAGTTTGTTAGAAGAGTTATTAATGCCATTGACAGACAGATAGCAGCATCTGGAGGCTCTGAGGAGAGTTTAGGCTCACAAGATGGAGTGGAAATTCTGTTCTAGTAGTTCTCAGAAAGGGAGGTTTCATGTAATCAGGCTGTCTCTGATTCATGGGTGTCAGAGTGAGGGGAGGGATTTCTGGGCCAGGAATGTATAATTCTGAGGATGGTGGGGGTGTGTGTGAGGGGGCACATCTAATTGAGATATGAGATATACCGTTATATGTCTCCACCTAGGGAGCTCTCTGATATCCCCGAGTCTGGCAACCTGGTCTGTAAAGTTCCTTGGGGAACTTGAGAATGGCACCTGCCATTCTCCCAGGATCCAGACACCCGGGGAGTCTGTATACAGATCCATACATAGGCTCTTTCTTGGTGGGGGCAGGGTGTCTGTCTCTTTCTGTAGCAGCCGGGATCCTAGAACTATGAGGATAGAGAGAGGCAGGGCCGCAGGTGGGCTAACTTCACAACTTTATCAGCACTTCTTTCCTGGAGTCTCTAGGTAGGGCCTGGCCAGTAGCTATGAGGCTATAGAGAGGGGGAAGGCTCCTGCAGGTAAGAGTAGCCTGATTAACCCCTACCCTACAATCTAACAGTTCCCGGTATCAAATATGTATTTTTACTAAGACATAGTGAAGCCTGTGTTACTTGAGTGTTGGTAAGGAAAGTATTCTTTCATGCTTACTATTTAACATTAGCACCTAAGGTACCTTTCCCTCATAGCAGATTCTCTCACCTACCTGCTCCTGGGCCCCCTGAAATTCACTTCATTTTAGGGAGTCGTTATTCTTCTGGTATGCAAAAAATAAGATGCTGTTTTTTAAGAAAACAAACTTTATGAAAAAAATTGTTACAGGAGCAGCTTCGTGCGAAACAGGTGGATGGATGAACAGGAAGACCAGCCCTCCCCTCCCCTCTCTCTTCAAGCTTTATTATTATTTTTTTATTTTTTTAAGGGATTCACAATATAAGAGCACAGTTGTTTTCAGATCACATTGACGTTGCTCAGTTTGCCATACAATTAGGTAATTGGCACTAGCATACACAGATGAGGGATACCATTCCTCGTTTGTTTTTCTGGGACTGTGTTACTTCACTCAGCATGATGTCTTCTAGCTCCAGCCATTTACCTGCAAAGCTCATGATGTCATCTTTCCTTACCGCTGCATAGAACTCCATTGTGTAGATGTACCACATTTTCTCTATCCACTCGTAAGTTGAAGGGCACTTGGGTTGGTTTCAGCTCCTTGCTATTGTGAAGAGAGCTGCAACAAACATGGCTGTGCATGTATCTCTGCGGTAAGATGAGTCTTGTGGATACATGCCCAGGAGTGGTATGGCTGGGTCGGGTGGCAAGTTCATTCCAAGTCTTCCAAGGGTTCTCCACACTGCTCTCCATAGTGGCTGTACCAGTTTACATTCCCACCAGCAGTGGATGAGTGTTCCCCTTTCCCCACAACCTCTCCAGCACTTGGTATCATCTCTTCAAGCTTTAACACTGGGAACAGTCAATTCTCAGCTCACTCAGAAACAGGTGTGACTCAGTCTCTGAGTTCTGGGGAACAGGAAAAGGATCCTCCTACAAACTTGGTGGCAGACTGGAGCCCAGACGGTAATGGGCAGACTATACCTTGACCTAAACAGAGAGTGCCCAGCTATGTATAGCTCTTGCCCTCTAAATCTAAACCTCATGTTAAGACCCTTGAAGGTGGACCGCACTGTTCCTCTTTCCAAGGTAGCCAGGTGGAATGTCTCTTCTGCTTTTTTATTTCCCGTTTCTCTAACTGACCTACTGAGGACGACTTGTTAGCCCAGGCTCTGGCCCTGACAGCTCCAGACACACTGCCATCTCTTCCTGCCCTCTGTACGTACAGGATGACTGTGTGGCCTTCTTTGGATAGTAAAAGTGACCCATCAACCAGTACATGACCACTGATTCGCGTGCATTCTTCAGCTACGTTGACTGGGTGGTGCCCTAAGACTAGGGATACTATTGTAAAGCTGAATTGCCTCGATTCACATCATGTGTGCGTGTGTGTGTGTGTGTGTGTGTGTGTGTGTGTGTGGAAGCCAGAGGTTAAGTTCAGGTATTATACCTCAGGAGTGGAACACTTTGGGTTTTGGCTTTTTTTTTTTTCGAGGCGGGGGAATGTATGTGGCAGATGTGCACAGAGAGTAGAGGAGGATGTTGGGTCTCGTGCTGTGTATCCTGCTGTATTACTCTCTGCCTTCTTCCCTTGAGACAGTGTTTCTTATGAAACCTGGAACTAGGCTGGGAGCCAGCAGTCACCAGCAATCTTCTTGACTCTGTGCCCCACCCCTACCTCACACAGTCCCGGCCACACCTGGCTTTTTATGTATGAACCAGGGATTCAAACTCAAATCCTTATGCTTACACAGCAAGTGCTCTTAACCCCTGAGCCATGATGTGCCAGTTCCTACCTTGTTTTCTGGTAGAGAGTCTCTCGCTGGGACCTGGGGCTCACCAGTTTGGTGAGACTGGCTGGCCAGCAAGTCCTGGGAACCCTCCTATCTCGGCCTCCCCACCACTGGGACTACAAGCATGTGCTACCATGCTCAGCTTTTTCTGTAAGTGTAGGGGAGATCCGAACTCAGGTCCTAGTGCTGGCAAGCAAGCCTTGTTCCATCAGAGCCATCTCCCCAGCTCCTTTGCTTTTGTTTCAAACAAGTAACCTCTCTTTATACAGTTTTTTTTTTATTCTTTTTTTTTTTTTTTAATTTTTGAGACAGGGTCTCCCTGTAGCCCCAGCTGTCCTGGAACTCACTCTGTAGACCAGGCTGGCCTTGAAGTCACAAATTTATACGGTTTTAAACCCCTGATACAAGGCACTGAAAAGCACATGGATCTGGAGAGTGGCAGCCTCAGTGTTAATCCAGCTGTTCTTGATGTATGATTTGAACTAAGTTACTTCATCTCTCTGGTGAGCTTTCATCAGCTGTAAAGTGAAGGAGATAATACTGGCTTTTGGAAGGATTGGAAAAAATAGCATGTGTAAAATTCCTGGCATTCTGAATAAGAGACAATGGTTGCTGTTTTTAAGATTTCATTATATCTCTCCTTCATCTATCTCCCTCTCTGGCAGCACCTTCATTTTTTTTTTTTAAATTTTATTTATTTCTGTATGTGTATGAGTGTACTGTCTGCATGTAGGTCTGTGCACCCGTGTCGTGCAATGCCTCGGAGGTCAGAAGAGGGTCTCAGATTCCCCTGGGACTGGAGTTCTCCTGGAATTGGAGTTACAGACGGTTCTTAGCCACCATGTGGATGCTGGGGATCAAACCTGGGTCCTCTGCAAGAGCAGTCAGTGTTCTTAACCGCTAGGCCATCTCTCCAGCCCCAGCACCTTCGTTTTTAAGTCTGCTCTAAACACTGAAGATCTCCAGCCGTGTCCTTCAAACTAAATTCAGTGGCTTCAAAGTCTCTCTGCTCTTTTCTCCCATTAACATTCATGCCTATTATTCTTGATTTCCTGTGCATTCCCTCTCTTGATTCTCTAGTTTGGGGATCTCTACAGACTATGAGCGGGTTTTTTTGTTTTTTTTTTTTTTTGGTCTTTTTTTAATTTTATTTATTTTTGTATGTGTATGAATGTACTGTCTGCAGGCACGTCTGTGCACTCGTGTCGTGCAATGCCACGGAGGTCAGAAGAGGGTCTTGGATTCCCCTGGAATTGGAGTTACAGACGGTTCTTAGCCGCCATGTGGGTGCTGGGGATCGAACCCGGGTCCTCTGCAAGAGCAGTCGGTGCTCTTAACTGCTAGGCTATCTCTCCAGCCCCTTTTGGTCTTTTTGAGACAGGGTCTCCCTCTAGTCTCGGCTGGCCTGAAACTCACTATGTAGACCAGGCTGGCCTTGAACTTACAGAGCTCTGCCTGCCTCTGCCTCCCAAGTGATAGGATTAAAGGCTTCTTTAAATCAGAGCGTAGTATATATCTGAATCATCTTATTGTCCCCACAGCACAGAGAAAACAGCTTACCACATGGAACGAGTGCTCTGTAAATGTTGGCCAAATGAATGAGGAAATGTCACTTCCCATTAATTCCCTCCGCTTAGCATTCAATTCCTCCTCTGCCCTTCATTTATAGACTCTTCCAGACTTTGGAGCAGATGCTAAGGCGTTATGTCAGGTTAGGCTATGTTTTGCTGTAGTAACAAGCAACCCCCACACCTTACAACAAAGACTATGTATTTTTAACTCCACTATGTGAATTGAGGCAAGCTAGGCAGCTCTCCCTCTAGAACAATGTTATCAGGCAACTCAGGCTTTGTGATAGTATCCCCAGTCCTAGGGCACCACCCAATCAATGCAGGCTTCTCTACTCAGTGTAGCTGAAGAACGTGAATCAGTGGTCATGTACTGGTTGACAGGTCACTTTTACTATCCAAAGAAGGCCATATATCTAGAGGTCAGGAAGAAACAGAAATATGTCTGGAGCTGTCAGGGTCAGAGCCTGATCTCACAAGTTGTCTTCAGTAGGTCAATTAAAGAAACATGGAATGGCAAAAAGCAGAAAAGAAACATTCCACGTGGCCACGTTGGAAAGAGGAATGGTGGGACCCAGTGACCCTCAAGTCCACCTTCAAGGGTTTAGATTTAGAGGGCAGGAGTTATGCTAGCACTCTCCGTCTAGGTCATGGTACAGTCTGCCTGTCACTGTCTGGGTCTGCCACCAAGTTTGTAGAAGGATGCCTTTGCCTGCACCCCAGAACCCTGAGACTGAGTCACACCTGTGTCTGAAGTGAGCTGAGAGCTGAGTGTTCCCAGTGTTAAAGCTTGAAGAGAGAGGGGAGGGGAGGGCTGGTCTTCCTGTTCATCCATCCATATGTTTCCCACTAGGCTGCTCCTGCCAAGAACATTAGAGCAGAGCAGTGTTCCTCGCACAGGGACACACACACTTCCCTTTCTACCAACTCTTGGGCTGTCAAACCTGCTCCAAGCAAAGGTCTCGGATTACTGTCTGAGCTGCCACTCTGCTCAGGACACTTTTCTGTGCTGGTCAGAACTGGACTAGCCCTTTTCCACACTCTCCACACTTAGCAGAATGCTTTCCTAAGGTGCGAAGAAACAGCTCTCTCTCTGTGAACCGTGCATGAGGCAGATGGCCTTCACTCAGTGGATCCCCAACCTGCCGGTTGCCATGACTCCCATGTACACCTCTTTCCCCAGCACAGAACAGCAACTTGAGGTTCCAGTCTCAGCGCTGCCTTGTCCCACGGTGACCTTAACTCAGCCAGATTCTCCAGCAGTTAACACAGTGATAACACTCCTGGGGTGGCAGGAGAATGAGGAGGATAGAAGAGAGGCCAGTTTCCCCTAAGCTAAGGACAGAAACATCATTTCCGTACTAGAAAAGGTCTCTTCCTTTGCTACCTAACAAGGTGGGTTCAACCTATCCTTCTCCACTAGGGGGCAGGCTCCCGGCTCTGTAGGATTCCTAGACTATGAAGCCACTTTCTCATACTAAGCTCTACAGTTCTAACACTTGAGACATGAAACTACATGAATTTAAAACTCCATTTCAAGCTGGTGACACAAGCCTGTTAATCTAAATACTCATAAGGTAAAGGCAGGATGGTCAGGGGTTCAAGGCCAGTCTCAGCTACATAGTGAAGGCCAGCATGGGAAATCTGCAACTCTGTTTCAAAAAAAGAAAATCCAAACGAATGAATGAGTTAAAAATTAAAGAGGCAAGAGCGTTGGTCCAGCTGTTAAGAGCACTGGATACTCTTGCAGAGGAGGAGGTTCAGTTCTCAGAAGCCACGTGATGGCTAACATCATCCTCATCTTCTGATCTAGGGGATCTGATGCCCTCATTTAGCCTCTGAGGGTATTTCTTGACACAGATGCACCTACATACATGTAGGCAAAACACTCATGTAAATAAAAATTAAAATTACTTTAAAAATTAAAGTCCATTTTACAGCCAAGTTGGACCCACCCTGTGCCCACCCAGCACAGCCTGATTGAAGGATATCTTGATTAAGGTACAAAGATGGGTAACCTTTTTGAGTGCTCACTCATGAACCCTTCCTCCATGTGTGCACCAGGTTTTGGGGCTGGGAAGTGAACTGGCCAAAACACCCAAACCAACTCCACTTTAGCTAGCTGACTGCTTTGTTTCTGCCCGGCCGCTCCCCTGCGCCGTAACCACACCCAGTCAGGCATAAAGGCTGCACCTGCATTTCAGGGAACACACCGTTTCTGCAATTCTGAGAAACTTGCTTTCATAATTGAAACTTAGAAACTTTCTGTTAACTGAAAACGTTTTGATAACTGACCTGCTCATGGTATGGGGTAACCATGCTTTCTGGCTGTGCCCCTGGAAGATGTAATCATGGTCTTAGGGTTTATAAACCCTGCTCTGCATCTCCTAGGGGTTGAGTTTGAAGGGCAATGAGTTAAAAACCTATTCTGCTGACCATACCAAAGTCTCTATCCTAGACAAAAGGGAGAACTGCCACCTACCATAAAAGTTCTGCAGGAAGACTGTGTAAGGATCAGGCTTCTGAGATAACTGTTACAGGGACCAGATAAGCATGTTCCCACAAGCTGCAGGAAGACTGTGTAGGATCAGGATGACATGTTTTTTGAAATAACTGTTGCAGGTAGCTAATGTAAAGCCCAGATAAGTATGTTCTCATAACCCAACAATCCCAGGAACGATATGTCTCTGACAACCCAACAATCCTGGGAAATATACCATGAATCCTGTCCCCCTTCACCCCCCACCCTCAGGGCTCTTACAAGCCTGCCAAACCCCCAACCTAACCCCGAGCATGTTTTTGCTGAGTTATACAAACCCACCAATCCTGTAACACCTAGGCTTGGAAACCCCCCTGCTTGTGAGCTTGCGATCTTTCCCTTTAAATTGAGTGCTTGTACGGAGCCTCAGGGCTCTTCTCAGTCCTGCTGCGCCAGCTTTGGGAACAGCCCTGACTTAAGCTAGTTAATAAAAAGATTCTCTGCCCTTGCATCAGTGTCTGTCTCCTGGTGGTCTGCGAGGGTCTTGGATTCAGGGCATAACAAGTTCTTCCTGGCGTTACCTTGCTGTCTACCACTGGCTGACTAAAGGTCTCTTAATTCAACCATCACTGTGTGGTGTTCCTCTATGCCTGGCATTAGGTATAACTCAAGGACAAAGAGAGCACTGATGACACCTTATGGGCCTGGCTGTGCTCTTTCCCAAGAGTCTACATTGGCCTACCTCATCCATCGGTAGGAAGCTTAGTGTGAACAGGTGATGACCCCATGCCGCTGGTGAGGGAGGGACTTCACCCCAGCACCTCCTTGCACTGGGGTCCACTTCTATCTGCCCTTTGCTCTGATTTCTGTCTACCTCTGCTGGTCCATTTTTGCTGAAGGCTACTGTTTGGAGCCTTTTCTGTTCCTGTGTAAGGTGATCACTCTCGTCCCCAGCTGCTTTGTACCATTTTTATTTTCCTGAAGTCTCTGCCTTCTCTTGATTGAAAGCCTGGATCCTTAGCAACTGTCCAATTAGCAAATAATGACTATCCTCTGTTCTTACTGATACTGTCAAAGAAACTCTCTGTCCATACCAACATCAAATATCCCAGAGAGGCAGTCTCTAGCCAACCTCACTTCATACTTGCTCTAATGGCAATTAGCCCCAGAAAGCTGTTGCACTGTGGTTATTAAGCTTTGCTATGCCCTGGGACCTCCAGGAAGACTTAATGCCAGGTCTCCACCCCATCAGAGCTGCCTATTCTAAAGTTGAGGGCAGGGAGGAGCAATGATAGACTATTTAGTTTTTTTTTTTTAATTTGCGGACGTCAGAAGAGGGCATCAGATTCCCCTGGAACTGGAGTTAAAGATGGTTCTCAGCCGCCATGGGGTGCTGGGGATTGAACCCGGGTCCTCTGCAAGAGCAGTCAGCGCTCTTAACCGCTAGGCCATCTCTCCAGCCCCCAGACTATTTAGTTTTAATTATCAACTTGGCACAGCCTAGGAAGGCATTCTCTCTGAGGGACTACCCAGAGCAGATTGGCCTGTGGCTACTTCTGCATAGGGTTGACTGCTGATGGATGTGGGAGGGTCTGGGCCATGGAGGGTGGTACCATCCCCAGGCCAGTTGGGCCTGGACTAAGAAAGGTGCCTGAGAGAGAACCAGGGTGCAGCCGTCCCCCATGGTTTCTGCTTCAGTTCCTGCCACAACCTTCCTCACTGATGGACTGTAACCTGTAAGCCAAATCACACCCCCCCACCACACACACACAAGTTGCTTTTTGGTCGTGGTGCATTTTACAGCAAAAGAAAGTAAACCAGAACACCCGGTGACTGTGGTACTGTGGGCCTGGGAGGAACTACTCTGTGAGAGCTACTGTTCTTGGGAATATGGCCAACCTACAAAACCGGCAGTGTTTAAAATGTAGGGATCTTTTGAGTCTTTTGTTTTCAGCAGAAGATTATAGGAACTATTTTGAGGAAAAGAGGGAAACTCCCATTGGTACCATAACCAATCCGTTACAGTAGCTTTTCAATAGTGCAAACTCACTCTATCTAATACCAGGCTATAAAAGACAGAGAGAAGCTGTGGGCAGAAAGGGTAGGCTGTGCGCCCCACAAAAGGGCAGTATAATAATGTCCTGTTCTGGCTGCACCTCAGCTCAGTGAGAGGCTCAGCCTCCACTTTTTAGTAGGAATTAAATCCTACAGGGGATTCCCCAGGTGAAATGGAGAATTTCCTTATAGAAGTGGAGTGAGCTGTGGATAGGGTTACTAAGATTGAGACTGGAGAGACGGCTCACAGGTTAAAGGCATTAGCTACTCTTCCAGAGGACCTCGGGATTTGGTTTCCAGCATCCACATGGCGACTAACTCCACTTCTAGGGGATACAACACCCACTTCTAGCCTCCATAGGTTTTCACACATGTGATGCACTCACATACATGCTACACATGAAATAAAAATAAATAAGTCAAACTTTTTTTTTCCCAAGAATATACTACTAAAGCCAGGCATATTGTAGGTAGAAGCAGGTGGGTCTCTGTGAAACTGAGGCCAGCCTGGTCTACATAGTAAGTTGCAGGCCAGCCAGGGCTACAGGGAGACCTTGTCTTAAGAAAACAGAACAATACAAAACAAAATCAAAACCAAAAGGAAAGAATATACTAAAATCAAGGCAAGCATGGTGGAGCACTCCTGTAATCTCAGCACTCCAGAGGTGGAGGCAGGAGAATCAGTGGTTCAAGACTAGCCTAGGCTACATAGTGAGTTTGAGGCCAGCCTGAACTACATAAGACTCTGCCTCAAAAATGAAATGATGCTGCAGGTATAGCTCAGTCAGTAAAGTGCTTCTTGGGCAGGCAGGAGGACCTGAGTTCAATCTTCCAGAACCCATGATAAGAAAACAATTAAAAGCCTATCTCTGTGATTTCAAGGCCAGCCTGGTCTACATAGTGAGTTCCAGGACAGCCAGAGTTACAGAGAGACCCTATCTCAAAAAGACTGAAAAAAAAAAAAAAGGCTAGGCACAGGGCTGGAGATATGGTTCAACCATTAACAGTGCTGGATACTCTAGCAGGAGACCTGGGTTCAGTTCCCAACACCCACATGGCAGTTAACAACCATCTGTAACTCCAGTTCCAGGGGATCTAATGCCCTTATCTGACCTCCACAGGCATTGCACAGCATGGGCAATACCCTCATACACATAAAATAAAAGTAATAAAATACTAAAAAAATAAGGTGGGGATTTTGGTATAGGGTGTTACATTCCTGAAACCGCCACTTCTAAGGGCACACCTTGGTTTCGGGAACCAAATGGTGCCTCTGCCAGCTAGCATGAATCAGGCCATTGTAGAAAGTGCACTGTAAACTTCCTCTGCATTCCCTCATCCTTGCCAGAAAGCCCACCAAAAGCTACTATATAAGACCCTAACCTCCTGCAAATAAATGAGTTATTTGGCTCCTTGAAACTGGCTCCCAGGTCTTCCTTTGATCTGACCAGGCTCACCTACCACTCCGAATCCCTCTCCTCCCCCTCCCTGCTCCTGCTTAGGGCAAGGCACACAAACCTGCAGAACATGCACAGAAAGACTGACCAGCCCTCGGAGACATGGAGGACCCCACACGTGGCCTCTATACACAGGCATACACACATGGACACTCAAATACTTGCATACATCCTTCCCACGTCAAAAGAATATGTAATGCTACCAGCCATTTTATGTCCAGACATGTCACCCTAGACATCTTGGTTCTAGGCAGACTATACAGGAGACGTGGCATCTTGCCTCCTGATCCTCCTGTAGGTATTGGGGTCCCTCTATGGCTTGAGGGAACCAGCTGCCTTAAAGCTGTGGTTAGAAGTAGGGAAATTTCTGCTTCTGCTTCTCAGTACCAGGACTTTGTTACCCCTTCTGTGAGTGAGGGTAGGTGTGGTGACAGATAGCTCTCCCAGTGGCCAGCAGTACAGGTTGTTGGGGATATGCAGAGGGAAGGGAGCTAAAAGGTCCAGCCTATTCTGTCCTGGAAGACCTAGAGTAAGATTCACCTGCTGACCATAACACCTAACCACTGCATGTATGTCCCACAGAGAGGGGCTAGGTCACCACTACCACTCAATAGTTTATCTCTGGTTGTTTTTTTTTATCTTTCACATTATTATTTTTTTAATTTCTCTTTTTTAAACATTTGTTTTCTTCAGTTCTGAGGCAGGCATCTGAAATTCTTTTAGTTTCTGGAAAAAGTTTAAATATTCTATGGAGGCATTATTACTTGGATCTTTCTCTGGCCTTGTGATCTCTGTCAAAAGAATGTAGATAAGACATATACAGTGTAGAAGAAGGAATAAGAAGGTTTATTGCAGAATGCTATGAAACACTCTGGCAGAGAGACCTCTGGACCCATGTGCATGGTTAGGTAGGATTCATGCTAAGGATCTAAGGGCTCTTCTAGCCTCAGATTCTACTTGAAAAACCTTTCTTGGGGCTGGAGAGATGGCCTAGCGGTTAAGAGCGCTGACCGCTCTTACAGAGGACCCGGGTTCGATCCCCAGCACCCACATGGCAGCTGAGAACCGTCTGAAACTCCAATTCCAAGAGAATTCCAGTTCCAGGGGAATCTGAGACCCTATTCTGACCTCCGCAGCATTGCACGACACGGGTGCAGAGACTTGCATGCAGATAGTACATTCATACACATACAGAAATAAATAAAAATTAATAAAAAAAATTTTAAAAAAAAGAAAAAAAGAAAAACCTTTCTACAGATCAGTCCACCTCACTTATCTAGCAGCCCTAAATTCCAACTTACAAAGGCATGGCATGTGTAAGGCAAATATTTACTTTTTGAAAATTATTTATTTTCATTGGGCATGGTGGTGCATGCCTTTAATCCCAGCACTTGGGAGGCAGAGGCAGGCAGATCTCTGTGAGTTCAAGGCTGCCCTGCTCTACAAAGTGAGCTCCAGGCCAGCTAAGACTAAAGGGAGACACTGTCTTTAAAAGACCAAAAAAATTATTTTTATTTTATGTGTATGGGTGTTTTGCCTGGATGTACAAGTACACCTGTGTCATACAATGGCCGCAAAGGTCAGAAGAGGGTGTTGGATCTCCTGGAACTAGAATTATGGATGGTTGTTAGCTGCTGTGTGCATGCTGGGAATTGAACCCAGGTCCTCTGGAAGAGCAGCCGATGCTCTTAACCACTGGGCCATCTTTCCAGACCCATAAAGCAAAAATTTCTAACAAGGTTATATAACACGTTCAAATTGACTGCACCAGCCTCTTACTGAGAGGAAGCTCAAAGTCCACCTCAATTGAGTCTAAACTCTCTCTGATTGGTTGATTTGGGTCTGTTTTAGACAGGGTCTCCATGGCTGATTTGGAACTCACTATGCATACCAGGCTAGCTTCAAGGTTGTAGCAATTCTCCTGCCTCAGGCTATTTAGTACTGAAATTACAGGTGTGCCATTACACCTGGCTAAACTCTTCGTTATGTTCAACTCTTTCTTTCTGATTCCTTTTGTCCACTTCTATATCACCAAAGCTGTAAAATCTCTGCTCTTTAACTGGAACTGTCAACAGTTAAACTGGTGCTGCTGAGTGGAGACCAAAGGGAAGTGCAGGATGGTTTGTCAACATTCCTTCCTGCCGTGCCTTAGAGGTTTTGGTTAACCCTCTCTGACCTCCCCTCAAATCTCTTTAGGCCAAGTCCTACTTGTTGATAAAGACACAACTGGAGCCAGGCGTGGTGGCGCATGCCTTTAAATCCTAGCATTGGGAGGCAGAGCAGGGCAGGATCTGTGAGTTCAGTGGCCAGCCGATCTACAAGTGAGTTCCAGGACAGCTGGGGGCTACAGGGAGACCCTGTCTCAAAAAGACCAAAAAAAAAAAAAAACACACCGGGGAACAACCCTAAGAGCAAAACTCACCTATCTCCAGTGTTTTCTCAAACACTCAACAGATTGAACTAGTAATTGTACTTCTTGGCCACGGGTTTGTGGTAATTATGTTGTTTGCCTCAGAATTTCCATTCAGACAAATGATACACCCAATGCTATTCATCCTTTCATCTCTCCTTTGTTAGTGCCCTGATGACCGAGCCACTTGGCTGTGTTTGAATCCACTCCCTGAATTCCCTAAATCCAGGATCATAACTGAGACTTGATAGTTTGCCAAACCTGTTAGCCCCAGCTGAGAAAATAAAAAAAAAAGGGGGGGGGGAAATGCTGGTCTTGGGAAAAGCTGGCTTCTGCTATCCCAACCTCCGAGGCTTTGAGGTTGACCATGAACTAGCTCTGGATCCAGAGTAAGGCATTTCCAATGTTTTTTCTTTATGCTGGATGAACCTTGCCTGTCTGGGTGGGCTTGCCTTGAGTATGGATGTGTTGTACTTTATTTTGTTTTTTGAGTTGGGATCTCACTGAGACCAGGCTGACTTCAAACTTTCTATGAAGCTGAGGTCGACCTTGAACTTCTGATCTTCTTATCTCTTATACTTCCTGGGTGCCGAGATTCCAGATCTGTGCCTCGACATCTGGTTTTATGCGATGCTGGAGATGGAATCCAGGGCTCCCCTAGCCCACTGAGCCACACCTTCAGCTCCCCTGGTGATGCTGAGGTTCTGGTATGTACTGAGCACCGAGATCACTGACTTAGGGATACACTGACTATAAGCAATGTGGAAAGCTGTTCTAAGGATGACAGCCTCTCTATGAGACCAAGCATAGCCCTGGTCAGAGTCTTCAAGGCCCCTCTTGTCTGACTTAACTGTCCAAAGCTTGGGGAGGATCCTGGGAGGGAGACAACCCCAAGCCTGTTTTGATCACATCCACTCTATAGATGGAATGATAAGGAAGTCATTGAAATGAGTCTCTGTTAAAGAACAGCACTCAAAGAAACTCTGTTCCTTCCACCGTCATTTGAGTCATGCCATGTCCCACTGTCCTAGAGAACCATTTCAGAGGACTTCACTTTGAAGTACAGTTATAGCGAGAAGGGAAACCCTGACTTTCTTCAGTAGGACCAACTGATCTGTCCTTATCCTAACACACGGAAAGTGAGCTGAGAACCTCATGGGTTGGAGAAGTGTTCAGTGTCAATGGTTTGAAAGTGGTTCTTACCCAAACTGACCTCAAACTCTTTTTTCTTTTTTTTTATGTGTATGACTGTACTGTCTGCATGTAGGTTCTACATGTAGGTTGGTGCACTGGTGTCATGTAGTGCCGAGGAGATCAGAAGAGGGTGTCGGATTCCTCTGGAACTGGAGTTAAAGACAGTTCTCGGCCACCATGTGGGTGCTGGGGATCGAACCCTGGTCCTCTGCAAGAGAGGTCGGCACTTTTAACTGCTGAGCCATCTCTCCAGCCCCTGACCTCAAACTCTTAATCTTGCCTCAGTTCCCAAGCCTGCTGGGATTACAGCCCCAGGCCACTACTCCCAGCTTCAGCAGAGCTAGAAGGAAGTCAAGGAGTACTAAGAGATGACAAGGACGGCTTCAGGGTAAAGCTTGGAAGGCACTGAGTAAGAAGTTCCCAGAAAGCCTGCCTATGGCCCTCAGCCAGGGCTGAGAGAGAAGGCCAAGAGCTATTTCTAGTGTTTCGCTGATTCATTTCAGACTGACTTGGGGTTGCCAATGGAATCCCAGCCAGTGTTCTGGACTATAGCTTGGTCCTTCTAAAGTCTGTTCTGTGGGGTCCTCTGACCTTCAGCTAGACCTACAGACTCCAAAACCTCCGGGAGTGGGGCCCAAATGTCTGTCCCAACAAGTGTTCTAGGGAATTCTGAGTCATGGTCAAGTTTAAAAACTACCATTGCTGGGCATGGTGGCATAGGTTTATTAGTCTGGCTACTCAGATGCAAGAGAGTCACAAGTTCGAGACCAGTCTGGGTTATAGAGACCCATTGTTTTGTCCTGTGTGATTGGCAGAGATTGTGGTCACATTTGCTAGATTTTTCTCTTGTAGTTTTAAGCAAAATGTATCAGTTAGTGTCTCTAGCATTTAGATGGTGACAGCGAGAAGTGCTCACTAGTTCTGCAGAGACTACATCATTTTTACAAGCTGATTTCCTTAATTTGGACTGAAGAATTTCAGTCCCAGATATGTGTGGTCACTCACACCTGTAATCCTAGTATTTATTGGGCAGGAGGATGGAGAGTTGGAGGCCAGCCTGAGTTACATAGTGAATTCAAGGTCAGCCTGTGCTACATAGCCAGGCCCTATCTCAAAAAAAAAAATAACCAAACTAAACCAAACAGAAAAAAAGGGCAGGGCAGGTGAGATGGTTCAGCAGGTAAAGGTACTTGGCACACAAGCTAAGTGACCTACCTAAGTTTGATCCCCAAAATGCACATAAAGGTAGAAGGAGAGAACTGACTCCACAAAGTTGTCCTCTGACCTCCACACATGCTGTGGTATGCAGATGCATCCACACCACACATTAGAACTAATAACAAAATAATAATTAATAATAATAATAATAAATAGATGGCAATCTTGTTAGTCTATGCTGGAGAGAAAAAGGTAAGTAGGTAACAAGGAAGGAAAGTTCCCCCTGCCAGTCCCACAGAAAGA
Source organism: Rhizomys pruinosus (assembly GCA_009823505.1). Classification (NCBI taxonomy): domain Eukaryota; kingdom Metazoa; phylum Chordata; class Mammalia; order Rodentia; family Spalacidae; genus Rhizomys; species Rhizomys pruinosus. The sequence goes on from VZQC01004268.1 coordinate 1,122,893, forward strand.
ATATACAGTGTCCTCCCTTTTGTTCCAGAAACCCCTGGGCCTGGGTTGCGCTTGCTTGCTGAGTACAGGCTAGCAGGGTGTGATTAGTAAGCAGACAGGGTCCAGTACAGAGAGTACAAGCCTGTCCTAGGCACCAACCCTCTCCAGCCTTCCCAACACACCTTGTTACCGAGGAGGGTATATTTTAAACATATTGGAAGTTGAGCATGGTGGCTTGTTCCTATAATCCCAGCACTTGAGAGGCTGTGGTGGGGAGAGGGATATAAGTTCAAGACTAGCCCATGCTCCATGGTAAATTCTAGGCCAGCTTGAGCTACAGTGTGAGACACTGTCTCAAATGAAAAAAAAAAAAAGTGCCAGGCATGGTGGTGCACACCTTTAATCCTAGTACTTGGGAGACAGAGGCAGGTGGATCTCTGAGTTCAAGACCAGCCTGGTCTATATAGTGAGCTCCAGGCCATCTGGGACTAAACAGAGACCCTGTCTCAAAAAGACCCCCACCCCAAAAAAGTGTCCTGAAGATAACTCAGCAGATAAGAGTGGGAGTGCTTGTCATCAAGCCTGACGACCTGCGTTTAGTCCTTGAATTCTCATGGTAGGAGAGAACCAACTCCCACTGACTATCCTCTGATTGGCCTTTTGAAAGTATGCAAATGCCATACACGGGTAAATTACGGCCAACAACACTGACCACACCCACATGTGTGCCCTGGAATGTCCATACCAATCCCCAATGAAAAATAAAATGGCTTATTTTTATTTAATTTTATTTTTTGAGACAGAGTCTCTCTGTAGTCCCATCTGGCCTGGAACTCAATATGTAGACTAGGTTGACCTTGATCTCACAGAGATCTGTCTGCCTCTACCTCCTGAGTACTGGGGCTAAAGTTGCATGCCACCATAAATAAATGCTCTTTTTAAAAAGAAGAAAATGAGAGCCGGGAGTGGTGGTGCATGTCTTCAATTCCAGCACTGGGAAGGCAGAGGCAGGTGGATCTCTGTGAGTTTAAGGCCAGCCTGGTCTACAGAGTGAGTTCCAGGCCAGCTGGGGCTACAGGGAGACCCTGTCTCAAAAAGACCTCACCCCCACAAAAAAAGAAGAAGAAATGAAATCTAAACATATTGGGAAGGCCCAACTCACAAGACACATTGCAGTCAGTGAAGGTGGCCATAATTGAATATCATTGACCAGATGGCTACCAACACCAAGACTTTATTTTGCGGCTTCGGAGATGGAGAAATCCAAACTTAATGCAGTAGTAGTTCTGATGTCCAGTGGGACCTGCTTCTTTACTCCTGTATGGCTATCTTGCTGCATCTTCACACCTTGGAAAGGCCAAGAGGTCTCCTTTATATAAGCAGAAATCCCATTCATAAGGGACCCATTTTTATGACCTAAGTACCTCCTAAATGACCCACCTCCTAAAACCATCATAGCATATGTATATGAACTTCAAGATAGTCCATATGGAAACAATCATGGACACCTCTTTGTGAATGTCACCATATTAAGTCCGTAACAGGAAATAATCATGAACACCTCATAATCACCATCATAAATGTCACCATGTTAAGTCCATAACAAGAAATAATTATGAACACCTTTTTTCTGCCTTTCAAAGCCAGGGTTGAACACAGGAGTGGCTGGGAGGGAGGGAGCTGAGGGAAGACCTTCCTCAATTCACGATGTCCTGAGATGGTCTGGGAAGGGTTAATTGCTGACACTTCTCTCTCATGGTGTGGGAGGCCTACCCTCTTAGCTGGCTCTTCTCTTGATGAGGGAAGAGGCATTGGCTTCTCCGGGCTCCTTTGTGCAGGTACAAACATCTGCTTCTTTGGGCTTTCGTCTTCTTTTCCCAGTCTCATCCACACAGCCCTGTCCTGTCTGGGTGCTTTGCCCTTTTTATTTAAATTGTTCCACAAAGAGCCTCCACTCTGTTATGCAGAGTGAATCTGCTCATGCTCCTGAAACCATGGACTCATTAGCGAGGCTTTCATCCAAATCCCTTGCACCCACTTCCTCCACTTTCTTGTTCTTTAACCTTCTTCTCCTGGATTCTGATGTCAGCTCTGACATCACAACTAGAGGACCTACTGATGAGGAAATTGGAAAGGAAGACTTTGTTGCAGAACTAACTCAGTCCTGCCCCAACCTGCGGCCACTGTAGGGAACTGACCCCTCAGCGCAGAGGTCAGTTGGTTACTTTCGTAACCCGACCTGAGAGGTACTTCCGACTCAGGTCCTCAGCCTGGGTAATGGAATGTTTCCCATCTGGCCGTGCTTTCCCACCTGCCCAAAGACTGCTGGTCTCTGGACAGGAATTTCAGGCTGATAGCTGATGGCCTATCTTCAGTCTACACTCACTCACAATTCACTTCACAGCTGATTACCTACCTGATAGGTCTCCATCCAGCTCCACACCAGATTACCAGGTTGGTGGTCTGATGGACCACCGTCCAAACCACTGGCCACAACACTTGAAATCCAGGCCTGCTTTGGCCTGTACGTGCACAGAAATAATGGCCAGGAATTCTGGGTAATGATGATAATAGAGAATTTGCTTTATTGCCTGCTGCAACTCACTTTTATAAGCAAAATGACGTCAGCTCCCAGAGCCAATCACAGATCCCCAGTTATGCACCATGGTATACTGCTTCTCAGCCTAACATCATGTGCCTAGGCCACTTCACTTGCTCCCTTTTGAGGTGGGGTCAGAGAAATCCCATGACTACCGCATGGTGCCCTGAGAGGTGCTAGCTGAGAATTAGGGTGCTAGCCCCTAATTCAAACTGGATCTTCCCACACAGCTGAACATAGTTTATACATACCCGAGTGTGATTGTCCCGGTGGGACTCAGTCCCTCAGGAGCCCTCATGAAGCATGCCAGCAATACTCTCCTATGTTTGATTTGTGGGATCAAGTATTTAAGAGATTCTTTTTCAGGCAGTGAATTGTTGGTTGGCTCTCTTTATTAGTTGTCTAATATCCAATACAAAAAGGGGTGAGTAGTACTGAGGTGATTTTGTAAAGTGTGTGTGTGTGTGTGTGTGTGTGTGTGTGTGCAGCAGGAGGCAAAGAAAACAGACACTGTAAGTTGACAACATGAGCTTATTTTGATGATAGGCCAGACCATTTTCCTAACCTAGTAAGAGTCTGCGGTAGCTTAGCACACAGACTACATGCCTGTGGGATCTTGGCGAAGCACCTGGAAAGAGCCCGGATGTTAGCATGTTGGCTTTTGAGGATGACGTCATCAGCACGCCGCACGTATCCCCATACTTTCCACGCCTCCAGCCTCCTTTCCCTCTTCCAATAGCTCCATCTCCTTGCTCGGTGCAGGCCTGTGCTGAAGACGGGCTTTGCTAGTCCTAGCAGAAGCACGGCCTGCCTGGACAGAAGGTTAGTTAGCTCTTGAACTGACATGAGAAGAAATTACAGGAGGTGCGGCTTAGTCCCGTGTGGCCTGGCTTGGAACTCCTTTCATCACCAGTCATGACGCCTGGAACAAGTTCCTCAGATTCTGAACGGAAGCCTTTTCATCTGTAACAGGGAGACGATACTGGGTATGCACTTTAAAGTCTGTTATGAGTTAACTGAAGTCATCCGTGTGACAAGCTCTGCAGAGTCTCTAACAGAGCTAGCAGGTAAGAACAGCCTTTTAGTGCTGGTAGAAGCATGTAGATACTCCCTGTTATCCAGCCACAGTGGTCAGTTTTCTACTGAGCTGTAAGTGCTACATTCAACCCAAAGGAAATTATATGTTTGTTTGCTTGTTTTGTTGATTATTGGTAATTTGTTTTGTTTTAGAGATTTTCGTGTGTGTGTGTGTGTGTGTGTGTGTGTGTGTGTGTACCCATGGAGGCCAATGGAGATACAGACAGTTGTGGGCCTGACATGGGTGCTGGGAACTAAATTCAGGTCCTCTGCAAGAACAGCAAAGGCTTTTTACTATTGGGCCTTCTCTATAGCCTCTTGTTTTGTTTCTTGAAACAGGGTTTCTCTATGTAGTCCAGGCTGGCCTGAAACTCACTATATAGACCAGGGTGGCCTTGAACTTGTGGCGATCCTCCTGCCTCTACCTCTCAAACAAGTATTGGGATTACAGGCATCACATCTGGCCAAAAATCAGTTTTTTGTTTGCTTGAGCAGGTTCTCCCTTTAGTCCCAACTGTCCTGGAACTCACCATGTCGACCAGGCTGGCCTTAAACACACAGAGATCCTCCTGCTTCTGCCTCCAAGTGTGGATTAAAATCATGTGCCCCCCCACACCCAGCCCCACAAAGTGTTTTTTAATTGCAGAGTTTGGGGAATTCCTATTTATTGCCAAGAGCTGGAACAGAAGGAAAGCACTGGGCTAAGGATTGCTTTTACTTTAGGGACTACTGCCACCCAGTGGCCACATTTCATACAGCAAAAAAGGGACATCTAAAATCAACTGAAAACAGACCCCACCCTTCCGATTATCAGTGAAAGGGCTTCTGTGCTAGGCAAACACCAGACAGCTAAACAGAGATGTAGCCCTCTATTTTATTTTGTACGTACACGAGTGTTATGACGGCGTGTAATGTGAGTTCACCACATGCATGCAATGCCTATAGAGCCCAGAAGAGGGCACTGGATCCTCTGGAACTGGAGTTATGGATGGTTGTGAACTACCTGCTGGGAACTGCTGAGCCATCTCTCCAGGCCCTCAGTTTAGGTTTTTTTTTTTTTTGTCTTTTTCGGGACAGGGTCTCTCTGTAGCCCCAGCTGTCCTGGAACTCACTCTGTAGACCAGGCTGGCCTTGAACTCACAAAGATCCACCTGCCTCTGCCTCCCGAGTGCTAGGATTAAAGGCGTGCGCCACCACGCCCAGCTCTCAGTTTAGTTTTTGAAACAAGAGTCCCACTAAGTTGCCCAGACTGGCCTCAAATCCGTGATCCTCTAGCTTCAACCTCCTGAGTAGCAGAGATTATAGGTCGGCACCACTCTGAAGGTTGCACATTTGATTTTTTTTTTTTTAAGGCGTGAGCCACCACGCCCGGCATTTATTTATTTCTGTATGTGTATGAATGTACTGTCTGCATGCAAGTTTGTGCATCCGTGTCGTGCAATGCCGCGGAGATCAGAAGAGGGTGTCGGATTCCCCTGGAACTGGAGTTCTCTTGGAATTGGAGTTTCAGACGGTTCTCGGCCGCCATGTGGTTACTGGGGATCGAAACCGGGTCCTCTGTAAGAGCAGTCGGCGCTCTTAACCTCTAGGCCATCTCTCCAGCCCTGCACATTTGATCTTAATCACCCAGAGATGGCTTCCAACCCTGTGATAATTCCTCCAGCTGTTACTATCATTGATCAGTCTGCCTGGAGTTTCTGAATGCATAAAGGCAGGGCTTTCTTCCTGATAACCAAATTCACAATAATGGAAAACTGTTTACCTGATTATTGCAAAAGACCTCTTAATAACTCAGCTTCAAAACTGAAGTTATTGGAAGAATAAAAATTTAATTATTGAATTTTTAAAAATTATTTTTGAATTATATTTTTAAAATTTGGATGTGTGTCCGCACGTGTGTGTGTGTGTGTGCATGCACACACGCACACACGCGTGCACATACATGTGTGCAGGTTCCTATGGAAGCCTCTGAAGAGGATGCCGGACCTCCTGAAGCTGGAGTTACAGACAGTTGTGAGCTGCCTGATGTAGGTCCTGTGAACAGAAATCCAGTTCTCTGCAAGAGCAGTGCATACTGTTTGTGGTGGCTGAGCCATCTCTCCATCTGGTTACTGAATTTTTATGTTAACTTACCATTGCTGTAACTCTATACAATAAGTTTCTTCAATGATCAAATGAATTCCTTTATTTTGTCCTGAAATTAAAATCTGAACATAAATGGATAATTTTCTTCAAAATTTTCTTCTAATCTTCTAGCGACACCTCACTTAAGAATCTAAGTATCGGGGCTGGAGAGATGGCTCAGTGGTTAAGAGCACTGACTGCTCTTGCAGAGGACCAGGGTTTGATTCCCAGCTCCCACACAGCGGCTAAGAACTGTCTTTAACTCCAGTTCCAGGGGGAATCTGATGCCTTCTTCTGATCTCTGCGGCATTGCATGACAATGGTGCACCAACATACATGCAGACAGTACACTCATACGCATAAAAAATAAAAAGAATCTAAGTATCTAGGGAGGCAGGCGAATCTCTGAGTTCAAGGCCAGCCTGGTCTACCCTGGTCTACATAGTGAGTTCTAGGCCAGCTGAGGCTACAGGGAGACCTTGTCTCAAAAAAAGAAAAAAAAAGATAAAAAAAAGAATCTAGGTAGCAAGCATCTCAAAGCAGCTTCACTAAGACATGGATCTGGAACTGATGTGTTGGGAAAACACACACAAGTTCCCAATAGTGAAAGCACCTAGTGCTACTGCATCCGCAGCATGCAAGTTAAGAGTCAGTTCCTCATGTTTAAAAAAATTGTTTCGTTTTTATTTTGAGGTAGTCTCAGGTGCTCCGATTAATCTTCAAACTTACTATGTAGTCAAGGCTAGCCTTGAACTCCTGGTCTTTCTCTGTCCACTTCCCAAGTCCCAAGATTGTCAGTTGCCACCATGCCTGGCTATTGAAGTTTTGGGTGTTTTTTTTTTTTTTTTTTTTTTTTT